>LPNX010892911.1:65331-168616 GCA_001517045.1 Pseudotsuga menziesii | reverse complement strand
GGGAATTGCTTAATTTTAGTAAGCCTGCTTTTGACTAGATTTGAATTGCCTCCTCATGCATTCGAATCCCTTATGTAATTATTTAATGCAGCAACCTATGTTATTACAGGTTTGTCTATTGTACATTGAGTTAATATAGTTTAGTGTTCAGCTCCATATTTAGTCTCTTTTGTGAGTGATTTTGCATGTACAATTGATAATTGTTGTGAGTAAAATTGTTCTATCACTGGGTTCAATTTCCACATGGTATCAGAGCCATTGTAGATCGATTTCTCTCCTTCAAATTTGTTTTGTGGGTTCGACATCAGTGACTGGGAGCCTTCTACTAACAGCCGGGACAATTTCGGAGCTATGGATCAAGCTCAGAAGATCATCTTGACTCCCTTCAACTTCTTTGAATGGAAATTAGAGATGGAGATACTGTCGAGAGTGAAATACCTCTACAGGGTAACTATGGCAACATAATCATAGCCCAATGCAGCTGTAGAGAAGATAAAATGGCACAATAGGAGGGATGAGGCCTATGGTCTCTTGTGTCTGAGTATTTCCAGAGACCTCCTTCTCCATCTTGATGGATTGAAATCATCGGATGAAGTATGGGAGAATCTTTCTGATCTTTTTGGAAAGACAGATGAAATGAGGGGACATCAAATCAAAAATGAACTGATCTCCCTGAGTCCAAATAGCTTTGAATCCCTGCAACTCTATTTCTCTAAGTTCAAAGCACTTGTTTTGCAACTAAAACAATGTGGGATCGAAAAGAAGGATGATCAGCTGGTCTTGGCCATACTCTCGAAGCTTGTCCCTTACTATTCAGTGTTTGTTTCGACCTTCTATGCCACAAAGTTGATAGCTCAAACCTGGAAGATGCCTAGCCTTGCATATTTCATGGAATCTCTCACACAAGAACAAGACAAACTGGTGATGATGGGCACCATCAAACCATCCAAAGACCAAGCTCTGGTTGCTGGAGATTCGAGGGTGGATTCAAAAATAAAAAAGAAAGCTAAAAATCCACCTGAGCAAAAGAGAGACAAGAACAAGTCTCCAAAGGAGCCACAAGGTTCCAAGAAGAACTACCAGAAGAAGAATAATAAAGGAGAAATGAGCAAGTGCGCATACTGTAATAAGGGTAATCACACTGAAAGCTCTTGTATGAAGAAGCAAATAGACATGCTGACCCAACTCCTGGAGAAGAATGGCATCTCCCTTCCAGACAGCTCAAAGAAGAGAGAAGGAGGATCAAGTTCAGAAGATAGAGAGAGAGTTCATGCATTGGTTGTTGGAACATCAAGCTCACCTAGTTTCATCATTGATTCTGAAGCTTCAAGACATATGGTTTCGACCAAGGAGGCATTATCCTCACTTGACATGTCAAAAGGTCCACCAATAGTACTGGGAGATGACTCTCTCACTGAAAGTTTGGGAAAAGGGAGGATTGATCTTGATCATGGTCAGTTCAGCAATGTGTTGTATGTTCCTGGTCTTGCCTCCAACCTCTTATCAGTGTATCAGATGAATCACACTGGGTCTCCAAAGAAGGTCATATTCCCCCCTGATGAAGTTGAGATCACAGAGATCTCAAGTGGTAAAGTCATTGCAAAAGGAGTTGCAAATCATACTCAGAAGGTATACATGTTCTCACACTTCCTACCCTCCTCAAACCCCTCTACTCTTCTGATTCACGTAATGAAGCAAGCAATATTTGGAATGAAATATTTGGCCACCTAAATTACAAGTATCTTTCTGATCTTAGTGAAAAAGAGATGGTCATAGGGTTACCAAAGATAAAATTTTCCAAAGGAGTCTGCCAAGGTTGTATTCTAGGAAAACACCCAGAGCATAAATTTGAGAGAGCTAGTCATGAGAGAACCTCTGCACCCCTCGAGTTGATCCACAGTGATGTTGCTAGACCATTCCCTCATATGTCCATGATTCAGGCCAAATATGCATTGACTTTCATAGATGACTTTTCCAGGTATTGCTGGGTTTACTTCCTGAAACACAAGTCTGAAGTTTTTGGCCTCTTCAAAGTCTTTAAGGGGAGGAAACTCAAGGTCCTCAGATCTGAAAATGGTGGTGAGTATGTCAAGTCTGAGTTTATTCAATATTGTGCAGATGTAGGTATTTAGATTCAGCATTCTATCCCTTACACACCATAGCAAAATGGTGTTGCTGAGAAGAAGAACAGATCACTAAAGGAGATGGCAACATGCATGATGGAGACCAAAAATTTGCCACCAAAGTACTGGGCTGACACTATCAACTATGCAGCCTATATTCAGAATAGGGTGCCTCATAAACAGCTTGATGGTATGACTCCTTTCGAATCATGGAGTGGGCACAAGCCAGATGTGACCCATTTCAGGATTTTTGGCTCAAGGGCTTGGGCTAGAATTCCAACAGAAAAGAGGAAGGATTTGCAGCCCCAAAGCCAAGAGTGCCTATTTTTTGGGTACTCTAAATATTCAAAAGGGTACAAGCTGATAAATTTGAGCACAAACAAAGCCTTCATTGAAAGGTGTGTTCAGTTTCAAGAAGAACCCCTAGCAGCAGTGGAAGTTGGAGAAGCCTCTTCACCACCAGATCCTCTGAAAGTAAGTGAAGAGTTTGTTGAACATGATGATTGTGATATGTCTGATAGTGATGAGTTTATTGCAGATCATAACATCCCTACAAGGCCAAAATGGGAATCCAAGACACTTCATGAAGCAGGAGAGCTAGTTGGGAATCCCAATGACCCTCGGAGGACTAGATCTCAATTTGAGAGTGCTCTATGCATGAAGGATCCTATGTTTGCTGAGAAATGCTATCTGATGGTGGAATCAGATCCACATACATATGAATATGCAGCGGGAGATCCAAGATTGCAAGCAGCCATGAAGGAAGAGTTCAGCTCACTCCAGAAGAGCAACACTTGGGAGCTATTGGATCTTCCCCCAGGGAGGAAGCTAGTTCAGTGTAAGTGGGTGTACAAGACCAAATTTGCTGCTCATGGTTCACCTATGGAGTACAAGGCTATATTGGTAGCCAAGGGCTACTCACAGGTTCATGGCATAGATTACAATGAGACCTTTGCACCAGTGGCAAAGATGGACTCCATCAGGCTAGACTTAGCCATTACAGCTTCAAAGCAATGGGAGGTACATCACATGGATGTAAAGTGTGCATTCCTAAATGGAGATCTCACTGAATAGATATACATGCAGCAGCCTCAAGGATTCTCTACTAACCCATCTCTTGTGTACAGGTTGAGAAAGTCATTGTATGGGCTAAAGCAAGCCCCCAGGGCTTGGTATGCCAAGATTGATAGCTTCTTGCTATCACTGAATTTTGTTCGATGCAAATCAGATCCAAATGTCTATTTGAAGTTAATTAATGGTTCGTTAATGATAATTGTGTTATATTTTGATGACCTTCTCATTCCAGGAAGCTCAAAGGATGAGATTGCTTCCTTGAAGGGTGCAATGAACCAAGCCTTCTCCATGACATATTTGGGGCTCTTAAGCCAATTCTTGGGGCTTGATATTGCTCAAACCAAAGCTGGAATCAAGGTGCACCAGTCCAAGTATGCCTTGGATTTGCTGAAAAAATTCAAAATGAAGGATTGCAAGCCAAGCAAGACTCCTTTCCTTTCAGGAGTGAAGCTGGAAGAAGCTGATTCTTCACCTATTGTAAACAATACATTGTATAGGCAATTGATTAGATGTTTGTTGTATATTACACATACTAGAACTGATATTTATTATGCAGTAAGTGTGGCTTCTAGATAAATGGATCAGCCTCATGAGATCCATTGGAAAGCAGCCAAAAGGATCCTTAACTTTATTCAGGGAACAAGGACACATGGGATCTTCTATAAAGCAAAATATGATCTTGATTTGATTGGGTTTACTGACAATGATTGGGCAGGTGATAGCACAGAAAGAAATTCCACATCAGGATATGTGTTCATGCTTGCAGAAGGGCCAATCAGCTGGTCAAGCAAGAAACAGAGTGCCATTGCACTCTCATCTACAGAAGCAGAGTACAGAGGAGTTGTAAATGCAGCAACTCAATGTTTATGGTTGCATGGGTTACTTGGAGAGTGTGGCTTCGAATCAGAGTACTCAACTACCATCTACTGTGATAACCAAAGTACCATTCGAATCTGCAATGATCCAGTTCAGAAGAGGAGAACCAAACACATTGAGATCCATATGCACTACATCAGAGAGCTTGTGCATGATGGCACCATTCACCTACTCTTCTGTTCATCTTCAGAACAAGTAGTTGATATCTTCACCAAATCATTTTGTGAGAAGACCTTCAGCAATCTCAAATCACTGCTGGGGATTTCTGATCATGTTGTGAAGCATGAGTGAAGACAAGATTTCCAAATTTTGTTTTACAGTCCATGTTTAAGGGAGGATTTTCCCATGTGGTTTTTGCCTCTTTCCTTGTTTAAATGGACATGGAGTATGTAAAGGGTGACTAAGCCTTGTTGATAGGCCCTATAATTTTCTGATATATTACTCATAAGTCAAGCTTAAGGGGGGGTGTTAGAATAATCAACCCATAGTTAGCTACCTTAGACATTAAATTAATCATTTTTGTCTTATCTGCCTAGTTTCATGATTCCACCTTATGCAAGTTGTCATTTGCCTATCCATAGTGGTCAAAATTGCCTATTTTGACTCATGTAGCACTTGGGAAACCTCAAGGAATCAATTATGCTTTATTCCTGGCCTCCTAGGTGCCCTTCTGCTTTTTCTTCTTTATTGCCTGCTTTTTCAGTGCTTTAAGGCAATTGGGAAAGTTTGACTAGGTAAGGTTAACTAGTTTTTTTTCCTCCACATCCTCCACTCTTTTCTCCTATGAAAAGCATGTATGAGTTGTCCTTCCATCACCTTTTAGCTTGCCTAAGTGATTTTGCCAATTCGTGAGCTCCGTAGCTGAATTGGAAACTTCTTTATAAGGAAGAATATATGATTGATCTTAGGATATTAATTTTCCTACTACTCACCACCATTTTCAGATCTTAGGATCTTAATTTTCCTCCCAGACATGTTCTCAACCAAGGCTCTAAAGACTTTGAAAAGGTAAAAAACTTCTGACTTATGCTTTAGGAAGTAAACCCAACAATACCTGGAAAAATAATATATGAAGGTGAGTGCATGTTTTTCTTGACTCATGGACATATGAGGGAAGGGACCAGAAATGTCACTGTGGATCAACTCAAGGGGTGCAAAGGTTCTCTCATGACTAGCTCTCTCATACTTGTGCTCTAGGTGTTTTCCTAGGATACAACCTTGACAAAATCCTTTATAAAACTTGATCTTTGGTAACCCTATGCCCATATATTTGTCACTCAAATCTGAAATATACTTGTAGTCAATATGGCCAAATATTTCATGCCAAATCTTGCTTGCTTCATTACCATGAGTAAGAAGATCATAGAGGTTTGACTAGGGTAGAAAATGGGAAAACTTGTATACCTTCAAAGTGTGATCAACAACACCTTTTGCTATGACTTTACCATTTGAAATCTCATTGATTTCAACTTCATTGGGGGAGAATATGACTTTATTTGGAGACCTAGTGTGAGTCATATGATACACTAACAAGAGATTAGAGGCAAGACCTGGAACATACAGCACATTATTGAAATTACCATGGTCAAGGTCAATCCTACCCTTTCCCATACTGTTAGTCAGAGATTGATCTCCCAAAACTATTGGTGGACCTTTCGACATGTCAAGAGAAGAAAAGATCTCCCTTGAGATCTTTATGGTAACCCTGTAGATACCTTTTTCTCTCAACAATATATCCATATCAGCTTTCCATTTGAATAAATTGAATGCATTCAAGATGATCCTTTGAGATTGGTCCATATCTCAGCTCTTGTGCCCTTTAGTTAGTAGAATGCACACCCAGTCAGTGATTTTGAACCTGCAATAAAAATTTGGAAGGAGAGAAATCAATATACAAAGGCTCTGATACCATGTTGAAATTGAATCGAAGTCATAGATCAATTACATTCACAAAATTTCTAATCAAACATGCAAAATTCACACAAAATGAGACTGAAATTGGAGCATAACTTAATCCTGTATTGAATAAGTGTACATAAGCATACCATATGATGTAATAGGATTCTCAAATATATAATTACATGAGATATTTTGAAGCACTAGGTTTCTATTCAAATTGGTAAAAAAAGTAGGCTTACTAAATCAAGTCAAATCCCCCATCGGTGCAAAAAGGACTTTCCAAATCTATGAATATCCTCACGAATTGGATAAAAAAGGTGGGAAAGATAATAAGTGATGGAAATAAAACTCATTCATGATTTTTTTTGGAGAAAAGGAAGGATGATGATGTGGTCAAAAAACAAGGCAAGATCCCCTAGACTAATTTTTCCTTTATTTCTTAAAACTGTTGTAAAGCAAGGAAACTTTCATAAAAAGAAGATATGCTCTTTTAGGAACCAAGAATAAAGTATACTTGCTAAATATGATTCCAGTATGATTCCAAAGCACTCCATGACCCATTTTAGAAAGTATTGACTTGTAGGAACATGTGGAAGCCAACTAGCATAGAGAGGGAATCTAGGAATCTAGGAATAAGACAAAAATGATTAATTAATGTCAAATATGGGTAACTATGGGTTGATTATTATAACATGAGGAAATTGATTTATGCTTCTCCAGGTCTTTTGTTGCAGCCCCTAGGAACCTCAGCAAAGCAATAGTATCCATCTCATTCTTAATCAATATACATACTCTCCACATTTTTGAATGGATCCGACTATGGCATTATATCGAGCTGGGTAACTAAGTTTAATGACATGTCTATAAAATATTCACATGCATCATCACCAAGTGGAATGATGACAACACAGATGATCATGTGGGTTCCTGATACAATTCCCTCATGCAAATATTCCAACTACGGCTCCCCCTTTCATTTTTACCTCTTGATATTCTATGACGAAGTGACCCCACATACTCATCTGTGATCAGCCTTAGGACCTCTCATGATGTTGGATTTGATGCTTGGAACTTCATCGATCCCTCTTTGTGCTGACATGGTATGTACTCATTCTTACTGCCCCCTCCTTCCTTGTCGTACAATGTGTAAAGGACATATCTACCCCCACCACCTAACCTCCTATAGAGTCCCTCATTATTATGCACCTTAGGTGGCGATTTCAGGATCCTTGGATGTGACCTAGTCATCGATCATTTCTTCCTTGATTTTCATTTCGTAGTCTCATCCTTCTTATTCCCACCAGCTCCTTGAGACAGTAAAACAGATCACGACCGTATATATATTTTATGAGTCCTTTCAACCGTCTGACTATGTGGAATCTAACTCGTTTCATGCTCCTCCCATTTTCTAGCCTTCACGTATGTCTCTATCATGAAATAAATCAAGGATCTCGATTCATTAATCCACCAAATCTCCACCATCAAAATTGTGGATCCCTATGAGGCTTCACATCATCTCTTCCACTTAACCATCATGCATATTCCAGCTATGAAATCATCTAGGAATGTTTATTGGATCCTGGTCAGATCATCATCGTTCAGAACCACAAGGCCCTCCATCATTTTGCAGCCCCACCTCGGCTTATCCATCAGGAACGTTTGTGTAGAGAAACCGCATCTCTGTTGTAGATCCGGTCTGCTCAAAATTGAGGCTGTTGGAAAACAGAGTGACCTACGGATTTCGCATGCCTTCATGGTTTATGTTTCTAGTACCTTTTCACTATGAAAAACCATTTGTAACTGTCTATCTATTCTAACAGATCATCCAAAGGCTGATTTTTGCTCATCGTTTCCCAGTGCTACCTACATCAAATTTATGTGCCATGGGATAACCCAATTCCTTGCTCGGGCTTGGGATAAAATTCACCTTGAAATCATTAGACACAGAGAGTTTCTACCTATACCCATTTTCTGCAAGGTGATTATTGCAGGTGCCTATCCAAAGTTTAGCACAAGTTCTTACAACGGCTCCAAATCAAGGATGATATCCTCCATGTGAGGTAGCAAATAACCTACGTAGGTCATGATATTGACCCATTTGGTCGGTCTGATGTTATTTCTTGAAAACTTCCTAGCGTGCTCTGAAAAAAAAACTGAAAATATAATAAAAATAAAATGAAATAATTACTCAAAGGAAATTCTTTCCATGCGGAGCTTATTTGTTCCTACCTACCCTACCTACATCAGCATTAATTCCTATCCAAGTAACTTCTGACTTCCATTGAATCCAATCAAGCAGATGATACCATATGCGAACCTTCTCCCCATGCTTGATAAACAACAGTATTCAATGGAAAAAAGGCGTGGGATTGTGGCAAGGGACTTGCTTTCTGTCGCTAAGCCATAACCAGCCATTCATGTTGTGTGGTTTCTCAAAATAGATAGCCACTTGGTCATGAAATCCTTCTAAAAATTATGCTGTACACTTGCAATGACAAAACCACTCCAGATATTCAGCCACTGGATCATAAAATCCATGACTATATTCATCCTTTCTTGGCATTTGTTGGCCCTAAGATCGCTGATCCAACTGTTACTTCCCCTACATACTACCAATCTATTATTCAAAATAATCATGCAAAGGATGTCTTTGACATCTTGTAGCTGAGTGACCCATTTCCTCACTCCAAATTCCATAATCCAAAACCTTCCCTGCCTTATGTATTGTGCAAGGAACATATTCCATGAAAATGAGTGAAATGTGATCCTCTTGATCCAAATATTCTGGATGGAAAGAGAAGGAAGAGATATCCCACTTAGAACCTTCGCCTCTAAGTATTCATCCTCATATTTATCATACAATGGAGGCCTGAACATTTCCTCAAAACCCCCACAGACCAGGATTGCAACAAACTGGATACTTTCTTCATCAAACAAATTATAATACCCCTCTTGGGAGGTCTTAGGTTGATCCTATGTGTGCTTATAAGTGGGGGGAATTAGAATGCACTACAGGTTCTGCTTGTTCACCCCTTCACCCTCCATCCTCAAAAATTCCATGACATCATTCATCACCCCCATTTTTTGTGCTTTCTTAGAGACTTTTAATCTTTGTTTTAGAAAATCAAATGAGGTGAAGCATAATGGTAGGTAGTTACCTTCCTCCTGCTGAATGTATTCTTCATGGGAAGCAATATGAGTAGGTGGGGGATATTCTAGCTATTTGTCCTCTTCCTTTTCCACCATTAGAGGAGGCCCCATATGTTCCTGTAGATATTCAGGTGTTGTTTGGGATTTTTCAACACACAAAGGCCCTCTAGAGTCTTGATATCCTATCGGGGGTGGGTTTTGTTCCACAATGAGTCTCTCCATCCACCTCTACATGGATTTCATCATTATATCCATCCAAGCCTCTGGTGTGTTAGAGGGAAGAATCTGGGTGAGATCTTTGTTCTTTCTTGTTCCTTCTTCTTCTCTCCCCTTCTCCCTTGCAGAGGCCAGGTTCATTTATACCTCTATGGAATCATTTATCATATCGTCCAGGGAGGAATAATTCCTTTTTCTTAGCCACAGGGTGAATTCACTATAGAAAGCTTCATCATACTGGAGTTGGGAAGCACCAGGGGGAGGATTAAACTGAACAGGGATATCATCCTATGTTTTCATAAATATGTCAAAGAATTTTTGGATAGATTCTCTCTCCTCCATCCTCGTGGAAAGGAACTAGTACAAGCACCTCCTTGTTAGAATAATCAACACATATTTACCTACATTAGACATTAATTTAATTCCTAGATTCCATTTTATAACACTTGCTAAAAATGAGTCATGGAGCACTTGGGAAACATCCTAGAAACCAATGTTAGTATGTCTTCTTTATTCCAGATTCTCTAAAGTGCATATCTACTTTTTCTGAAAAGTTGCCTTGCTTTATAGTTGATTTAAGGCAAAAGGAAAAGCTAGTCTAGGTGTAACTGCCTTGTTTTTTTCCCACATCATCCTCCCTCCTTTTATCCAAATAAAAGCATGTATGATTTTTCTTTCCATCCCTCTTTATCTTTCCCACTTTACTTAGAAAATTCGTGAGCATCTTCATATATTTGGAAACTGCTTTATGCACATATGGGGGATTTGACTAGATTTGGTAAGCCTACTTTTTGACTATTTCGAATGGAATCCTTATGCATTCAAAATTATCATGTAATTATATATTATATCATCCTATTACTTCATAAGGTTTGATATTGTACACTTACTCAATACAGATTAGTGTCGTGCTCCAATTTCAGTCTCCTTTGGTGTTAATTTTGCATGTTTGATTAGCGATTTTGTGAGTGTAATTGTTCTATCTATTGGTTTCAATTTCCACATGGTATGAGAGCCTTTTTAGATCAATTTCTCTCCTTCCAAATTGTTATTTTGGGTTCAACATCATTGACCGGGAGCGCATTCTGCTGACTGGAGGGCACAACTACTGAGCTATGGACTAATCTTAGAAGATCATCTTGACTCCATTCAATTTATTTGAGTGGAAAGATGATATGGAGATATTGTTGAGAGAAAAAGTTCTCTACAGGGTGGATATGGAAACTGAGGAAGAGCTCAATGCATATACAGAGAAAATTAAATGGCACAACAAGAGGGATGAGGCCTATGGTGTTTTGTGTCTGAGCATTTCAAGAGATCTCCTCTTCCATCTTGATGGATCGACATCACCTAATGAAGTGTGGGAAATATTGAAGAGATTTTTTGAAAGACATATGAGATGAGAGGACATCAAATCGAGAATGAGCTGATCTCCTTGAGTCCCAGTTGCTTCTAATCATTACAACTCTAATTTTCCAAGTTTAAGGCCCTTGTTTTGCAACTAAAATAGTGTGGGATCACAAAGAAGGAAGAGAAACTAGTCTTGGTTATAATCTCTAAGCTTGGTACTGACTATTCAATTTTTTTTCAACCTTCCATGCCACCAAGTTGACAAATCGAGCCTTGAAGATGCCTAAGCTTGCAAAGTTCATGGAATCCCTCACACAGGAGCAAGATAAGTTGGTGATGATGGGCACCATCAAACCTTCCAAAGACCAAGATTTGGTTGCTAGAGATTCAAGGGTGGATTAAAAAAGCAAGAGAAAATATAAAAATACTCATGAGTAAAAGAGATACAAGTGTAAGTCTCAAGAGGAGCCCCAAGGTTCCAAGAAGAACTACCAAAAGAAGAAGAATAAAGGAGAAATGAGCAAGTGTGCATACTTCAGTAAGGCATATAATCCTCAGAGCTCCTGTATGAAGAAGCAAATTGACATGTTGACCCAAATCCTGGAGAAGAATAACATCTCCCTTCCTGATTTCTCAAAGAATAATGAAGGAGGATCAAATTCAGAAGACAGAGAGAGTACATGCCTTGGTTGCTGGTACATAGAGCTCACCTAGCTTCATCATAGATTCTGGAGCTTCTAGACATATGTTTTCGACAAAAGAGACATTCTCCTCTCTTGACATGTTGAAAGGTCCGCCAATAGTTTTGGGAGATGACTCTCTCACTGACAGTTTGGGGAAGGGTAGGATTGATCTTGACCATGGTAGTTTCAATAATGTGTTGTATGTTCTAGGTATTGCCTCTAATATCTTGTCATTGTATCAGATGACTCATACTAGGTCTCCAAATAAGGTCACATTCTCCCCTGATGATTTTGAAATCACTAATATTTCGAATGGTAAATTCATAGAAAAAGGTGTTGTTGATCACACTTCGCAGGTATACAAGTTTTTCCATTTTCTACCCTACTCAAACCCCTCTGCTCTTCTGATTCATGCTAATGAAGCAAGCAATATTTGGCATGAAATATTTGGCCATCTTAACTACAAGTATCTTTCTTACTTGAGTGAAAAATATATGGTCATAGGGTTACCAAAGATCAAGTTTTCTAAGGGAGTCTGTTAAGGTTGTATCCTAGGAAAACACCCAGAGCACAAGTATGAGAAAGCTAGTCATGAGAGAACCTCTACACCTCTTGAGTTGATCCACAGTGACATTTATGGTCTATTCTCTCATATGTCCATGAGTAAAGCAAAATATTCACTGACCTTCATAGATGAATTTTCCAGGTATTGTTGGGTTCACTCCCTAAAGCATAAGTATGAATTTTTTGACCTCTTCAAAGTATTTAGAGCCTTGGTTGAAAACTAGTCTAGGAGGAAACTCAATATCCTCAGATATGACAATGGTGGTGAGTATGTCAAGTTTGATTTAATTCAGTATTGAAAATATGTATGTATTAAGATGTAGCATTCGATCCCTTACACACCACAACAAAATGGTGTTGCTGAGAGAAAGAACCGATCACTGAAGGAGATGGAAACCTGCATGATGGAGGCTAAGACTTTGCCACCAAAGTTTTGGAATGAAGCTATAAACTATGCATCCTTCATCCAAAATATGGTGCCTCATAAGAATCTTTATGGTATGACTCCTTTCAAATCTTGGAGTGGGAACAAGCTAGATGTGACCCATTTCAGGATTTTTGGCTCAAAGGCTTGGGCTAGAATTCCAACTGAAAAGAGGAAGGCTTTGCAACCCCAAAGCCAAGAGTTCCTATTTGTTGGGTATTCTGAAGATTAAAAAGGGTACAAACTGATAAACTTGAGAACTAACAAATCCTTCATTGAAATAAATGTTCAGTTCCAAGAAGATCCTATAGTAGCAGTTGAAGTTGGAGAGTCATCTTCACCACCAGAACCATTGATCGCAAGTGAAGAGAGTAATGAGTTTGATGATTCTGATATTTCTAATAATGATGATTTGATTTCAGATACTAACAGTCCTACAAGACCAAAATGGGAAGCAAAGAGCATTCATGCAGCTGGGAAACTAGCTGGAAATCCTAATGACACTAGGAGGACTAGATCTCAATTTGAGAGTGCCCTTTGTGTGAAAGATACTCTATTTGATGAGAAGTGCTATCTGATGGTTGAATCATATCCATAGACATATTAAGATTCATCACATGATACAAGATTGAAAACAACCATGAAATAATAATTTAGCTCGCTCCAAAAGAACAACACTTGGGAATTGGTTGATCTTCCCCCAGGGAGGAAGCTAGTTCAATGTAAATGGGTTTTCAAGACCAAGTTTTATGATGATGGTTCACCTTTGAAATACAAGGCAATATTGGTAGCAAATTTATTCTCACAAGTACATGGTATTGACTACAATGAAACCTTTGCACTAGTGGAAAATATGGACTCCATAAGGCTAGCTCTATCCATTGCAACTTCGAAGTAGTGGGAAGTGCATCACATGGATGTGAAGTGTGATTTAATAAATGGAGATATCATTAAGTATATTTACATGAATAAACCTGAAGGTTTTGTTTCTAATCCATCTTTAGTGTGTAGGTTAAAGAAATCATTGTATGCGATCAAGAAAGCCCCCATGGCTTGGTATGCCAAGATTGAAAGCTTTTGTTGTCACTGAGTTTTGTTTGATGCAAGCATGATCATAATGTATATTTGAATATGATTCAGGTTTCTTTGATGAGTATTTTCTTGCATGTGGATGACCTACTGATTACATGAAGTTCAGAGAAAGAGATTGCCTCCTTGAAGGATGCAATAAACCATGCACTTTCTATGACATATTTGGGATTGTTGAGGCAATTCTTGGGTCTCTAAATTGCTCAATCCCAACATGGAATAAAAGTAAATCAGTCCAATTATGCTTCATATTTTCTCATCAAGTTAAACATGAAATATTCCAATCCAAGAAAGACTCCCTTTCCTTTCAGAAGTTAAGCTTGAAGAAGTAGGTTCTTCTCCTATGGTAAATAATACACTGTATAGCCAGTTGATTGGGTGTTTGCTTTATCTTACACACACTCAGAATAATCTATATTATGCAGTTAGTGTGGCTTCAAGATACATGGATCAGCCTCATGAGATCCACTGTACGGAATCCAAAAGGATCCTAAACTTTGTTCAAGGAACAATAACTCATGGGATCTTATAGAAAGCAAAATATGATCTTGATTTGATTGGATTTACTGACAGTGATTGGGCAGGTGACAACACAGATCCAAAGTCTACATTAGGATATGTGTTCATGCTTGTAGAAGGACCAATCAGCTGGTCAAGCAAGAAGTAGAGTGCCATAGCACTCTCATCTACAAAAGCAGAGTATAGAGGAGTTGTAAATGCAGCAACTCAATGTTTGTGGTTGCAGGGGTTACTTGGAGAATGTGGCTTTGAATCATATTTTTCAACTATTATATACTATTATAATCAGAGAACTATTCAAATATGCAATGATCCATTTCAGAAACAGCGAACCAAGCACATTGAGATAGATATGCACTACATTAGACAACTTGTGGATGATGGTACCATTGTTCTTCTGTGCATCTTCAGAACAAGTAGCAGACATCTTCACCAAAGTTTTTTGTGTGAATACCTTCAACAATATCAAATTGTTTCTAGGGATTACTAATCATGCTGTGAAGCATGATTGATGACAATATTTCCCAAAAAAAAATTCCTGTCCATGTTTAAGGGAGGATTTTCCCACTGGGTTTTTGCTTCTTTCCTTGGTTCTATGGACAAGCAGTATGTAAAGGGTGAATAATCCTTGTTTCTAGGCCCTATAGTTTTGTGATATTTACTCATAAATTCAGGCTTAAGGAGGGGTTTTATAATAATCAACCCACAGTTACCTACACTAGACATTAATTTAATTATTTTTGTCTTATTACCTAGATTCCTAGATTCCATTCTATGCTAGTTTCCTTCTACATGTCCTAGAAGTCAACACTTTCTAAAACTGAGTCATAGAGTGCCTGGGAAACATCTTGGAAACAAATTTTAACATGTCTTCTTTATTCCATATTCTCTAAAGCGCATATCTTCTTTTTTCTGAAAAGTTGCCTTGCTTTATAGCTTATTTAAGGCAAAAGGAAAATATATTCTAGGTGTAACTTCCTTGTTTTTTTACCACATAATACTCCCTCCTTTTCTCCAAATAAAAGAATGTATGATTTGTATTTCTATCCCTCTTTATATTTCATACTTGACTTAGCAAAGTGGTGAGCATCTTCATAGATTTCGAAACTGCTTTATGCACCCATGGGGGATTTGACTAGATTTGGTAAGCCTGCTTTTTGACTATTTCGAATGTCATCCTTAAGAATTCAAGCCTATCATGTAATTATATATTAAATAATACTATTACTTCATAAGGTTGTATATTGTACACTTACTCAATACAGATTAGTGTTATGCTCCAATTTTAGTCTCCTTTGGTGTTAATTTTGCATGTTTGATTAGCAATTTTGTGAGTGTAATTATTATATCTCTTGGGTTCAATTTCCACACTCCTGGGGTATTTTATTTATTCCCATTTTTTTTTAACACATCTTAGAAATATTGATAGCATAGGATGGATTTGTATGGAAGACTGGTGAACCATCTTCTGGCCTCTCCAGTAAGGCTTTGAGAAAATAGTTTGACCTTAATGTCATCCTAGTATACTTATTCTAATTCAATCAAGTCTGAAAACTATCCAAAATGTTCCTTGGCAGAATACCCCTTCTTACCTATAAATTGTTTAAGCCTTTGGTCATACCCTCGGGGAAGGTCATGGAGGGCCACAAGGAGAAATATGGGGGAAAACCGTTTATCCTTTGTTGGGATTTCAGTAGTGCTTTTAGGAAGGACTATATAATTTAATGATGAAGGATATTGGAGCTCTGAAGTGGGGAAGGGAAATGTCGCAGTGACAGATGGTCCTTTGGCCATAGACTTTGATGTGGCCCATTTAGTGTAAGGAAGAGGGCTGGAGATCCCTGTCTGGGGGTTTCAAAAAGGGTGCATATTCAGAAGTAGCCTCACAATCCTCATGGGGGTCAGATGAATGGGTTTGGTATGATTCATATGTATAGGGAAATGGGGACATCTCGGTCATTAAAGAAGAATATACATGAGTGAGCCTAGGGTCTTTTCCTGAGTGTGATAGAGATTGGAAAACTATTTTGTCCATCCCAAGGAAAGATACTAAAAGATGTACCAAGAAGGACAATATGTCTTGCAAAAATAAATTCAATTACCTCATTCTTCACCATTCCCTTCCAAGATTTTGTTTATTGGGCTCATTGTCCCTAATGGAGTCACCATGGAACCTTTGAATATATTTACAGCTTCTGCGTGGTTAGTTTTCCGAGTGGAGTCACCTTCAAAGGTTTTGAGTGGAGTCACCAGAGAATATACAACCAATATGTGTATATGACCGGCTGCTCAACCAGGTCGTAGAACTAAGCAATGTCATTATTCCCATGGATGATTTTCTCTTTCTCTCCCCAATAATGGCACCAAGATGTTATCACCCTATAATTTTCCTATGGTTGTGATAGGGATCCATACGAGTAACCATTTAAACCAAAATTTAGACTATATTCTATCCAATACAGTCAGAGAGGGCTCTCTCTTGTCACAATAGCATTCACATGTACATATGGATTTAAACAAGCATGCATAAGGATAGACTCCCGCTAGTAACATAGACTATAGTGTTTTGTAAATTAAAATATTGAAAGAAAGACACATAATCAAACCATTGGGAAATGGAGTCACAGTCTAAAAAATTTAGGGACATTACAGTAGATGATGAAAAATAGATTTCTCTTTTGTATTATGAGGCAAAGTAAGTGAAACATTTGGTTAAATATCTTTAAGCAGTCATAGGAGAAAGGAGAAAATCACAGCACGACAAGGGACACCTATCAATGGATGAATCCCTTGCAACACCTTTAGTAGAATAACATAATGAGGGAAATTGCATAGATGTACCACCAAATTGTTGAGGAATTCCATAACAACCATAAAAAACACAAAACCAATGTTACATCTGACGGGAAGAGCGTTGAATGAAACAAATTCTTCTCGTACAACTAGAAAGTATTTTTACATAAATAAAAACATATGAAAAATGGAATAATAGAGAACACAAACTAAATACAGACACCATGATGAATCTCATAACTGCAGAGAAGAATTTTCATTACTACTCCCAAAAATGTTTGCAGATCTACAATACCGACACTGAGGCCTCAAAAAATGAAATTCAATCCAATATCTATCCTCCTCTAAGGAGGTTCTACTTATAATATAAATTACCCTGGGATACCAACTACCCAAGGTGGAAGATTCACCATGATTTACTACCAAACTATTGACCCTCATTTTGTCATCATTTTCAGCTAATAATTTACATGTTTTTTCATCTTTTGGCATATTTTCTATCATAAAGTTCATTATTCAGCACCAAGTATGATTATATTTTGGGGTTTATGCAAGTTATGATTTATTTCCATTATTTCATGGCTTTATGGGTAAATTAGATTTTATTTTATTATATGCTAATATATGAAATCGTTATTGCAGGTCTTTGTTCATGGTAAGCCAATGAATAGAAAATGCATCCATTCTAGATATGCATGGAGCATATCCATCTCACTACGCAGCTCATCATTCAGTCCACTGAGCTAATCTCATGTTGGTTCTAATAGATTACTAAGCATTCATGTATGGAACGACCTATAAAATGGTCGTTGTCCATGCACCAGAGTAATAGAACAAACCCCCCTTATGGAATATCACTTGTATGATGCCTCTGCATGACACTTAACTCCAGCCACCCCGAAGTAGAGCTTGTATGCGACATCACACACCATAGAAGAATCATCTTGCGAAATAGGAGGAAAGCGTCATATGTTGGTTATTCTTCAGTTACATGTCATAATTAATGATTTACTTTAAGAGCGGTCAACCACTGAAAGGGTCAATTTGCTCACCCTTTGTAAAACACTATATATACAGACACTGCTATGTGATAAAGGAGTTGATAAATAGTTTCTTTTAGTTAATACATGTAATCAGTTAGTTCTAGAAACTCTGTAACACTTTTCTTTACTTTTGCTGAATTTCTGTGGATGTTGTGCATGATCGTGTCTTAAGAAGCGTGAGCAATTTATCACTCTAATTTTTGGGAGGGCCCCTCATCAACCAGAGCTTTCTATTTGTGTGCATTTTTCATTATTCCCTTTTTTGCAATTAGCATAGTTTTTTTGTAATTTGTTCATACAAACTGGTTACTGTAATAGTTCATCTTATTTGTTTCTTATAAGGATAGATTATAATCTGGTATTCTGTTGTTAATATAGTTTCCTTTTATAAGCTAAGCAATCGGTTTTGTATTAGTTAGTTTGCAATTTCTTTTTTAAAGTATTTCTGGTTTATTGTTTCGTTTTATGCTGATAGGATAAATTGCTTTGACGATGTAGGATTCAATTACATAGATTTAATTTTGTCCTTTTCCATTTCATGATGAATTTATTTAATTATATTTTAGTATATTCAATATTGCAATCGGTAATAATGTTTTAAATTATGAATTAAATTTAAGTTACTTTACAGAATGAATTCAGTTACTAAGTAGATTTAATTCTTGCTCTTTATATTTCGTTGTCATGTGCATGAGTCAGCTGACCTTAAAACCATTTATATATAACCTCTCCTTCTTATGTACAACTGTTAGTTGCATGTATAGTTTTTAGAAAGCATATATAGTTGTTGTAAGTCCTTCTGTGTGCAGTCAGTATTTAAAGCTGTTTAGCAGTAAAAAAAAAGTCTTATAGAGAATAGTTCATTGTCATAGAATTGTCTATATCTTTATCTTTTAGTAGTTGTTTATAAAGTAGAGTAGTATAACTTGATACCACTCTAGAACTCTGTTTAATTATCTTGATAGATGAATTCTTAGGATTTTGAATCAGTTTTTCATTTTGAAAGATGTTTCAATATTTTGTTTGTTAAATTATTACAATGATATCCTAGGAACCCCTCTACCTTTGCATATATTTTGTGTCAACTCTAAGCCCACCAATCCTAGTCGATAATTAAATATTAGGTGAATTAATTTAGACGATATTTTACCCAACATTTTGGAACCGTTGTCGGGGAGTTGTTATGTAAGGTAGAATAGATATAGGCTGGTGGAGGGGGAGCGGTAAAATGAGAGGTAAGAACCTATGCATCTGTTATAACAGGCTCCCCCAAATCCAATAGTAGTAGCAGCATAGGTTTCCATTTAGTTTTTTGAACAAACCTAGATATTCTCAGGGTACGTTTGTTAAGATATTAAAATTTTGCTAAAATTATTACAGGGGGCATAAAACCCCAATCATTAACTCATCGGAAAGGAATTGAAAAACAAAACACCTATAGGAAGTAGTTCTGATGGAAACATAAAGAGACTCTTTCGGGAGATCTTACAGTGGAAGCCACAGAAACAGAAGAAATCCTGGAAGGAGGTCCTGCGGGCCTCATCTTTGACGAAGTTCAAAGGGATTATCCAAATGATACAAAGTCACAAAACTAAATGATACAACCTTTTATTAGTAGAGGAGATGAACGTATTTTGTCAATCCTGTCCAGGTGAAATCTCTCTTTGGCAACTCAATAAACATAGTAACCCCATAAGCTGATACATTCACAATAGCATCTACTATCCCTATAAGACCCAATAAAGAGAATGGGTGGTCAGAGGAATATCTCTTATTAAAAATAAATTTGGGACACCCCATTCTCACCATCAAACAAACCTTCTAGGTATACTTAGTTTAGAAACAAAACCTACATGAAGAAATAGGAAGAAGAACAAGCATTGAAGAGAAATTTTTTCCAAGATGTGAAACTAAACATGCCCAATAGGAATGTCCATTAAAAAAACCCTCTGCATTTCACATTTCTATAGGGAATCATGTTTTTCCCCAAGGGATCAAAGTGGGTCCTACCAAAATAGAGACATTCGTTGGACTTCCCTCTCCAAAAACTCTTCCTCCTCTTGATCCTTAAAAAATATCATGGGTTATCATCACTTGTATATATGTAAATATGTGTGCATTTATTTGAATAAATAAGAGTCATTTATAATAATTTGTTTACAGAGGACTCTTTTTCTATGTTTTCAATAATAAAAAAGATCATATAATAAGTGGTTTTGTAGTTTGGTTACAAATGGTTCTTTCTATTTCTTTAAGCGGCTCATGAGATATTATCTGAAAAAGAAAGTGCTCTAAAAACACTCAAAATATATCTTAACTTTGAATTTTTAGAATTCTTGTATATCATTTTCAATACACTTATTCTATGATTTTGTTATGCTTTATATATGGTTTCTTGATTCAGACCTGTACATTTCTGATTATTTGAACAGTTGCTCGAAAAAATTACTTTAATAATCATGTTCTTCATAATTTTCACACCTATGGACTACTAGTTCATCCTATACTCATTATCAAAACTTGACTCTTAAATATTTTTTAGGACACTCTAGGGTAAGTGGGATGTCTTCTTGTGGGGATTATTATCCTTTATAAAGAAGATACACTGAGAGACCAAACACCTTTAAGTTATTCTTCTTTGACAAGATCTATAGTTAAGGCCGTTTTATGGAGGAAAAAAATTATAATATGAATTATTTGTTTAGCAGGGCTTAGCATGCTCTAGTACCAATAGACTTCCATATACTCAAAATATTTATACAAGGAAAACCCGTTAGGGTACTGAACAAGCCTGCTGGAAGCGAGTCAATGCTAAGTAACAACTTAAAACAAGGAAGTTTGATAAATGCAAGTAAACCCGTCGAGGTACTAAACAGGCCTGCTGGCAGAGGGGCTATGCTTGCATGATACCAAGATAAACTCATCAGGGTACTGAAAAGGCCAACTGGAAGCGGGGAAATATCAGGTAAAAGAGATCTACTTAATGCACCACTATGCACATGGTTCGTAGAACATTGATAATTTGAAGATTTTTTTTCAGAATTTGTGAATAACCATGTTTGATGATGTCATTAGAGAATTACCATAAGTTGACCTTGGATCCAATAGTTGAAATTCAATCAATATCTAGGATATAATTATCCTACAAATGGGACCCATTGTTGTAAAATCCCACAAACTTGAGGGTGAGCTAAAAAATTCTTGAGATGATAAGATATACTTACAATGAGGCATGGATGACTAGTTTCCCCTATGGAATTTTCAATTATATTATTAATCACATGATAATTGATACATTTACATATCTACATATATGAGCACTGTTATTTTTTATAAATGTATATATCTGAATCATTTCCATTGATTAGTTAGTCTTTTTCTTGCAAAAATCACAACAACATGATCAAACTTTGATTACTTTTGAAATTACTTAGTTTTCTTGTATGGATTGAGGACATGCCATATATTTGGTTTGGGAGAGGATTAAACTGTCTGTCTTTATTTTTGTAAGCTACTTATAAAAGACTCATTTTTCTTTCCTAAATGACAAAGTGTTTGTAGGATAATGCAAATGGCAAGACTGGTCTTAAAATCGTAGAGGAATAAGGGAGAGCAAAATTAAAATATCAAGAGAATTGTCCCATATGACCTCCTTATGGACTGGAAGCCTAGGAAAATCCATGATTAGCAGTAGTATGATCCAAAAAAGCTCATTTTTATAGAAATCTATATGAAAGGTCGAATGCCGGTATGAATGAAAATCCAAATGATGATCTAAATGAAACCTCTAATATTTTATTACCTACGGTTAAAATATTAGATTAATTTTATTTGGGAAAAAAGTTGAGTGATATCATTGAGTCACATCCACAATCTCGATCCATGATGCGGTATGGTTTAGATATAATACGATTATGTCTTACCTATATATGGGTGTGATTTGACCTTAGGGTACTTTCTATTCATTATTACACTGCCATCACCCCCATCTTATTATCCACTTGCATGTATAAGCTATCAGAAAGGTTGACCCTCTTGTTAAATCAAGGTTATGGTTATGAATATGGTTATGGATCCATATTAAATTAAACATTCAACTTGTCCAAATTTTACTTTGGACATGGTTGAACTAACTAAACTTTAGAAACTCATTAAATTACACATTTTTGGTAGCACATGTTTCAAATATTGCCATAATGGCACAATCATCTAAAACATGCCGAGATTATTCCAATTGCCAGAATTCAAAGAATTCTAAAATGTATTTTTCCGTGCTGGTTGGAACCCGTTCCTTCATCTACTGCAAGGGTATGATGAGGAAATCTCACTGCTTTTTGCGATGGGCTTTGATGGGAAGAAAGCAAGGGTTGGCCATCTTGTTTTCCCAGTCACTGAGGAATCAATCGCATGCACAACCAAGCTTCCACGAGAAGGAGATTGATGGCACAAGCATTGGTTTGCTCCATGGGCATATAATAATGTTTCCCTTAAACCTTAGTTTCGGCATGTGACGGGCAGAAAGGGTTTTCATCGTAGTTGTATCAAAACTGAGTACCTTAATCCATTGATGGTCATCATCCATTTGATTACTTGTGAAGGTAAGTTTAACATATTTAAGTCCTATCATCTCCATTTGTTAGATCATTTCGTTGATAAAAAATGTCTCAAATTCCCTTTATTTTTTTCTTAGGACCCTAGAAAAGATGTCAAACCAGGTTAGAAAGAATATTGTTAACCCTAAGGGCGGCCTATCATCACAGTTTGATTAAGCTCTTAATTTGAGACCAGATTAAAGAGCGAAATCAACCCTGTGATACCTTCATATTCAAAGTTCTTAACCCCCATTTGAATATCAAAAAGCACCCTTGACATCTTAATCATCAAGAATCCAGTCCATCCCCATCATCAAAAAAGAAAATCCCCAATGTCATTCATCTAGATGATGACACATCGAAGGTGAGTCTGTCCACTCACTTTGTCCCTGTATCTTCTGAGATCATACCCCTATCACGACCGTACAATAGAGATCAAAAGGCAAAGTTTGTTCAGTCTATGGTTCAGCCTGCTATCCAGACAAGTCCGTCAAACAGTGTGACCAAATCAAGAAAACCTTATATTACCTCTCTGATCATGATGGATAGCGTTTCAGCTGAAATGCTTGAAAGTGATGATCATGGGACCATTCCTGCACCTGTTCATGAGACTATTTCTACATCTGTTCAGGCTTTGGGTCCTGAAATACAAATTCCAACTGTTGATCTTGAAGTACCATCCAAGGAGGTGAATCCTCCACAAGACTTTAAGCAACCTCCAGAGCCATCTACGCCGCATCAGCCAATAATAGACCAGTTATCTTAGAATTTTTCTCAATCAAGAAAGAAAAATAAAGGATATGTTAAGTTGATCGTAGAGCTTAGAGAATAGAACAAGGAGTTGCGGTTGCAGGTAAAAAACATGGAGGAACTCCACAAGGCTTCCAGTTTGTCATAGAGGACTCAACAAGAAAGGCATGCACTTTTAAAAGCACATGCTAGGAGACTGAAATTTAAATTACTTTCTTCATCAAAGTTGAAGGCAGCTACTAGCGCAACTCTTCCTTCTTCCTAATGCCATTTTTCATTTTGACTAGTGGGACCTAGCATTCCTTCGGTTAGGGGGGATGTTGACCCTCATTTTTTCATCATTTTCGGATAATAATTTACATGTTTTGAAATATGTTTTGTCATCTTTTGGCATATTTTCTATCATATAGTTCGCTATTCAGCACCAGGTACGATTATATTTTGGGGTTTCTGCAAGTTATGGTTTATTTCCATTATTTCACGGTTTTATGGGTTAAATTCAATGTTATTTGATTATATGCTAATATATGAAATCGTTAGTGTAGGTATTTGTTCATGGTCAGCCAACAAATAGAACATGCATCCATTCTAGATATGTATGGAGCATATCTAGCTCACTACACAGCTCATCATTGAGTCCGGTGAGCTAATCGCATGTTGGTTTTAATAAATTCCTAAGCATTCAAGTATGGAATGACCTGTAAACTTCTTGTTGTCCACACGCCAGAGTAATAGCATGAACCCCCCTTCTGGAAGATAGCTTGTATGATTCCTCTGTATGACACCTTGACGCCAGCCACACCAAAGTAGAGCTTGTATGCCACATCACGCGCCGTAGAAGAATCATCTCGTGAAGTGGGAGGAAAACATCATGTGTTGGTTATTCATTCAATTACCTGTCGTAATGGATGATTTATTTTAAGAGCAGTCGACCACTGAAAGGGTCGACTTGATTTCCCTTTGTAAAACACTATATATACAAACATTGCTATGCGAGAAAGGAGTTGATAAATAGTTCCTTTTAGTTGATACATATAATCAGTAAGTTCCAGAAACTCTGTAACACTTTTCTTTACTTTAATGGAATTTCTATGGATGATGTGCATGATCATGTATTAAGAAGCATGAGCAAGTTATCACTCTGATTGTTGGGAGGGACCCTCATCAACCCGAGCTTTCTATTTCTGTGTAATTTTTTTATTCCCTTTTTTGCAATTAGCATAGTTTGTTTGCAATTTGTTTATACAAACTAGTTACTGTAATAGTTCATGTTATTTGTTTCTTATAAGCATAGATTATACTCAGGTATTATGTTGTTAATATAGTTTCCTTTTATAAGCTAAGCAACCGGTTGTGTATTAGTTAGTTTGCAATTTCTTTTTTAAAGTATTTCTAGTTTATTGTTTGGTTTTATGCTGATAGGGTAAATTGCTTTGATGATGTAGGATTCAATTACAATAGATTTAATTTTGTCCTTTTCCATTTCATTATGAATTTATTTAATTATATTTCAATTTATTCAATATTGCAATAGGAAATAATGTTTTAAATTATGAATTGAATTTAAGTTACTTTACATAACGAATTTAGTTACTAAGTAGATTTAATTCTTGCTCTTTATATTTCGTTGTCATGTGCATGAGTCAACTGACCTTAAAACCATTTAGATTATTTATTTCTTGACATTTTGGTACTTTTGTGTACAAACTGTCATTCAGACAGCCTGTTGTGTCTGTCATACAGGCCTTTGTTCCATTTTGTTGTCCATTCTTTCATTCATCCCTTAGTGCTTTTAACATGTTTTAAGCCTTTTTTCTTATCTTTTCATTATGTTTTTATAAGTGGTAATTAGATAATGGTTGTGTCTTTTTGTTGGAGCAGGGTCCTGCAGCTACAAAAGAAGCTTCCAGTTTAGCGGACAGACAGTTTTGGCGGAGGGAAGATAAGATAGAGCTACGACACCGTAGCACATTTCCAGCTATAGAGCAGAGCCGGAAACCATGACTTTTAAGATAGAAAAGTCAAGAAAGGCAATGGTACCTGAGCGGCCGAGAAGAGAGAGATCACCCACTGCATTGAAGGCAGCGGCGGAAGACAGGAGGGCTCAGCGACCCTCATAAAGG
This sequence comes from Pseudotsuga menziesii, assembly GCA_001517045.1. Lineage (NCBI taxonomy): Eukaryota > Viridiplantae > Streptophyta > Pinopsida > Pinales > Pinaceae > Pseudotsuga > Pseudotsuga menziesii. The sequence goes on along the minus strand of LPNX010892911.1, from coordinate 143,348 downwards.
AAAAGGAGCAACGAGGTTGAAGCATTGAAGACGAAGGACAGAAAAGCGAAGCGGTGCACAGTACCCATGATCAGCGCCGGGAAGCATGGAAGACTGCAGAGAGCTATGGTGTGATGGAAAGCGGCTACCTCAAGTACAGATACGGCCGACTGTCACTAATTAGGGTTTGGGTTACTGTTGGGACAGGCCCACAGTGTTGTAATGGCAAGACCTTTGGGCTGCCTATAAAGGGATATATGTTGTATTGTAAAAGGTTGGCATTTTTGGGCATTTTAGGCCATCCAGCTAGTCGGATAACATATACTTAGACATTGAGTCTGTTAGCTCATAGTTATCTTGTATTGTAATAGAGTTGAGCTCTGGTTCTATTATTAGCGGTAGCAATCTTACTGTAACCAGTAGCTTTCATATAGAGCATGCATGTAACGATCCGCAGGGATCGACAGAGAGGGAAGAGTATATTGTAGGAGAGAAATATAGAGGAGAAAAGAGATCTAAGAGAGAAGATCTTGAGCTGCATATGCGGTGCAGCAGAACTGTGTTTTACCTTCCCCTGAGCTATAATAAAACACAGTTCTGTGGACGTAACTTCCATCTTGGAGGTGAAGCAGGTTAAAATCGAGTGTTATGTGATTGACTTATGTGTTATGTTTACGTGTACATTTATTAGTTATTTCATGGAATTTGTTTACAGTATAATGAATGAATGCGTTAAACAGTTTATAGCAATATAGAAGGATAAACATAAGTTGAAGTCTCTGGCATGTTGTATGTGGGTTCAGTTATGCTTTGCTTGAACAGTCACTAGCCGCAGTGTTAAACAACCTGTCATATTGAGTTTTGCAAGTCGACACGAACCACGCTAAGTGCGCTGAGCCGTGGGAGTAGGATATCGCAGGGAGGCGATACCGCGCCGGCAAAGGAGCTGCGGTGTGTGATACCGTAGGTTAAGGGCTTAGCGTTGGGAGGAAGTTACGTGTCACCTGGTGCAAGACGATGCGATAAATATGGAGTCATCGCGAGGCGGTGAAAGTGGGCGACGTGGAAAGGGACCGCATGGCAGTAGAAGGGATATCTCACAGCTAGAAGAGCTACGAGACGAGGAGATCGTGCGACGCGAGCAGAGGATTCGCGCGACGCGCAGAGAAAGAGACCTCGTAGCTAGAAGAGCTGCGAGTCACCAGTAGGACCGCCACAGAACCTGGTCCAAGACACTTGAGTCCTTGGCCAACCCATTAGAATCACTTCAGGTGAGAATTCAGGCCGCTTTGCGGTCTGTTGTTGAAAGGGCCAGTGAGCTAGGGGTGTTGTTGATTAAGCATAGTAAACCCGGGTCTGCCCATGATAGCCAACAAATGGTTCCGTTGCTGGATTTGAACAAACAGAGCACTGATGTTCTGGTGCCGTCCTATGAGAGATGAACTCGATGTGTGGGTTTGGTCTAACCTGAAATAGTTTGCTGAACGAGAGAACAGGAGTCCTAAACTGAAGACAGAGGCTTGGTTACAAAAACATATCATTAGAGACATACATGCGATATTTTTTGCTACCTTTGGAAATGAGCTTTATGACTGGTTAGCGAAGCTAACTGATACAGGCACATTCAAAAAGAAAAGAGACGTTGTCTGGACACCTGAGCTGATTCAGACCGTGGAGAACCTTGATAATCCCCTCACAAGGGAAGTAGACTTCTGGCTTGCGAATGTGCTAGGAGGCTTCGTCACAGAGTTTGCAGTTGACCAAACGAAAAGCTTCAGCGAGGCTGAGCGCTACTTCTTCAAAAGATATCGTGGTAAGTACCTAAGATCTTTAAACTTGTCCATTAAGATGCTATTACATGAAAAAGGAACAATGGATCTAGTTTCAGATGAATAAGTAGAAATAGTAATGTCACAAGAGTTTGAAAGTGATTTTGATGACATTGGAAGAACACAAAGTGGAAAGAAGTATAAAGTAGATTTCAGATCTCGAATATTTGAAGACATTCCAGATCATACTAGATAGCAGAGTCATAGTACTACAGAAGGAACAGAGGGGGTTATCCCTTACCACCCTTACACCCCACAGAAATAGACCGGGACTCAGAACAATCCCGTAGGAACTCCATCTAGTAGCTCACAGATAGTACCTACCACCGCTACCTCACCTCCACCAACACCACCGAGTGGTAGTAACACAGTAAATCAACATCCACCGCGTAGAAATAGAATGGGGGATGATATGAAGCTACCTATATTTAAGGGAACAGGGGCAGAAGACCCAGAGCAACATTGGTTTCTATGTGAAGCCATGTGGACCATTAAAACAATCAATGACGATAACCTTAAACTTGTACAGTTGGTCACCACACTCAGAGATCGAGATTTAACATGGTACATAAAGTATACCCTAGTACCCAAGACACTTGCCCAGGTCAAGACCACCATGATTAAAGAGTTTAAGAAACCTAAGTCTGAGTCACAGTGTATTACAAAACTCAAAGATATCAAGCAGCTACCTACAGAGTCGGTGTGGGACTTTGATCAGAAATTCAAAGCCCTTATCGACCAAGTCAGTTTTGAGTTCGCGCCAGAGCAGCATAAGGAATGGTTTATTGCAACACTGCTCCCTCACATTAGACTACCGTTAATGCAGCAGAAACTCCAAACACAGGATGACGCGTTGGATATGGCAATGAAACTAGAGGCTTCACCTCTAGCTCAGAGCAGTACAGGAATGGAAACTCTACAAAATCAATTGGCTAATCTCACACTACAGTTGCATGAACTTAAGAAAGGGAAAGAGGTTGCGCAAGACATATGGTGCATAAAATGTAAAGCATGGGGCCATAGTAAAGACAATTGTCCAGTCTTTGTAGAATATATAGCAATAGGGGCTCCTAACCCCTTACCATAGACCCATGGACCGTGGTGTGAAATATGTAAAACATGAGGACATCTACCTCACCAGTGCCCCTTACTTCAGAAGTACGTGCAGACACCTAAGAACCTATACTGCGTCTTCTACAATTCGGTGGGCCATGATGAACACAATTGCAGAGCCTATGATATGATGGTTGGAGCAAAGCAAGACTTGTACAGAGTCCAGTCAGAGACACAGGGTCCAGCAGCAAGATCCAGCTTACGGTGGGCATGGAGGAGGATTCAGAGGACGAGGCCATGGAGGAGGCTTTGCACGAGGAGAAGGCTTTGGCAGAGGAGAAGGTTTTGGCCATGGTCATGGCCTAGTTACTTGTTATAACTGCAGAGTTGTAGGACACTATGCTAGGGACTGTCAGAGCCCCACTACCACTTGTAACTACTGCAAATCTTATGATCATACCATAGAGGAGTGTCCTACCTTGATAGCTAAGATCAGAGAACCTAAGCCAGCAGCACACCAGAACATCCAGCTTATTGCTGCTGAGCAGGCAGAGCCAGAACCAAGCATTAATATTGTGACTTGTAGTGGTGTTTCTACCAGTGGGACATCGTAGGAGACTGGAAAGAACATAGGGCAGGAGTGGGTGCGCAGAGCTCCTAGTAAATCAACACCACTCGACCTGCAGAAGAACGAACAGACATTTCAGGAAGCTAAGGCTTTCTTTTATGAACCTACGAAATCAGGATCACAGGTACCACCGTCTAGGGGCGTACCGCAGCAAGCACCTTCTGGCGATAGCCTTGTACAGACATCACAGTCTACCGCATCAGAAAGATGCGAGGAGGACGAGATGACAGGAAGTGTACATTCCTTCCTGCGGAGTTGTATAAAACTTGTAAGAAATGAGCAAGCTATCACAGAACTTCAGCGCATCATAGATCAGTGTCATCCATCTTCTTCTGTGAGAAGTACACCACGTGTTATTCATAATATTACAGGACATACAAGAACAGGAAGAGAGATGCGACTCACAGTGCAGGTTGGCGAATTTGAAATGGATGAAGTAATCCTAGATCTACGATCGGATGTGAATGTTCTAACTAAGCAGACATGGGAACAGATGGGTAGCCCTAAGTTAATCAGATCACCTATCCATCTGAGATTAGCTAACCATCAGGGAGTATCACCTCTGGGTCGGCTACCGCAGGTGCCATTTGACATTGACGAATTTCACAGCTTTGCGGACTTTGAAGTGATAGAAATCAATGGCGACAGAAAACCGTATCCAGTGCTACTAGGCATTGATTGGGTGATCAGTAACATGGCTGTTAGCGACCTAAAGAGAAGACAAATGGCCTTTGAGGACGTGCATCTCTAGGTCATCGCACCGTTGGATCCTTTCCAGGGTCCTAGATATACTGAATCTATCCGAGCAGAGGAGGAGGCACATAACATGGAGAGTCTCTATCAGATGACCACAAACTAGAGTGACTATGTCAATCCAACGGAAGATGGGAACATTAGCTGGCGATGCGACAGCTCATGTGCATCGGATTCAGATATGGGTCTAGAGAATTGGCTGAACAGACTTCATGAAGTCTCAGCGCGTAGGTGCGCGTACTTGACTAAGTCACTGCGATGGATTGGCGCAGAGATCAATGAGATTCCATCATATCATGGCTTGACATATATCCAGGACTTCCTTGAGCAGTTTGAGCAACAGATTCCTTACGAGCAGAGGATCGCAGCTATGGACCTTGCAGTACAAGCCACACCTGCAAGATGGTGGTACGCGCATAAAGAGAACATTGCATCATGGGATGATATTAAAAGATTGATGGCGATCAGATTTTCTGTTGACAGAGAGTATGTCCCACAGAAGTACACAGGAGAGAGTGACCCCAAGTCACACATTCAGACATGCGAACAGAATTGGTTGAACATTCCCGAGGATGAATGGGTTCACCGATTAATTCATACTTTGGACACATTTCCAAAGAACTGGTATACAGAAACTGAACTGCGCAAAGGAACAACAACATGGCCACTTATGATAGATAGCTTCCTACTCACCTTCTCTTTTGAATATGAGTATCCGAGTGTTGATCAGGCCCTACAAGTAATAAAGAACAAGATATTTGAATACTGTACCATATCAGTGCCAGCTCAACCTGAGTGGGCTATCCAGCTAGAAGAGGCATTAGAGTGTTATAATTTTACATCAGAACCAGAGGAGGCGGATGAAGACCCTTGAAACACCAACATTCCGGAGTTGGAAGGGACTCACGATGTTGAGGGACCACAGTTAGAGATTCTAGCAATCACAGATCCCATCAAGATTAGAAAGATCAATATTGGCACAGACTCAGAACCTAAGTTTCCCTCTATTGGAGACTATTGGAACGATCAAACAGTCGGACATATTGCAGATTTGTTACATGACTATCAGGACCTATTTCCCACCAAGTTCACAGAGATGAAGGGAATAGTTGGTGACCTAGGAGTCATGAGGATACCATTGAAGGAGGATGCTAGACCAGTCAAGCAGCGCCCATATAGATTGAATCCACGCTACAAATAAAAAGGAAAGGACGAAATCGATAAGATGCTAGTAGCAGGCATCATTGAGCTGATAGAAGAAAGTGAATGGGTTAGCCCCATGGTCGTGCAAGAGAAGAAAATAAAAGGGGACATCAGGATCTGTGTCGATCTGCGCAAGCTCAACGATGCATCGCTTCATGATCCGTTTCCGACTCCATTCACTGATGAGGTATTAGACAATGTGGGAGGACAGGAGTTCTACTCCTTCACTGATGGCTTTTCAGGCTACCATCAGATCAGAATACATCCAGAAGATCGATCCAAGACCACCTTTGCAACAGAATGGGGCTCGTTCCAGTATACGGTAATGCCCTTTGGTCTTAAGAATGCACTAGCTATATTTTCTAGAGTAGTAGTTGCTGTATTTAAAGAATACATTCATAAATTCCTAGAAGTATATTTTGATGATTGGACTGTATTTGGACTAATCGACAAGCACATAGGAGACTTAAGACTGATGTTAGAGAAATGTAGGCAGTACCAGATTTCTCTAAACTTGAAAAAATGTATATTTTGTGCACCATTCGGTATTTTGTTGGGTCACATTGTGTGCAGACAAGGCTTGATGGTAGATCCCGCGAAGATCGCCATCATTGTAAATCTTCCAGCACCCAACTCAGTCAAGCAGCTTAGGACAGTACTTGGTCATACCGGGTACTACAGAAAGTTCATCAAGGGTTATGCAAAGATTACAGCACCAATGGAGAAATTGCTAAAGAAAGATGTAAAATTCCTATGGAATGAGGAATGTCAGTAGAGTCTAGACACACTTAAAGAGAAGATGGTTACAGCACCCATCCTAGTATTTCCTGACTGGACTAAGACATTTCATGTACATGTGGATGCATCAGGCATCGCACTAGGGGTTGTCTTAACGCAACCAGGAGAAGGGGACATTGACCATCCTATCGCATACTCCAGTAGAAAGCTATCGAAAGCAGAAAAGAACTACACCACCATAGAAAGAGAAGGCCTAGCTATGGTGTACGTGCTACAGAAGTTCAGGAACTACCTATTGGGTGTCCCGTTCAAGATGTTTACTGACCATTCCACCTTGAAGTATCTGGTCAATAAGCCAGTGTTAGGGGGGAGAATATGCAGATGGTTACTCCTCTTTCAGGAGTATGATTTTGAAATCATTATGAAACCAAGAATACTGAATGTCGGACCTGATCATCTGTCGTGGATAGACTCAAGAGAAGAACCAAGTAACCTAGATGACAATTTACCAGATGCATCGTTGTTTTCTATTTAGATCATACACGACTACTATGCTGATATTATCCACTTCCTTACTACCGGACTAGCACCTGAGGAGCTTACTAAGCAGCAAAAGAAGCAGTTGGTTGTTAAAGCAGTAGACTTCACTCTCATCGTAGGACACCTATACAAGTTAGGTCTGGATGAAGTTTTGCGCAGATGTGTGATGCCGCATGAAAAAGACGCTATTATCAGAGAGGCACATTCAGGAACCTGAGGAGGTCATTTCGCAGGAAAGCCGACTGCGCAGAAAATCATGGAGGCGGGATTATGGTGGCCTACGTTGCATAAAGACACCAAGGACTTTTGTAGATGCTGCGATATCTTCCAGAGGGTAGGAAAACCCTTGCGACACGATGAAATGCCGCTGCGACCGTAGGTCACGCTGCGCGCATTTGACAAATGTTCTATAGACTTTGTGGGTCCTATCAACCCACCAGGAAAGCGCACTAGCGTGAGATATATTATCACTGGAACAGAGTACCTCACCAGATGGGTAGAGGCCAAATAAGTAAAGAATTGTGATGCTGCTACAGCCACACAGTTCATTTTTGAGCACATCATCACTAGATTCGAATGCCCAGTAATTTTGATGAGCGATCAAGGCACACATTTCTTAAACAGCACTATTGAGGCCTTGACAGAAGAATTCCAGATTCAGCACCATAAGAGCACTCCCTACCACCCACAGGCTAATGGAACGGTGGAGGCCTTTAATAAGATTTTAGAAAATGCTCTTACAAAGATCTGCAACAGCCAAAGGAACGATTGGGACCTCAGAGTTAACGCTGTATTATGGGCGTATAGGACCACATGCAAGAAACTTACAGGACACACACCTTTTAGCTTGGTGTACGGATAGGAGGCTGTTATGCCTATGGAGTATATTCTTCGCATTTTAAGAATCGCTCAAATTACCGGGATGACTGATACAGACACAGTGGAGGAAAGGCTAGCATAGCTGCTTTCCTTAGAAGAAGACAGATTCATCATCGGATTCCATCAGAAAGTGCAGAAGGCACGAGAAAAATCTTGGCACGATAGACACATTAAGAGTAAGACTTTCCAGATCGGAGACCTAGTGCTCCTCTATGACAGCAAATTCATTAAGTTTCCAGGAAAGTTCAAGACGCATTGGCTGGGGCCATATCAGATACAGCAAGTCACAGAGGGAGGTGTCGTTCAGCTCAGCCAGCTGAATGGGGAGCTTCTTCCCACATGGATTAATGGCAGTAGTCTTAAGCTCTATAGTGATAGCCACCCCGCCTCTCAACCCTAGCTTAGCCAGTTTATGGTGGTGCAGATGTCCAGTGTAGTTGAAAGGAGGCATCGCACCGGGAACTAGTCTACACCGGCAAGTATTTTCTAAGTATGAGGAATCGCATAAGGTCTGTTAATTTTGCAACAAAAAAAAAAGTATTGTTTTACGCAGGTGATGCAGAGTCGCATCACGGCAGTGCGATGTTCCCCGTGCCACGTACTCATCTTTGCAACCGACAGAGGGCCAGTCAAGTCACCCTCTGACAGGCAGTTAATGAGGAAATGACCGGTATATCTTACCGTAGATTTGGCAGCAGTATAATTAATTTTTCCAGATTTGGAAAATCTTCGATGAGACCGGCGCCTGTACACACACGTTTCGAGGGAATTTCGATCGTATTTCCGCATTTATTAAGGACCGGATGACGGGTGTGGTCTTGTCCAGGAATTTATTACGACCGACGGGTTTAGTATAGATGACCATTGTGTCCGGTATTATTGTATTGGGCAGAAAAGTAGAAAGTATTCAATTGGGACGGTTACGTTTACAGAAAAACCGAGAGCTATAGAGTAAGTTGTTAAGAATTCCCTGTGAAGAGCTAAGTTTGTTACAGAGAGCTGTGATTTCCAGAAGCTGCAGCCATTATACGTCCATTGTTTTACACTAAGTGGGTTCTGTCTGAGGACGAACCTATAGAAAACATTTTGAGAAGGTTTCAGCGTCACGGCCTTGCAGGTGCTATGACGACGCCATCTAAGGGTGCTACGTCAAGTTCATCACAGCCCAGACAGCAACCACAGACGAGGAGCCAATCTCAGGTCAATGACGAATCCAGTTCAGAGCAGGAGGAAGAAGTTCATAGCACAACAGACTACATTATACCACGAGTTGAAGGTGCACCAGAGGTAAGAATTCCTAAGAATGCTAGGTATACTGTTCCCATACCACCCATTGACTCTCGAGTAAACGAAAATGGAGATCTAGTAGGATATGCTGCTGTTGTTGAATTTGTATATTATAACCTGGGAGATGGTAAGACATATCCTCACTTCAATCCGGACTAGTATCTAAAGATTGAGAAGAACCCAAGGACAAGGAGAAATGAATGTGTTCCCCTGCCACATGTCCAGATTCTTGAGCGGTCAGGTCTGCTCAATCTGCTGAGATTACCTCATTTTGGACGGAGTGTAGAGGCTAATGCCATGGTGCGCATTTTACTTTCCTGTGTACATGGAGGGTACCTCTGTTTAGGCAACAAGGTCGACCTGAATGTCAATTTGATACATCGTATCACCGGCCTGTCCAAGACGGGTAAACACCCCGATATACAGACAGCAGGAAAAACCAAGGACTCCAAGTTACCACAAGCCCTCATAAATAAGTATCAGCTACAGAGAGGAGGATGGGATTATGACATTTCAAGCATAACAAATGAGACACTTAGATTCACCACCAGTCTGCTCGCGGGCATACTGTTAACCAAGGTTCGACCAAAGGAAGTTACATGATCCGTGATACACCTTGCCATACAAGTCACAGAGGGGGAACAGTTCAATTGGTCTCTATTCTTAGTAAATATGCTTCAAGCAGATTGCTTGGCAGCATAGGATGAAGTAAACCACCCTTTCCATTTCTCATGGTTGCTTATCCTTTGTGCATTCATCGGATGGAAGGAGCCGCCCCATACCCAGTTTCTGCAGATAGCAGGTGGCGCACCTAGAGGCGTGCGCTATGCCAGCTTATGGGAGACCAACAGCCCAGCCAAGAAAGCGGTAAATACGATGGTATTCCATGACTACTATAAGCTTTTGATGAAGGTCATTCAAGAGACACCATGGCTCAGCACTGAGACTATGGATAGATACGATAGTCGGCTTAATTTTATGGCAGACAGCCATTTAATCTGTCTACAACCGAAAAGGACTAAGCGGGATTATTGGGCTCCTGGCTCGTTTAGGATGATAGCACAGGACGTCGAAGGAGTCACAAGAGACTTCGATGACCAATGGAAGCAGGAATATGAAGATACTGCACCGCTATCATTAGACACTGCACAGACAGAACCCCAAGACAAGGGCAAAGACAAAACAGAGACCCAGACGCAATCTACAGCAGAAGCAACACTACCAGGGGAAAAGAGGAAAAACTCACAGTAAGTTCCATCAGAGGCATAGACGACAAAGGATGGAGAAGAAGGGCCACCAGAGACACAACAAAAGAAAAAAGAAAAAACTTCAAAACCACCTCTAAAGACCGCATTGACAGATGATGATTATGAACTCGTTGCGACAAGAACGCATGACACCTTGAAAGACTCATTTGACGTGATACACTCAGCGCAGGAAAAGATACAGAGTGCGGTAGAAAAGTAGCTTCTGGACTTAAAAATAATTACTGAAAAGACTGCTCTGATATAGATTCCACCTGTAAAGGCATCCGCAGGAGAAAGTTCGACACAGCCGATTTCCCGCGAGGAAACCTTAGCAGCGGATCGCATCAATACAATCATGATACCACCTAGGAGCATCCGATTCCCTGCGTCAGCAATGGATGCCCCGATCGAGATCAAACAACCTGTCGAGGTTAACCTTGCAGAGTTTCACATCGATCAGTTGTAGATGATCCAGCAACAGCTAAGCACAGAGCTTAGGAGTAGAGAGATCACGACTTACAAACAGAATACACAGCTGAAGCAACAGAATGCAGCACTTGCTACCAACTATCAGAAAAAGGCAGACGAGTTAAAAACATATCAAGATAGGGATCAGGAATTCTCTCAAGTACTACAGAGCATCACATTAGAGTTACCCCAATGTAACATCGAGTTCGCATTACCCACCCCACAGAATCTAAGAAGAGTTGCAGATAGAGCAAAGGCTCTGAAGGAAACTGTAACCAGGATGAAAGAAACAACAGCCAAGATGGAGGAAGACTACAAAGCACAGATTGCTGAGCTTGAGACTGAGCTTGAAGCTCGACCACCAGGCACACCCCAGGCATAAAAGGAAGCAATAATAGAGGCCCTCCGACTCACTTCCGCGTAGATGAAATCTTGCATAGACGATGCACTGTTAGTGCTAGCCGATGCGACGAGCACATGGTCGGAGTTAGATGCGCCTCCCCAGAAAGTAGACATACAACAAAGTATTCAACAGATAGAGAATACTACAACATCAATGAGGGAAGAAATTAAGAGCTTAGCAGCTCTTCAGAAGATGAGAAAGACAAAGGAGATGAATCGCTTGCAGCAGGAAGCACAGCGGTTGAGAGCACAGGAGATACACATTAATGACCTGCTTCAACCATATCAAGAGCAAATCGCAGAGATAGTCGATACGGTTGAACAGAAAGTTACGGAGTTCATGGCTATCAGAAATGAAATTGATGTAGTAGAGGACTCCAGTATTAGTCAAGCTATGCTTGACTCGGCACAGGAGCGTGTCGAAGCAATGCAGAACGAAGTCGCAGGACTTCGAGACAAGTTTAATAAGGCTTCGCAGGAAGCCAAGGTAAAGCTACAGCAAGAGAAGCCCGATGGTAGTGGCTCGAGGGCGAGCCACAAGTAAGTGTTAGGGGACTCTTGGAGCAGGGTCCTACAGCTATAGAAGAAGCTGCCATTTTAGCGGACAGACAGTTTTGGCAGAGGGAATATAAGATAGAGCTACGACACCGTAGCACGTTTCCAGCTACAAAGCAGAGCTGGAAACCATGACTTTTAAGATAGAAAAGTCAAGAAAGGCAACGGTACCTGAGTGGCCGAGAAGAGAGAGCTCACCCACTGCATTGAAGGTAGCGGCGGAAGACAGGAGGGCTCAGCGGCCCTCATAAAGGAAAAGGAGCAATGAGGATGAAGCATTGAAGACGAAGGACAGAAAAGCGAAGCGGTGCACAGTAACCATGATCAGCGTCGGGAAGCATGGAAGACTACAGAGAGCTGTGGTGTGACGGAAAGCGGCTACCTCAAGTACAGATACGGCCGACTGTCACTAATTAGGGTTTGGGTTACTGTTGGGACAGGCCCACAATGTTGTAATGGCAAGACCTTCGGGCTACCTATAAAGGGATATATGTTGTATTGTAAAAGGTTGGCATTTTTTGGGCATTTTAGGCCATCCAGGTAGTCGGATAACATATAGTTAGCCATTGAGTCTGTTAGCTCATAGTTATCTTGTATTGTAATAGAGTTGAGCTCTGGTTCTGTTATTAGCGGTAGCAATATTACTGTAACCAGTAGCTGTCTTATAGAGCATGCATGTAATGATCCGCAGGGATCGACAGAGAGGGAAGAGTAAATTGNGAGAAGATCTTGAGCTGCATATGCGGTGCAGCAGAACTGTGTTTTACCTTCCCCTGAGCTATAATAAAACACAGTTCTGTGGACGTAACTTCCATCCTGGTGGTGAACCACTTTAAAATCGAGTGTTATGTGATTGACTTATGCTTTATGTTTACGTGTACATTTATCAGTTATTTCATGGACTTTGTTTACAGTATAATGAATGAATGCGTTAAATAGTTTATAGCAATATAGAAAGATAAACATAAGTTGAAGTCTCTGGCATGTTGTATGTGGGTTCAGTTATGCTTTTCTTGAACAGTCACTAGCCGCAGCGTTAAACAGCCTGTCATATTGAGTTTTGCAAGTCGACACAAACCACGATAAGTGTGCTGAGCCACGGGAGTAGGATATCGCAGGGAGGCGATACCGCACCGGCAGAGGAGCTGTGGTGTGCGATACTGTAGGTTAAGGGCTTAGCGTTGGGAGGAAGTTACGTGTCACTTGGTGCGAGACAATGCGATAAGGCCGGAGTCATCGCGAGGCGATGAAAGTGCGCGATGTGGAAAGGGACTGCACGATAGTAGAAGGGATATCTCGCAGCTAGAAGAGCTGCGAGACAAGGAGATCGCGTGACGCAAGCAGAGGAGTCACGCGATGTGCAGAGAAAGAGACCTCGCAGCTAGAAGAGCTACAAGTCACCAGTAGGACCGCCACAGAACCTAGTCCAAGACACTTGAGTCCTTGGCCAACCCATTAGAATCACTTCGGGTGAGACTTCAAGTCACTTTACGGTCTGTCGCCGAAAGGGCCAGTGAGCTAGGGGTGTTGTAGGTTAAACATAGTAAACCCAGGTCTGCCCATGATAGCCAACATTTTTCTTACAACCTTAGATTAGATCATTTAAAATAGTTATTAATTTTTATTCTTATTTCTTCTTTCTCCTCATTTGATGTTTGGAATTATGTCTATTATATTGCCTTGTACTTATATCTTTGGTTTGATTTGATTTATCCATTTACATGTGAGGTTTAGGGTTAGACGCATTAATAGACTAGTATCTTGTAAATCATTCATAGCAATAATGCTTGTTCTTTCTAATGTAATTATTGAAGAAACCTATAGGATAGGATTTAAAATCATCTTATTATTTTTCTATTTGCTTCTCTTTATTAATTTTTCTACTTGTTTATAAGTTAGTTCTGCTTTCTTGTAGTCTTGTTCTATCCTTTGCAAGTTAGGAGTTAGCCACCTATGAAATAAACCATCATGTTTACTATCACTTGCAATTGGACATTTCTTAGTCTGTATATTTTTGTAGAGGTTAAATTAGACTTGATCCCATTTGGTTTCTACACTTCCTTTGAGAGTCACTTTGACACCTCTCCTGCTCCTGTTACAATCATAGTGAATGCTTATCCTCAAAATAACCAAGGAGAGTGAAACTAAAATGGTTTAGTTCAACTTATTATGTACATATGTTAGTTGCATCTATAGTTTTTAGAAAGCATATCTAGTTTTTGTAAGTCCTTCTTTGTGCAGTCAGTCTTTAAATTTGTTTAGCAGTAAAATAGATATTCTTATAGAGAATAGTTCATTGTCATAGCATTGTCTATATCTTTATTTTTTAGTAGTTTTTTATAAAGTAGAGTAGTATAAATTGATTCCAATCTAGTACTCTGTTTAATTATCCTGATATATGAATTCTTAGGAGTTTGACTCAGTTTTTCATTTTGAAAGATATTTTGATCTTTTGTTTGTTAAAGTATTACCACGATATCCTAGGAACCCCTCTACCTTCGTATATATTTTGTGTCAAATATAATCCTACCAACCCTGGTCGATAACTAAATATTAGGTGAATTAATCTAGACGATATTTTACCCAACACAAACTAGGGAACATGATATATCAAACACGCTGGATCAAAAAGATACTGTGGAATTTGAATGCAGGCCCACTTTCTCTGATAGTGACATTTTAGAACTAACTATTTTACTCTTTTTGCATGCTTTCTGTCGAGCGGATTCGAAAAATCCCTGAACTCCCCCTTTCCACTCCTGACCTTCATGTTTATCTGTGTTCCAGAAACATGTTCTACTTATGTTCATAGCTGGTGGGTAGGTATATTATCCTTCTCTATTTGGCCCATTATCCGGTACCTAGGTCTCTTAGTAACACTATTATTTGTGTATAGATGGAGGAGAAATCCTAGTTATTTAACGGCCCTCAATCTTTAATGGGCTTGTCATTCATGTCAGCTTATTCTATCGGGACCAGATCCTACCCACAAGATATGTCAGTGCAACAGTTCATGAGACTCGTCATCAGCCTAGATGCACTTGGCAATATGATTCCAAGATAATGATGATGAATCCTCCTGCTACTTACTCCTCGAGTCTAAACATTCTCCCAGACCAACCACCCCTAGGGATGGATACTAATTATCATGGTAATAGGGTCTACAGCCATGTCTGTAGGATTTGGAATAATCCTCTTAGGATAGGGATATTTAGGCGCTGCTCCCAAAGTGGCATTGTGATTTATTAAGAAAAAATGGTCTTTACTAGCCTCATAAATCCTCTCTAGAGCAATGAACTTATTTAACTCGATGGCTGGAGCTATTTGTGTGATGAAAACCATAACAGGTCTTCTGTCAGAACACCCAGGACCCTCAGTAGAGAAATAGTATCTATCCCATTCTTAATCATAGCACTCTCCACATCTTCAAACGACCTTGACTATGACATTATGTCAAGCTGAGAAGTTAATTTTAATGATGTGTCTTTCAAATATTCACACACGCCATCGTCAAGTGGCATGATGACAACAAGGATGATCATGTGGGTTCTTGATCCAATTCCCTCATGTGAAGATACCAACTACTCCATCCCCTTTCATTTTGATCTCTTGATATTCTTGGCCGAAGTAACCCCTCGACCTCACCTATGATCAGAATTAGGACCTCTCATGATGGTGCATTTGATTCTTGGCACTTCGTCGATCCCTCCTCGTGCTGACATGGTACATCCTGGTTCTCAGTGCCCCCTCTTTCCTCACCGTACAACATGTAAAGTACATATCTACATCCACTGTCTAACCTCCTACAAAGTCTTTCATTATTATGGACCTTAAGTGGTAGTCTTTAGGATCCCGAGACACGACCTAGCCATCGATTGTGTCTGCCTTGATTTTCATTTCGTGGTCTCTTCCTCCTTATTCCCACCAGCTCCTTCAGACAGTGGAACATATCATGGATTTATATATTCTTCATGAGGCTTCTCGATCGTCCAACTACATGGATTCTAACCCATTTCATAGCCCCACCTCGTATTATCCATCGAGAAATTTCAGGTAACAAAATTGTATCTTTGTTGCCTATCTGGCCTGCTCAAAATCAAGGTCTTTGGAAAACAGAGTGACGTATGGATTTTACGTGCCTTCAAGGTTTATCTGTCTGGTACCTTTTGTTGCGAAAAACCCTTCATAACTGTCGATTTGAGCTACCATCTCATCCGACGACTTATTTTTCTCATTGTTTACCCTGCACTACCTATATAAAATATATGTGCCATGGGATAACCCAATTCCTCATTTGGTATTGGGATTAGCTTCCTTAGCGACCTCTAAATCATCAGACATAGATAGTTTCTACCTACACCCCTTTTTCTACAAGGCAATTACTATAGGCGCCTATCCAAAATTTAGCACAAGTGCTAACAACGCCTCTGACTCGGGGATGCTATCCTCCCTATGACGTAGAAAATAACCTAGACAGGTCACGTTTCTGATCCATTTGTTTGGCCTGATATTATTTCTTGAAAACTTCCCAGCGTGCTTTGAAAATAAAACCAAAAAGATAATAAAAATAAAATGAAATAATTTATCAAAGGAAATGCTTGCCATGTCAAGCTTATTCGTTCCTACCTACCCTACATACATGATCATTACTGCCCATTCAAGTAACCTCTGACTTCTAGTGAATCCAATCAAGTAGATGATACCATATGCAAAGCTTCTCCCCATGTTTGATAAAAAATAGTATAATGGCCAAAAGGTGTGGGATCGTGGTCAAGGACTTTCTTTCCATTGCCAAGCCATAACCAACCATTCACACTATGTGGTTTCTCCTCATAGCTATCCACTGGGTCATGACAATGTTTTGAAAATTATTCTATACACTTTTCATGACAAAACCGATCCACATATTCAACCACTGGATCATAAAATCCATAAGTGTCTTCATCCTTTCTTGGCATTTGTTGGCCCCAATATCATTGCTCCAACTATGAATTCCTTTGTATACTACCAAGAGTTTCTTAAAAATACTCATGCAAAGGATGTCTCTAACATCTTGTAGTTGAGAGAACCATTTCTTCACTCCAAACGCCAAAATCCAAAACCTTCGCTCACTCATGCATTGTGCAGGGAATATCTTCCATGAAATCAAGTGAAATGTGCTCCTCTTGATCCAAATTTTCTTGGATGGAAAGAGCAAGAAGAGATACCCCACTTAGGACCTTCATACACCGGGTAGTCATCTTCATAATTATCATACAACGGAGGTCTGAAAACTTTCTCAAAACCCACACAGACCAGGCTTGCAATAGACATACTACTTTTTTCATTAAACAAATTATTATACCCCTCTTGGGAGGCCTTAGGTTTCTCCTCTATGTTCTCATAAGGGGGGGGAGTATAATGCACTGTAGGTTCTGATATTCACTCCCTTCACCCTCCATCCTAAAAAAATGTCATGGCATCATTCCTCACCCCCATTTTCTATGTTTGATTAGAGACTTTTAATCTTTGTTTCAGAAAATCAAATGAGGCGAAGCATAATGGCAAGAATTTACCTTCCTACTGCTGAATGTATTCTTCATGTGAATCAATATGAGGAGGCAAGGGAGATTTAAGTTGTTTTTCCTCTTCCTTTTCCACCATTAGAGGAGGCCCCATATGTTCCTACAGATCTTTAGGTGTTGTTTGAGCTTTCTCAACACACAGTGGACCTCTAGAGTCTTGATCTCATATGGGGGGTGGGTTTTGTTACACAATGAGTCTCTCCATCCACCTCTCCATGGATTCCATCATTACATTCATCCTGGCCTTTGGTGTGTTATAGGGAAGAAGATGGGTGAGTTATTAGTTTTTTCTTCTTCCTTCTTCTTCTCTCCCCTTATCCCTAGCAACGATCTGGTTCATTTATACCTCTATGGCATCATTTATCATATAGTCCAGGGAGGCAAATTTCCTTTCACTTATCCATAGGGTGAATTCACTATCGAAATATTCACCATACTGGAGTTGGGAAGCACCAGTTGAAGGATTAAACTAAGCAGGGATATGATCATATGATTTCATAAATATGTCAAAGAAGTTTCGGACATATTGACTCTCCTCCCTCTTCATGGAATGGAACTGGGACAAGAACCTCCTTGGATCTTTCATTTCTTCCCATTTTTTTTTGAACATGTCCTCGAAATATTGATAGGCCAGGAGTGAGTTGTCTGGATTACTGGTGAACCATCTACTGGACTCTCCAGCAAGGATTTGAGCGAATAGTCTGACCTTAATGTCATTGTGGTCTACTTCTTTTAGGTCAATCTAGTCTGCAAACCATCCCAAATGATCCTCAGTAGAATACCCCTTATAACCAGTAAATTGGTTAGGCCTCTGGGCATACCCCTAGGGAAGGTAATGGAGGGCTGCAGGGAGAAATATGGGGGGGGAAATTTTAGCCTTTGTTGGGGTTTTAGTAGTGCTTTCAGGAGGTACTATAGAACTAAATGGTGAACTCTCTTGTATATTTGAAGTGGGTAAGGGTAATGTCACAATGACAGATGGTCCTTTTTCCATAGACTTTGATGCAGCCCATTTAGGGGAAGGAAGGGGGAGCTCTAGATAAAAAGAGGGATGGATATCCCTGTTTGGGGGTTTAGAAAAGGGTGCAGGGTCAGCAGTAGCATCACGAGACTCATGGGGATAATATTAAGTGGTTTGGTCCAAGTGATATGTACAGGTAGAAGACGATGTCTCGGTCGTTAAAGAAGGAGATACATGGGTCGGTATATTTTCTTTCCATGAGCACAGAAGAGATTGGAAAACTATTTGGGATAGCCCAGGGACATATATGAAAAGATGGACTAGGAAGGACAATATGTCTTGGAGAAATACAGCTGAGTAACTCATTCTTCACCATGCCCTTCCAGGATTTTCTATATTGGGCTCACTGTCCCCGATGTAGTCTCCATGCAACCTATGAATATATTTGCAACTTCTGGGTGGTCAGTATTCCCAGTGGAGTCTCCTTCAAAGGCTTTGAGTAGAGTTTCCTTAGCATATACAAACAATATGTGTCTATGACTAGCTACTCAACTAGGCTATAGAACTAAGAAACGCCATTTTTTCCAGGGATGATTTTCTCTTTCACTCCCTGGAAATGGCACCAAGATGTTAGCACCCTTTAATTTTTATATGGTTGCAGTAGGAAGTCACCAGGGTAACCATTTCAAACAAACTTTAGATTGTATTCTATCCATTACAGTCAGAGAGGGCTCTCTCTTGTAATGTTAGCATTCACATGTACATATGGATTTAGAGAAGCATGCAAAAGGATAGATTCTTGCTGGTAATAGAGTGGTTTGCAAATTAAAAGATGGGAAGACAGAGAAATAATAAAACCATTGGGTGATGGAGTCACAGTCTGAAACCTTTAAGCACATTACAATAGGCGATGAAAAATGTATTTCTCTTTTGTATTGTGAGTAAAATTAACTGCATCATTCATTGAAATATCTTTAAGCGATGGTAGGAGAAAGGAGAAAATCCTAGCACGACAAGGGGCACCTATCGATGGATGAATCCCTTACAACACCTTTAGCAGAATAACATAATGAGGGAAATTACATAGATGGAGCACCTAATTATGGAATAATTCCATAACAACCATAAAAAACACATAACAAATGCTACATCTGATGGGAAGAACACTTAATGAAACAAATTCTTCTCATACAACTAGAAATCAAAATGGCATAACAAAGAACACAAACTAAATACAAACACCATGATGAATGTCTTAACCGTGAAGAATCATTTTCATTACTACTTCAAAAAAAAATTGCACAACTACAATACCAGTGTTGAGGCCTTAAAAAATGAAAGTCAATTCAACCTATATCCTCCTTTGAGGAGGTTCTATTTATAATATAAATTACCCCTAGGATATGTCCCGAAATAGGGCATCAAAACTAGTTACAAAATGGGGATCGAATCCCAAACCATTATAACCAGTTCTAAACAACTACTCGAGGTGGAATATTCACAATGATTTAATAACAAAATAGGAAACATGATATATGAGACACGTCTAATCGGAATGATACTGTGGGATTTAATTACAGGCTTGCTTCCTTTGATAATGATGTTTCAACACTCACGATTTTATTCTTTTTGTGCACTTTCTTACGAGTGGATTCAAAAAATCCCCAAAGTCACCCTTACCACTCCTCACCTTCATGTTTCTCTGTGTTCCAGAAACATGCCTATGTTCGCAGCTAGCGGGGAGTTTTATGCTCCTTCTTTGTTTGGCCTATTATCCGGTACCCAAGTCTCCTAGTAATATTGTTATTTGGGTAGATGTGGAGAAGAAATTATGGTTATTTGACAGCCTCAAATCTTTAATGGGCCCATCATTCATGTTAGCTTCTTCTACTGGGACCATATCCTCTATATAGGATATGCTAGTCCAACACTTCCTGAGACTCCTCATCATCCTAAATGAAGTTGGAAATATGATTCTAAGACAATGATGATGAACCATCCCGCTCCTTTCTGTCCGAGTCCGAACATTCACCCAGACCAAACACCCCTAGCAATGGGTACTAACTATCATGGTGATAGGGTCTGCAGCCATTTATGGAGGTTTTGGTGGAATTCTCTTAGGACATGGAACTTAAGGAACCGATCCCAAAGTGGCATTGCGATTTATCAAGACAACATGGTCTGTACTAGACTCAAAAAACCTCTTTAGAGAAGGAAACATCTTTACCTTGATTGTTGGAGCTATTGACACAAAGAAAGACATAACAGGTGTTCTATTGGAACTCCCAGGACCCTTAGCAGACCAATAGTAGCCATCCCATTCTTAATTGACATTCATACTCTCCACATCTTTAAATGGCTTTGACTGTGGAATTCTATCGAGCTAGGAATTTAAGTTTAACGACGTGTCAGTCGAATATTCACACACGCCACCATCAAGTGGCATGATGACAAAATAGATGATCACATGGGTTTTTTATCCAATTCCCTCATGTGAAAATGCCAACTATGCCTCCCCCTTTCATTTTGACCTCCTAACATTCTTGTCCAAAGTGATGCCCTGCCCTCACCTAGCATTAGGACCTATCATGATGGTGGCTTTGATTCTTGGTACTTCGTCAGTCCCTCCCCATGTTGACATGGTATGTCATGGCTCTCCGTGCCCCCTCATTCCTAGATGTATAGCGTGTAAAGGCCATATCTACACCCATTGCCTAAATTCCTATAGAGTCATTATTATGCACCTTAGGTGGTAGTATTCAACATCCCAGGATGCGACCTAGCTATCGGTCATGTTCACATTGATTTCATTTCACATTTTCTTCCTCCTTATTCCCATCAGATCCTTAAGATATCGGAACTAATCCTGGACGTATATATTATTCATGAGGCTTCTCGACTATTCGACTATGTGAATTCTCACCCATTTCATGCTCCACCTATTGGCTAACCTTTGCATATGTCTCTATCACAAAATAGTTCGGGGTTGTCGATTCGTTATTCCACCAAATATGCACAATCAAAAGTGTGGGTACCTACGACGATTCACATCATCCCGTCCACTTAACCATCATGCATCTTCCAATTGCAAAATCATCTAGGATCGTTGATCAGATCCTGGTCATCTCATCATCGTTCAAAACTGCATGGCCCTCCATAATTTTGAATCCCCACCCTAGATTATCCAGAGGGTAAGTTTGGGTAGAGAAATCGCATCTCTATCACATATCTAGTCTGCTGAAAATCAAGGTCATTGGAAAATAGAGTGGCCTATGGATTTTGCATGCCTTCATGGTTTATCTGTCCAGTACCTTTCTCTACAAAAAACCCTTTGTAACTGTCAATATGCACTACCATCTCATTCGATAGTTGATTTTTATTGTATACTAAATTTATGCACCGCAAGATAACCGAATTCCTCGCTCGAGCTTGGGATAAGCTTCCTTACAAACCTAGAAATCGTTATACATAGAGAGTTTCTGCTTATACCCCTTTTTTGCAAGGTGATTACTGCAGTCGCCTATCCAAAATTTATCACAAGCACTAAAAGGTTCTTCACTATATATTTCATTATATTGGAAGATAGGAACATAGCTATGGAAGGAGGGCTATATTTCTTCTACTCTAAAGGCCTTCTCATGATATCTTGGAAGGAGAAGTTTTTCCCAAAAGAGGAATATATCAAAGTCACACTAGTTTGGACTAGGTTGTATTTTCCTCCAAGTGAATATTGGGATTCAAAATTTTTGGGGGACTTGGGGAATTGTTTGGGTAAATTTATGAAAACCTCAGAAAAAATGCAGGTCCAGTGGTATATGGACTATATTAGAATTTCATGGGAATATGAATATTGGTTGCAAACCCTAGATTATGAATAGATACCATTTTGATGTCGCAGATGTCATGAATATGAGCATTTATTTAGATATTGAACCATGAACAATTCGAAGACAAATCCAGGAAAGGACGAGGAGAAGAAGGATCAAGGTTTTATAAAAGTCTCATCTCAGGAAAGAGGAAGCATAAAACAAGATAACTAGGAGGTGCACAAGAAGATAGTTGTCTCGAACATGTTCAATTCTATGGAGGATTATGAGGAAGAAACCTTGTATAACCTACCAACAAACAAGTGGGGTTCCTCATCTTTAGAAAAAACCCACGAACCCGCTTCTCATATGGAGGAGGAAACCATGGAAGGTACTATGCGAGAAGGGGAAGATTTTGAAACAGGTGACAAAGATGCGGGTATTGATATAGGTGAATTAGATATGGAAGGAATAGAACATGACTATGTGCATAAATATAACTATTATGTTCCGTAGGAGCAAGTGATCCTATTAAAATAGCATATCCTCAAATCCCGTTCATCCAACCAACTTTGGATAAGCTCAAGGTCACACAAGGAAATGAAAGGGAAACTCAGAGACACATCTAAGAAAATGGGAAGGAAAAAAAACAAATAAAGGGTTCCAGTAGGTAAGTGTTTGGTAGACTAAGGTTAGTACCCAACAATTAAATACGTACTAAGTCTATAATTTTCATAATGAATATCGTTTCCTAGACTATCAAAGGCCTAAATAACCCACGAAAAATCAAGGTACTTAGCAAAAATATCAAGAAGACAAATCTGACCATTGTCTTTATGCAAAAAACAAAGTGTCAAGCGACTCAGATCCTGGACTTGAGTAAGAAAAATTGGAATAAAAGTGAATGGATGGGGTTAAATGCAATATGGTATGCGGGAGGCTTGCGAATACTCTAGGATCCTACATGGGTAAGTCTAGGAGGGTTCCAAGGGACTCAACATACCTTATCTGTAGAGTTTAAATTTGTAGGGTTATCAGTCACATGGGTTGTAACAAATTTGTATGGACCCCGTAATGCATGGGACAAGCGAAATTTCCTCCAATCTCTCAGAAAAATTATATAGGGTATGGAAAATGGCCATTGGATGATGGGAGGAGATTTTCATCTCATTACCTCCTTGGAGGAAAAAAAGGGGGGGCGGTGCAAGTGAGAGGAAGAGTGTGAAACATTAAGAGAAACCATTAATGAATTAGGTACCATGAATATCATTCTTGTGGAGGGATGGTTCACTCAAAACAATAAAAGAACGGGGAATATACATATAACGTCTATATTGGACCATTTTTTTGTTACTGGATATATCATAGATATTGGGAGTGAGATCCATTGTGCGACACTATCAGGTATGGGGTTATATCATTGGCCAATTGAATTAATGTGGAGTGGTATGGGATTTCAATTCAAAAAATCTCATGTTTGAACAGTTTTGGTTAGCGCACTCATATTTTGACGATAAAATCATGGAGTGGTGGGAAAATTTGAGTGAAGGATAGGAATCGAGCATGTACAAACTTTGCAGAAGTTGAAGGGATTGAAAACCAATATTAAAAAGTGCAATAAGGAGGAATTCGTTAATATATTTTCCAACAAAAGGATGCTAGAGGGTTTCCTACAAGAGGTCCATGGTATCAGGATGAATGAAGGATACTCCCTAAACTTAAGAATAAAAGAATTGAGCCTCTATTCTAGGTTACAAGAAAGAGAATAACAAGAGGAAATCCTATGGTGATGGAAATTCCGAAATCGATGGCTAAAGGAGGGAGAAAGAAACACTAAAATTTTCCAACACTCGGTCACTCAACAAAGAATTCAAAATAAGATATTTTCACTCAAATATACAAGAGGGGAACGGATGGAGACTAGGGAATAAATAAAGGCCACTTCAGATATTCACTTCATGGATATTCTATGTGATCTAAAGAAGAATAATATGGAAGACATTGAGAAAATAACACGACTAATCCCCTCCCTGGTTAGGAATGAGAAAAAATATCTTCTAAAAAATATAATAAACCTCAATGAGGTGGAGGAAGCAATTTTCTATATCAAAGAAGGGACCGCCCCAGGCCAGATGGTTTCAGTATGAACTTCTTCCAACATTTCTTTGGAAATAGTCAATATGGAATTCTAGAGGATAGTGAACAACTCCATGGTTTCCAAGAGGATCTTGTCGTCCTTCAATGCTACCTTCCTCACCCTAATCCATAAAAGTGAAGGTGTTGACTCCCTAGATAAATTTAGACCCATAAGCCTCTGTAACGCCATCTATAAAATTGTCATGAAGGTAATAGTGAACTATTTGAAACCTATATTCCCAAGCCTAATCTCGCATGAACAATAAGGTTTTGTCGAAGGAAGGCAGATAACCGATGAAATTATTTTAGTCCATGAAATGTTGCACTCCATCAAAATCAAAAACCTTCCAAGTATGATGTTGAAATTAGATATTGCTAAATCCTATGATAAACTCAATTGGAATTTCATTTGAAAAATGTTATAAGCCTTTAGATTTAGGATAGATTAGTTCAATAGAATTGTGAATCTAGTATCCCATGTTTTTTTCTCTATCCTTCTAAATGGTGTTCCTTCTAGAATTATTAAACCCTCAAGAGAAATTCGACAGTAAGATCCCATGTCCCCTTTATTATTTATTCTCACAGTGGAATGCATGGGAATATCACTTGTGACTTTTAGAGATAGTAATCCTATCATTGGGTTGAGCTCAAACCCACTATCAAATAAACAAATGCACCAGCAGTTTGTTTATGATATTATGTTGATGGGATACCCTTATTTCTAAGAATCTAGGAAATTCAAACAATGTCTAGATGAATTAGGAAAAGGTTCAGGTCTAGAAATCAATTAGAAGAAGTCTCAAGACTTCTTCTTTAATACTCCCAAGATCTCTTGACGGAACATATGTCAGATCCTAGGATTTAAGGAGAGCTCCCATTCATGCAAATATATAGGGACACCCTTAATAATTTCAATGGATAAGAGGCTAGATGAAATGCATATTAATAACATAATTGAAATCATTCATTAACAAATATACATGATAAAATCATAATACAAATATTGGAAGAAGAATTATCTTTATTAACAAACAGTGAATAGGTAAGAATACAACCCAGATTCTGATACAAGGACTCCTCTACAACCAAGGACACTGAGTTCCACTACTCCAAGACTCTGAAGGTATACCACCAGAATAACTTTTCTCTTCTAGAATTGATTGATTAGCCCCATCCCAAGGCCTCTATTTAAACATTGGGAAATAGAGTGGTTTTGAAGGTTAGGATGGTTGAGATAGTTGCGATAGTTATGGATTAAGACCCAACTAATCTAATCTAATCATGATTTATATTTTTTAATGTTGAATTAAGGTAGACATGAGTGTTTATATAAGAAAGGCGCGCATGACATGCTTGTTTATCAAAGGAAACTTGCATGTTCAATGTACATGTGGGTTGCAATGCAAGTAGTCGTGTGTGAGACGCAAGTTGGAATGCAAATAGGAGCATGTGCAACCCTAGACTCAGAATAAAAATATATGAAGTTGGTCTGAAGATTATTCATCAATGGTCATACACATGTACAGTGTTTAGGAAAATTCAATCCAAATTGTCCTTTTGTGTCTCTACATAATGAATTTCAGTACTCGGGTAGAGAAGTATCATTTAGGTTGATAACACATGGATATCCCGAAAAAGCGTTTACATTAGAGGAAATTTCAACTCAAAATGGGCCTCCTAAAATGAACTAATAAAATAATATTTATTAATTTTGGAGGAAGAAAATAAAAAAAACTACTTTTTTGTTTGTATTTTTGACATATCTCCCTGTGTTTTTACTCAAATTTTGATAAGGAGAGCTCGTTGGATGCGGAATTAAATTCCACATCCAACGAGTACCCACTCGGCATACTTTTGACAGACCTCGCTACCCCAAAAACAAGAAATACCTGAAAAAATGAAATGATGATGTCATCATTCCATTTTTTCAGGTATTTATTGTTTTTGGGGTAGCGTGGTCCGTCAAAAGTATGCTGAGTGGGTACTCATTGGATGCAGAATTTAATTATGCATCCAATGAGCTCCCCCGATCGAAATTTGAGTAAAAACACAGGGAGATATGTCAAAAATACAAACAAAAAAAGTAGTTTTTTTTTATGATACCTATCCCCAAATTTATATTAAAAAGGTGTTTAAGACCTATACGGTATTTCAAATTTAACGCAATTTCATTGGCTAACACATGATGACATGGAATTTGAATAAAAGTTAAAAGGCCCATTTTGAGTTGAAATTTCCTCTAATGATGAATTGGACCTTGAGGGCCGTTAACTTAGCAAGTAGAGTTGTGTTGGTTAAATCAGTCTTACATGCTTTGTCGGTGTACCTATTATCTATGTTGATGGCCTATAAATCCATCTTGAAGAAGATTAGGAACTTGCAACAAGATTTTGTATCGAGTGACACCTAGGATCATTGAAAATGGCTCTGGTAAAATGGGAATGGTTTGTACCCCAAAACACTAGGGAGGCCTTATAGTTAGATATCTTGATAAGGAAAATGTGGTATGTGGGACCAAGCTTTGGTGGAGATGGATATCCCATACTCAAGAACCCTGGGAGAATATATGGAATTCTAAATATGTAGCAGGATGGAACAAAAGTGAACTCATAATATTAGCTGAAGATATCCTGGGCTCCAACATATGGTGAGTAGTTTGGTAAGGGAGGAAGCTGGTCCAAGACCATAGTTTTGAGGAGGTTAGGAATGGCTAAATGGCCTAGATTTGGGAGTATTCTTAGTAGTATCTACCCCCACTAGGATGCGAAAGGGTGTTTCATCACATACAAAAGGAATCCATCAAATAGGGAATCACCAAGGTCAGGGACATATGGGGAAATTAGAAAGAAAACCAACATCTTCAAATTTGGGAAGAGAAGGAGCGGTGGGAGCACCTAGGACCAGGGCAAGAGGTAGACATATTGGACAATCCCTCAACAAGAGGTGCATACGATGGCATGAGGGACATGACAAACTCATATGGGGGTATTTCCAGAAGGGATCTTTCACAATGAAGCAAGCTTACAATATCATGACAAGAGCTGAGGTGGCAACGAGAGGATAAAAATGGGGAAAAATGTAGACTAAAAAACTATGTCCCAATATAAGCATTTTCTCTTGGCTTGTGTTAAAAAATAGAATATTAACAAGAGAAAAAATTTTAAAAAAGAGGGATGATAGGTCCTTATCGATGCTGCCTCTATGAGCTTGAGGAGAAAACCACTGAGGACCTCTTTAATTCTTGTAAATTCGTGTCCTTCATATGGGATTTCAAAGTAGAGATAGTTATATGCTTAGATAGGTTTAATCGAAACCCATCGAGTACAATTATAGAGTGTTATAGTAAATCCTTCCAAAATCCCATTCTCAGTTGTTTATGGTAATCTCTTCCCCATTTTTTTCTTTGGGAAAAATGGAGGGAGAGGAACTCAAGAACATTCCAGGGAAAGTCCTATCTTGAGAGCAGAGTCTTGGGCCTCATAATGAGTAAAATGAAAAGAATTGTATTCTCAGAAGGATGGAAAAATGTGGATTCAGACACGACAGAAAGAGAGGTTTCTATTATTGAGGCTTGGGGTCTATCCGGACCCCTATAAAAAAATATTAGAAGACATCACCAAACCAATATTTCGATAAGTGTGGAGATATCTCTTCTTCCCCCTAAGGGATTTTTCAAACTAAACTTTGATAGTGCATCGAAAGGGAAGCTGGGCATGATAGGTTACAAATGTGTCATTAGGGATTATAGGGGAGATGTGGTTGGTTTTATGTTTGGATTTATTAGTTGGGAGACCAACAACATGGCTAAAGTTGAGGGCCTGCTCCAAGGTATCGAAATGGTTATGGAAATCAACTGGACCCATATAATCATCAAGTGGAACTCCCAACTGATGATCCAACTGGCCATAGAGCTTAAAAATGGGGCCCATAGCTCAAAGGTGGTGCAATCATGGCACCTAGAGGGAATATCATAAACACTCAAAGGAATCCCTTCTACCGGGTTCGAATCCTACTTCATACATATAAGGCGTACGGGTAAAAAGGTAGATGACATGTTGGATAACTTGGTAACGGTGACACACCAGGTTGTCAAGGAGAAGGGATGGTGCATGATCGTTGATAAGATGGGGCGGGATAGATGTGTGCATCTAATGGCTCAAGACATGTGAGGTATGGATGGTATGAGCAGGAATAAACACTAGGAAAGTCAGGAAACCCTCATAGAATGTGGCTAGACAGTGGTGTAGAAGGTTGATCCATGTGATGAGCATGTAAAATTTAATACACCATTGGATTGTCATCGGGAACCTCTCCATTCGACGGTTTAGGGTACATGCAAATATGAAAGGTGGAAAAAGGAAATAGTTTATCTTGTATGGTAATACCTTATTCCGAACTATGAATCAGGTGCAGACTATCATAACTAGGATCACAGTCATGATGGTCCTTCTATTCATGTAAAAACATGGTTGGGTTTGCATTGGAAAGGAGGTATCCCCATGGAAGGTAGAAAAGGTAGAGGGAAACGACCTTTCATACCATAGGAGGATTCAGGGAAAGAAACCAGAGCTCAATGATAAGATCTATGGGAATCAAGGATGTTTAAGTTGGAGCTCCCATGGGAGATTCAACAACGCGTCAATGAGACAGAGAAGCAGTTATGGTTAGAGGTTGAAAGAGGTAATCTTCATGCAGAATGGCATAAAAATGAAGAATTGATCCTAGACCCTAGCCACACTATGAGTAGGGTCACTTGTTATGAAAAAATTGCCTCTCTCTTCTACGTAATGAAAAAATTGGTTGGGAGAGAACCATAGGACAAGCATGGCGATCGATCTAAGGAAGTGCACCAAGACTAGTGGCATGCATCTATATTGGAAGAAATTCAACAGTTGAATTCTAAGGTGGATTACCTTATCACCCATATGGGATTCTAGGTGCCAAATTATCCTCCTCCAATGGCTTCTTGGAAGAAACCTGTAGTCAGCATGGGCCATGGGAGGATATCGAACCTCTCATATATTATGATATGAGGGTCTGTGATGTTGTAGTGTTTATTCATTTCATGGGTTCACAATGGCCCTTATTTTAATATGGGTTTTTGTGGATGGTGCATGTCATATTATAAGTCTGTAAGTGCCTATGGCTCAATCGTGGTGGATAGTTTTTGTTGTCTCTCTTGGAAGAATTTTGGACCCTTCATGTCTTAGATATTAGTATTTTGTATCTCCACTCAGTTTTGAGGGGGTTGGTTGTTTAGAAATTTGTTGGATAAAACCCACCAACAAATCCTTGTCGATAGCAGTTCTTGCTCTTTCAATGCCCAAGAAATGCGATCTCCCTAAGCACCGGCCCAAACAAGTTTTACCCTTCACGGCAACACCCGTACAACAGAAAAAGTATCACCCAAGATGTTTGAGGGAGAGCTGTCAGAACCAAGTTTCTAGAAGTAAAGAGGAGGATTGGGGCATCAACGATTTGTCAACATAATTATCAGATCTAATAGAGCCATTCATCAGGTATCACACCATTCATCACAGATCTATCCATATAACCACAGATCTAAATAGATCGCATCATTTACTTATTCATCGCAGTAGTATCATATTATTCATTCATAAAGCAGATCCATAAAACATCCATCATTGATATCATAGCACATAAGGACAAAAAATAGATATGAAAAACAATAGCAGTTTAGAGCAACATTCGTCATGTCATATTAATTTTTCACAATAGATCCAGAACATACAGTACTTATCCACAACAAGAGAATGATCAAGCCACAAGATAACACAAAATTCACTCAATCTCTACTTGCTCACTCATAGATGATGGACAAATTGACAGACAGGTCGTTCTTGGATTTTAAGGATTCACTTATCAAAATATATATATTATATTTGCAATTCTAACTCTATATATAGGCTTGCGTCATTACATTCAAGGTCCACTTCTAACTAACTCTGAACTGATTTAATCACTAATGACCGATATCCACAAAATGTGGTCAATCGATACAAAAAGGTGTATAAAATAGCATAAAATATTCAAAAATGGATTGTTTTCCTCCCATCGCGCTCTCTTTGCTTTGTGCAGTGTTGTGTGAGCTTGTGTAACCTCCGTGATGCTGTGTAACTCACTTACCCCAAAACCCCTTCCAACAAACCCCCAAAATAGCTTTGTGGCTCATCCTCAAGACACGTTAGATGGATAGGGTGTACTCCTTCATCTTCATCATGAAGTCCTTATACTGCTGTCAGATATCCTCAACCTATGCTTGAACTTTTTCAGCTTCATCCTGACAACTAAGTAGGTCTTTCTTCACAGGGTGCTCCACCAACTTGGTATTCACCGTATTCTTTATGTCTTGCACAACCTGCAGCGTGACAACCACTTTGATAGCCAACTACGCTCCAATCTCTTGGAACTTATATACCTAGGAGTTGCACTTACGCTATCATTCTTGTGCCTTTGCAGCTCGTTGTTGCATCTCTCTTAGCTCGGTGGACTGCATCAGCTGAATCATGGGTGGCATTGCTCATTTCCATCTTCAACGTTGTCAATTGTTAGTTAGCTTCTCGTGCTTATTTGGTCTGTTGGTATAACTGTTCATCTTGGACGACACTTAACCAAAATTGTGCCATGGCCTCTAAGATGTTCTTTGCTTCTTGTTCCATTGCTTTAAACTGTGTCACAATAGCTTTGATGGAATTCTTTCGCTCCATATCCTGCTCTGGTGGTGTGTATGGGTAGACCGTAGCATTGAGTAGACTACCGGAAAGCTAGAGCTGGTCGATGACCTCTCCCAGTCACTTGGTTTTGGTGACTACATCAAGTTTTGATGTGCTTTCATAGATGTGTTAACATGCCTCATCAACAACCGCTTCTATGTCGCCTCTATTGGAAACCAATTGCACATTCTTGACGATGAGGAGGTCGGTCTGCTTCTTCAGGTCAATGATATCTTCAGCAATTTTCCTCTTCAGCTCATCCTACATCGTCTACAAGGCTATGAACTCCTGCTATTTTGTAGCAGCTACCTGCTCCTTCACCTAGCGCAACTCCATGACCTCTGTATTTTGCTTCGTAGCTTCCTCATACGACTATAAGTTCCCATCACTGATCTCTTTCTATCTATCGACCAACTTCTGTTTGGTGACCCACTGTATGTGTATGATTTTCTGGGTCAATAGAACAACTCCTGTTTGGTGACCCACTGTATGTGTATGATTTTCTGGGTCAATAGCTTGTTGATATCCATTGGAACACCTTGCAGCTACTACAAGGAGGAGTTAACATCCTCACTTCCTACATCGATTGCATTCGGGGGAACCTAAACGTTCCTGGACCATGGCTCAGTGCTAATCAATGGGAGTTACTACATTACAACACTATCTAGTGTGGACTTCATAATAGCATCATAAATAGAATCTAACTTAGCTCTTAATGCAACAAATCCTTTCTGGTTGGACTAGCGGATTGCTTGCATAGCTGCGTTAGATGAATCTATGGAAGCCTTAATGAGTCACTCCAATTGGACCTCCAACGGTGCTCTGGTGCTACTACCCACATCAAAATC
Source organism: Pseudotsuga menziesii (assembly GCA_001517045.1). Taxonomy (NCBI): domain Eukaryota; kingdom Viridiplantae; phylum Streptophyta; class Pinopsida; order Pinales; family Pinaceae; genus Pseudotsuga; species Pseudotsuga menziesii. The sequence goes on along the minus strand of LPNX010892911.1, from coordinate 111,738 downwards.
CATGCACCATTTGATTCGTTCCTCTTTTGGGATGCACTCGGAATATGGATCGGTATTAGTCGATGATTCTCCATCCGAGTTATGGGTACTCTGGTCTTCTTGCTCAGGCTCTACAGGGGAATCTACTGGTGGTCCTGTCGATATTTCTTTAGCACTAACTGGTTTGTGCCATGTAGTAGGCAATTCTTGAACTATTGCTTCCACTTCATCATCAGTCAATTTATAGGGCACTAGAAGCCATTGCTTATCAAGGTCTCATCGCGCCTGGATATGAATGGAATGGGTCCTGATGGAGAACTGTATGATCCTCTGATATTTTACTATCAATGCATATGAAAAACATGGGATCTTAACTATTGTGGCTTGTAACGCTTCCCATTAGATCCAAAAGTGGATCACATAGTCAGTTTTTCAATGGGGCTCCTCTACCCACCATAAGTTTTTTTGTATTTTGCACTTTTTGAGACGTTCATTGCTTCAACAGACATAGGATGGTAGTCTTCTGGCTCCATCCAAGCCACCAAATAAATGAGAATCATCATCCAACTATAATAGAAAGGCTGATCCCCATCCCGAGTAGTGATCCCATCCTCCATCAGTTGATTCAACAAGAAAAGGAACCAATTTATTTGGACTGCCTCAGCACACTGCTGCGCATAAGCAATCACCCCCGAATTGCATTGGACCAGGAAATTCTTCTGGATGATTTTTGTAGCTAAAATATGGGCACCAATATGCACTACCTGCTCATTGATGTTTTCGTTGCGATATGAACGACCATCCCACTGCAATCCTTATCTCTCCTTCAGTTGTTGGGAAAGCTTCATTTCATCGTCTCTTCCTCTGATATTTTGGGCGGGGTCAATCCCAGCCTTTGGAAACCTCGTGATCTCGGAAATCATGTCCACCATAATCACAATTGGGGTATCCAACCACAATTTCGCGGCATGAAACTACCAACATTTGTTTGACGCATGCATTTGCTTCATTCAACTGTCCAAAGTAAGGCATGTTGATAAGCCCCAATAACCTAGATTTATTCAATCCTTGCGCCCATGGGTGTAGAATACGCTCAATGGGTGCACTTGGAACAGAAGGCACGAAAACGTAGGGTTCATCCACGATGTCCTTCAATAGCAAAAATTCATGGTCTTCATACTTCATCCTGATCAAGGCAGGGATAATGTCCAAACTGCATGTCATTCCTTCCGATAGTGGTGATGTTTTTGGATGATACTTATGATTTTTGGTTAACCATTGAGGCTTTGCACTAGGTCGCATGGGAGAAACTTATCTAGGGATATCATTGAAGCACACTCCCTTAGGTGCCACAGACTCCACATCTCCCGAACTAGATGGCTTGGTCGGTGTAGTTCCCTCCCCTTGCACCCTAATAGAAGTGTACGTTTGCCTCTTCGGAGGTGGCATTGATCTTGGCTTCTGTGCCTTCTGCTTACCACAGGGGATCGAAGATGATCCGACTGACATACTCATGATTTCTTATACTATAGTAGTTGGACGGATGGGTGACTCCTACTCACTTGAAATCTCCATAGTGTTGGTGTTTTGTCAGCATGTCGCACCAACAAACCTTACCAAGCGATCTAATATGCCCCAATCTCACACTCTAGTTTCTACTCCCAAATCTTCCAACTCACCCAACTCACTCAGATCTGCACTTTACTCAACTCGACTGAACATAATGAGGCCTTCATCCCTCATCTCTCACCTTCTTATAGTGAGTGACTAACCCAACTTTATCATTTCCAAATCCATCGTACCCATCATGACCAAATCCTGCATTAACGACCCAAATCTGTCGGCAATCTTGACATGCTAACAGTGAGATAGTCCATAAATGTGCGTCACTTCAATGAGAATTGTTGGATAACTGCTCTTAAATATCTACATTTATTTCTTATTTGACCCATTCATGGCCCCATGGCTGTCGCAGTCTCTCTATCTAACTGCGCTACTGACTCCTACACTTGCGCGACCACTTCCTGTTGGTGCGCCCTCTGATCTCTATCTATCCTATCTCTTTTTTTTCTTTTTTATTTCACAACGCTTCAAGCAGTGTACACTTCTATCCCTATCCTATAGGGATTCAAGCAACTGCCATTCACTAGATTTGGCATCATCATTCCATTTAACTGCTGCAATTGAACTGCACCCCAAGAATTAATGGAATGAATGAGATATGGGCCTAACCAGTGCATTTGTAACTTACCTTGATGCTTCATGAACTTGCTGTCATATAACAACACCAAATCTCCTTGTGAAAATTATTTGTTCTTAATGTGCCATTCATGCCATGCCTTCTATTGATCCTTATTGACATGCTCTTAGAAGCCTGCGATGAAGCGGTCCTCTTACAGTTGGACTAGCTGTGTTGCTCACTCCTCAAGTGTTACTTCATTGGCCATGCCAGTTGCTACTACAATGTGTAGACTAGGAACGATGTACTCCATAGGCATGACTTCCTCTTTACCATATTCTAATTTGAATGGCGTTTGCCCCATCAACATCTTGCAAGTGGTGCAATATGCCCACGGAATTGCAGGAATATTTAAATCTGAGTCATCATGATTATCATTACATACCTTTGTCAATGTGGTTTCCAATATTTTATTGAAGGATTCTATAGTTCCATTTTCCTATGGATGATCTAGGGTACTTTTCTTATGTTGCACCTGCAATTCCTCTGTCACTGCTTTTACTATGCGGTTGATAAAGTGACTTTCTTGGTTGCTCATCAATATCCTAAGCCATCCAAACCATGTCACAATGTTTTCAAATATGAACTTTGTTTTTTTCGCAATGCTGCAATCCACAACTGCTACGGCCTCCTCCCACCTTTTCAAATAGTCAGTCATGGTGATTATGTACTGCACCTTCATTCTCTTCCCTAGTGGGTTTATGGGACCCACAAAGTCTACATCCCATTTATCAAAGGGTTGCAAAGCTACCTATGGTACAAGCGACATTTTTTCCCGTTGCGATGGCTTCCTGACATGTTGAAAGACATCACGACTTCATGCATAGTCTGTCACATCATTGTGTAAATTAGGACACCATAGCTCGACGAGAGGTACCTCACACAGTCATCCATTCTCCATAATTTCCACCTACAACTCCTACCTGTGCTTCTTCTAGAATTGGCCCTTGCTTTTGCTATAAGATGCACCATCACAGGATATCATCTAGTCCAAGTTTGTATAACTTTCGAGCAATTAACTGGAAATATGAATCCTTCACTACCAATTGCTTCTTTTGACTGGTCGACATATCCTTTGGCACAACTCTGGTTGCAAAAAACTGAATGATCAAAGCATAACAGTCATTTGCAATATCAACTTGAAACAATGGTGCATTTGGAAATCCATTGACAATATTGGTGGGATCCTCGCTTGTTTTAATGCGAGATAGATTATCAAGACCAAAATTCAGGCATCTTGGCTTCACAATGTTTTCAAAATCAAACTCCTGAAATAGAAGTAGCCATCGACATATCTTCCCGCCCAACATAGGATTATTAACCAGATATTTCAAAGCTGAATGGTCAGTGAACATTTTGAAATGACCTCCCAAGAGATCATTCCTATTGGGTAAAAACATTAAACAATTTATAATACAATTCCAAATATTTAATTGTCAACCCAGAGAGAGCGTAAACGTGTGAGGCACAAACAAAATATATGTAGGGGCAGAGTGTCGTTGAACTTAATCTATAACTAAAATTAAAAATACATGACTGAAATTGAATTAAAATTGCAACTGAAACTAAATTAAACTTGCAAAAGAAGAAATAACATGAACAAAAATCTAACCTAGAACAATAAGAAATTTCAGAATATAAATCTAATATGTGAAAACATAAAATTGCATAAACAGAAACTGGTATAAAGAAAATCAACATCAACTAGTGAGCTCACATAAAATCAATACTGAAAATGCATAAAAAAGAAATAACTGCAGGGATAATTTTAGGGGCGAAATTTAGCCGATGGGATACTTTTAGGGGGTTTTCTCCAAAAAACGATTCGCCATTTTGCAATTTTTGAAGCCATGTTTTCCCCAATTTTGATGGGGTAAACTTTTTTCATCCTAAAAATCACCAATTTATTATATAAACGATATAAAATCCTTGGAAATTAAATTTTTTTTTTTTAAATATCGCCAAACATTTTATAGTTGGTGTTTTAAGAATTGGTAAGGTTCGCCAACATTTATACACTTTTAAATAAGTATGGTTCCTTAAAATCATCCCTGCTGAACATCTACATTAACAATTCATAAGAAAGAAATACTTAAAATCTATATTAACATAAAAGAGTCAAGAGATGTGCATGAAGCATCATCTCCACTACATAATAATCAGAAATCCTATTCTATGACTAAGTCTAAACTATTCTCTACTTCAAACCACTAGAGAGATCTATAACCAAAATGAGGAGAGAGCCCTCATATTTATACATGAATTCAACATAAGTGATCATAATTACAGATCCATTATTCTCTCAACCTATCCCTTAAAATTCTCAACAAATAGACAACTCATCCCCCCAAATCCTCAAGAAATCTACAACTCATCCCTTTAAATCATCAACAATATATTGGATGAGATATTCTCTCCACATGTCCATGATTTTCTCCTTGAAGTTAGCTCATATCTAGAAGATGAAATTCGAATTTAAGGCCAAGTGGCCATTTTGAGCTCTCTAAAGTCTTCAAATACACCTGTACACATCACCAAAGTCACCCAACTTTAAAGTATAATGAAAATATGTTATTTTTATCAATAATTAACCATAAATTCACTCAAAATACTCAGAAATAAATTATTTGGAAAATGGTAATATAAACCCATATTTATTATGAAAGTGGTGAATGTTAATGGTTTTATGGAAAGATATAATGGAATAAGGTGATAAATAGTATGTGAAATGATGAATAAAATGTGGTCTTTTGCGGCTCAACATAGCCCCCCAATTTGACTGTTTGCATGTTCTCATGCAACTATGCATTGATTCCTTTAAAACTTTTGCCTTGTAGCCGAGGCTTTACATGATGATGGTATATAACAATAAATAATTCCATGATTTTGAAATGCATGAGTGGCAGCAATTTTTTCTTCTTTTTTTTTTATATATTTTTGTGGTTGGTCCTTGTGTAACAACCATAACAAATGTTGGTTCTTGTGTTAACAATATTTGCTTGTTTTATTTGTATTTTTGCTGCAATACATAAGATTTGTGCATGAGAAATGATGAACCATCAATGTATATTAGAAATCATTTTCTTCATATTATGAATCATGCNAGGGTGAATGATATGATGAATACATAAAATGGTAATGAATAATCCCCCCGCCCTCCCCCCCACCCCCCCCCAAACTTAAGATGGATTAGGTTTGTGAAAAGGAGAAAGGAAATGTGGTGAGGGAATTTTCCAAATTCATTCATTTTCTAGAATTTAAGGAATTACATGGTTAAAAATTAGAAAACAACATACCTCCACTTACCCAAAAAGTTGATGAATTTATGCAATAGGAATGTGGCTGCTGCTTCTGGATCATAAAATGTGAAGTAAAGGATCTGAACTATTGCTTGGTTGGATGAAGTAGAAGATGAGAGCTGAAAGTATAACTGTGGTAGTCTCATACGGCTTAAGTATGATGTTGTAAAACTGTTGATCGAGTCATTGCAAAGTATATAGCCTTCACATGCTACAAAAACTGATGGTACAATTCTTACCATGCGAATAAATGTGTCGATGTCAAACATGGAAAGAATTCATTGGATTACCGATCATTGATGAATGTCATTAACCAATGCGAGGCAATCTTGACATTGATGTCAATGAGTGCCAAGGTACCTAAGTACATCATGCAAAGTGTGAATAAAGGAGTTGATGTCGAGCCACTTGCAAGATATAACGATCAAGGGACATTGATGTATTCCCATGATTGTCAGCGAGAGAACTTGCCATTAAGGCATGCAAGCTTCAAGGTACTAAAAATGAACTCTAGTCTCTATCCTAGATAAGGTGTTGAGCTCGATGGGGAAAGACTTGTTGAAAGGTGGACCTTAAGGAATCCCACATCAGTCAAGACAAGTTGTACATAATGAGTGGTAGGAATACAAATGAAAGATCTCATGGTCAAACAGTTTTTATGGCACAAATAACAAAACAGTGTAGTCATGGAAAGGAAGTTGAATGGTTTTATTCATAAGGAAAAAGATGAACTGAAAATAAAGAAAAATGTGTGCGACTCAGAAAGGTAGCCATGCGGGAAATCATGATGTATAAGGAAGTGACAAAGTAGACTCTGACATGGATGATGGATAGGCTTGGAAGGAAAAATGGTAAGTAGTCGTGCCATGGTGTAATTAGTTTCTGGAAGGATTGTTTGCAGTAGCGAATGTCATGACATACATGGTGGAAACACAACTCCTTCAATATTTGGAGCATTTTTCTGAAAATATTCTGTGATTCTGTAAATTATTTTTACACACCATTCGTTCGTCTTTGAATCTGCAAAAGAGGTTAGCATTTTCCTGCAACCAACTTGTGAGAGAATTGAAAATACAGAAAAATATATGCTTCACAAACCAAGTCAAAGAAAATAAATGAAGTGCTTTCATGCCTGAAAATGGTGACCCTTCTTGTCGAAACCTATTTTTGAGTGACTTGCGACAACAAGTTAGCACAACAATCATAAAATTTTGAAAAGTTTCCAAATTTATAATTTTATGATTTTATTTGTTACCTAATACTTTTTATTTATTTATATGTTTTTAGTTTTTACTTTTATTTATATTTTATTTTTTGTAATGTTATTATAATTATTTTTAAAGTGTTTTTATATATTTGATTTATTTACCACAAGAATAAATGTATATATGTTTATTTAATTGTGATAAATTCCTATATAGATATAAACTAATTTAAATTTTATTTGTGTTTTTGTTATTTTTATTTTTTAATTTTGCAATTATAACAAAAAGAAAATGGAACAAAAATCAGAGTTTTTTGGATCCTCCTTATACAAAGATTAGTGCGTATTTATGTGATATTTGAGCAATAGAGAGAGAGGGGGTCGACCCTTTAAATGGTTGACCCCTATAAAAGAAGACTATCTTAATAATATGGAGTGTGCAAACAAGAGACATGTTTAGAAATTTGAATGGCCATGTTGTTAACCCCCCAACTTAAGATGTATGAGGTCCCATTGTGCAAAGATAAAAATTATTGAGAAGGCACAGCCGCCTTCGATTTTAAAGACATATTAATTTTATTAATAACATTATTTTATGTTTTTCCTAGAGTACTTTTTATGTTTATTTATTTAATTATTTTTATTTATGTTTTAATTTTCTATATGATATGCTTATTGTTTTCAAAATATATATAGATATATGGAAAACACAAAATAAAGTTACAAAAGAAATTACTTTGGACAACCTTAATAAAAACCCATGGCATCCTTAGCCTTAATGAATCCAAGGAAGCAATTTTTTATTTATTTTTAAAATTATAAGCAATAATATAATATTAAAATTATTAAAATATATGAATTACATTGATATATATAATTAAATACAAAATTTAAAAAGAAAAATCAAATTCATATAATTTAATTATAATATGATAATGTAAAAATTTGACTTCCCCAAGATTTTATTACGTGATATGATAAATCAAAATAGATATTTGATAAAGGGAATGACATGGATGTTGCTTACCTTACACATATGTTTTATATATATGGATTCCAAGGTTTTTAGAATTATATGTACAGAGGCATCATAGAATGATATACAAAAGCTATCATTCACGTTTGTACAGGAGGAGCACACCTGGAAAATGAAAGGATGGAAATTCAGATATTAAGTGTTTTATTTCTTAAAGCATGTGTGGCAGCGAGGGATGACCTTCGACAAAGTCCATTTACATTTGCTTTGACAACATGGCAGGAATACACACACCCAGTTCTTTCCTTCATAATTAAAGGAATGGAACTTTGGAGCCCAAGTCTCAGACATCACGTGTTATGGATTTGTGTAGATTTAAAATACCTTCAGCAATCAAACATATTGTTACAAAATATCTGGCTCCCAGGGTACTCATCTGTTGTTATTTTTCCTGGCGTTGAGCTGCCCTCTTTTGGGAGAAGTGGTTCTTTTAACATCATGGTATCCTTGCTTGCTTTTTTCTCAGAAATTGAAGGAAGGTCACTGAGAAAAAGGCATACTACTGCACAATCATCCACTTTGGAAGTTGGGTATTTCAGCGTCCATGTTCGAACATAGATTGCTGCGTGAAGGAAAAATGGACAGTTTGGTACATAGTTTTAATGTACCAATCAACCTAGGAGATGAGATGGTAGGTAGGTATGAAAGAAATTATTCGTGAAAAAAAAAACGTTCAATGAGATAAGGTTAGTTGAAGTGGTGTATTACGAATGTGCAAAAACGCCAACCATACATTAAAGAGGCCACATTATCAGTTTGTCACTTGAGATGAGATAAATGATGGATCGAAGGTCCTAATACCATGGAGATCTGTTTTATCAGGATCATAATGAAAGAGTATGTTCCAAGTATAAATGCATACAAAGACGTCACTAGGAAACTGGTACGGCGTATGAATTTGTAGAAGTAGTGAGTGATTTTATCAAATGTTGTTGTTCATCCTACGAATTTGCTGCAGAAAAAGACACCCACCTGAAAACATTGATGAATACAATAAAGTCTCACAAAATTGCGGAAAATGAGGATGAAGGATCTCTTCGAACCATAAGTAATTAAACCAGATCTCTATAATAGCTCAACTAATTCGCCACAAAGAAGGTCGAGCTTATTTACTAATTACCAGATCAACTTCTTCACCAAAAGGCATGTCATCATGTTACACAGCTGGAAATTCATGGAAATTACCGCAATCAATTATCAAATGTGAAATTTATTGGTTACAGCCTCCACGAAGGAGTAGAAAGAAGCAATTAGACAAACACACTGAAGAATTTGAAGTGCGCCTAATTCTGCGGAGAATCTAGGTGCCATGGTTTTAAATATTGCTGGATCCTACTCTTAGTTAACTAGTAGTCCTATTTTTTCTTTGAATAGCATGCAGTCAATAGACGTGGAGCTTCATTCGTCCTTTGGAACAAACTCAACAATTTTTGGCCAATATTGTTTTTCATTATGATTCTTCTGTAGCAGACTCTCCATATATTGACCTAGTCGTGGATCAAATTTTCTACGGGAACCCATATCTCAGTTGATTTTCTAAGATGGTTACAACAACCCAGGGCATCCAAATAGGGCTGGTTTGGTTTGCAGGTGGAGCTGGATAATCGACTGACATCAGTGAATTACATCAAATTTTATACATTGCTTCAACCTCGCTATGTAGGTTTCTTAACCTTTGTACTTTAATTTATACGGCAGCTATATATTGAAAAATTATGGACAAATTGTTTGTGTTTTACGAAAACACAGATGGAATGCTAGGTCGAAAGAGGAAATATTTACAGGTTTCGTAAGACAAACTGTTTGAAGGTTTCATATGGACGAATGTTTGCAAATGCGAATAAAAGGCTGAAACAAAAAAACAATTGTTTTATTGATTTTATATAATCTAGATTGTATTTTTTACTTTATTAATATTAAATGTTGCTTTGTTTATATATATATATATATATATATATATATATATTTTGTTTATTATTTTCATTATGTCTTATATAACATTTGCAGTTTTTAGTATCACAAATTTAAAAAAATTTAATAAAGAAAAAGTTATACAAACTTTTAATTTTAACTTTATATTTTTTAGAATTTTTAAAGCATCTCCAAATGTGAAATAGATTTCTAATAAAAATTATAAAGGTGTTTAATCAAATGGTAACACTTTTGCTATAAATTTTTTATTTTTTTTATAAACTAAATCTAAATTTACAAACTAAGATTTAAAACAGGCATTGTATACTAAAATAAAGAATTTAAAACTAGTATTTGTTTATATAATTTTTGTTTCTCTCTTTTTTTAATTGTTCTGAAATTTAAAAATTTAAAAGACTGTAAAAAAATTTATGTTTTTTTTTTATTCCTAACATAACTTAAAATTATTTAAATGAACATGAAAGTTGAAAAGTCTAAATTTCAATTTTTTCAATATATTTTTTAAATTTAATCAGTTAAGACTATTTTTGATTCCTAAGAAAATTAAAAACAAAGTAGTTATTTAAGACTATTAAAAATAAAATATTTTAACAAATAAAAACAATTAAACAAAGCATCCTATATGTTAATTGAAAGAAACCAAAACCTACTTACTCTATTCTAATTGAGATTTACAATCATCTAAGTGTAATGAAATTTCCAATGTAGCCATCTATGTAACAAAATTAAACAGAAATTCAAATTTAATTTTACAAAATGAAATTTAAGATGTATAGAAATATGCGAAACTAAGTGCGGAAAATGTAAATTAATGAAATAAAAGCAAAAACAAAACTGATTTAAACTAGTACTTGCTTGAAAGCATTGATCGATGTAGCTTCCAATTGCATGATGATCACCTGAGATCCCTTATTCATCATCTTCAATCTGTAGTTCGAACAGGTGTTCTCCTTATGATATATTGGATTCTTCAAATGTCGATTCTTCATAAGGAGTGATTTCATCTTTGACCGCTATCAAAATCTCATCTTCATGAGAAGAGGAGATCTCTACTTTTGCTAGGATCTGAGTGAGCTTCTCTAAGCTTATGCTCATCGTAAAAATAAAATCAAATCAAATGAAAAAAAAAAAAGAAGGAAAAGAGGTGAAAAATGAGTACATGAAAAATGCAGAAACAGTACGAAATGAGTTAGTAAAAAAAGCAGAAAAATAAAAAGCACACAAGAATGAGTATAAAACAAAAATGAACATATAAAATTAAAACAGGTTAATATGAAACAAAGGCTAGCCCAAATATGAAAACAATCAAAATTTTTACACTACAAAACTGTAAAAGAAAACTTGCATAAAAACAAACTCTCATTTGCAGAAAAAAAAAATTTTGCAGAGAAAGTAGATGCTTTGCAGAAAACAATCAAAGGAAATAATTTACAAAAAAAAGTAAATGCTTCGCAGAAAACAATCAAGGTTTTGGGGGAATCCACTAAAGTGGATGCGTCTGGCTCTTACACCACAGAAATCTCAGAAATCCTGTAGCGAGGTCGTCCTTGCGTCTTACCGTTTCCCCTCCCCCTTTCTATTTAATAAAAACAAACTATATACCTATCTAAACTTTGAACCCTTTTAGCACCTCCCCGACAACGATGCCAAAATGTTGGGTAAAAACATTAAACAATTTATAATAATATTCAAACGATTTAATTGTCAACTAGGAGAGAGTGTAAACTTGTGAGGCACAAACAAAATATATGCAGGGGCAAAGTGTCGCTGAACTTAATCTATAACTGAAATTAAAAATACATGACTGAAATTGAATTAAACTTGCAACTGAAACTAAATTAAACTTGCAAAAGCAGAAATAACATGAAAAACAAGAAATAACATGAACAAAAATCTAACCTAGAACAATGAGAAATTTCAAAGTATAAATCTAATCTGTGAAAACATAAAAGCGCATAAACACAAACTAGTATAAAGAAAATCAACATTAACTGGTGAGCTCACATAAAATCAATATTGAAAATGCATAAGAAAGAAATAACTAAACATCTACATTAAAAATTCATAAGAAAGAAATACTTAAAATCTATATTAACATAAAAGAGTCAAGGGATGTGCATGAAGCACCATCTCCACTACATAATAATTAGAAATCATATTCTATGACTAACTCTGAACTATTCTCTACTTCAAACCACTACAGAGATCTCTAACCAAAATGAGGAGAGAGCCCTCCTATTTATACATGAATTCAAGATAAGTGATCATAATTACAGATCTACTATTCTCTCAACCTATCCCTTAAAATTCTCAACAAATAGACAACTCATCCCCCCAAATCCTCAACAAATCTACAACTCATCCCTTTAATCCTCAACAAAATATTGGATGAGATATTCTCTCCACATGTCCATGATCTTTTCCTTGAATTTAGCTCATATCTAGAAGATGAAATTCGAATCCGAGTCTAGGTGGCCACTTTTGAGCTTGCTAAAGTCTTCAAATACACCTGTAGACATCACCAAACTCACCCAGCTTTAAAGTATAATGAAAATATGTTATTTTTCTCAATAATTAACCATAAATTCAATCAAAATACTAAAAAATAAATGATTTGGAAAATGGTAATATAAACCCATATTTATTATGAATGTGGTGAATCTTAATGGTTTTATGGAAGGATATAATGGAATAAGGTGATAAATAGTATGTGAAATGATGAATAAAATGTGGTCTTTTTGTGGCTCAACAATGCCTAAACTTATGCAACCCATATACCATCGCCAACCATTCTCTTTCTGTTGTTTTGTAATTCTTCTCCGCAAATGATAATTTCCTACTAGAAAAGGAAATCAGGTGATCCATATCTCCTTCCCCTAGTTGTGTGAGTACCACTCCTAGTGCAATAGATGAGGCTTCTACATGAACATGGAACTCCTTGTTCTAATTGAGGAACACAAGTATGGGTGTTGAAGCCATATTAGCCTTCAATGTGTTGAAGATTCTTTGACACTCTTGGCTCCATATAAATGTAGCATCCTTATTTAACACTTTTTCCATGGGGGAAGTAATCGCAGCATAACCGTGGATGAACTTGCGATAGTACCCAATATGTCCCAGTGTCTCTCAAAGCATATTCATATTTGCAGGTGGTGGAAGGATCGAAATTAACACAATCTTCACTGGATCAACCGAAATCCCTTTCTTACAAACGATATGACCCAACAGTATCCCAAACGGTGCACAGAAGATGCAATTCTTTGAATTCAATGCCATTTGATGCTGTCAACACCTTTCCAGCATCAAGCGAGGTTTTCCAAGTGATCCTTAATCAGCCCATAAACTATCCAATCATCCATATATACTTGTAGAAATTTCTAAATAAAATATTTAAATGTAGCGACAACAACCTGAGAGAATAACGTAGGTGCATTCTTCAACCCAAAGGGCATCACTGTGTATTGAAAGCAACCCCATTCGGTGACAAAGGTGGTTTTATGGAGGTATTCCTTTGAAATTATTACTTGGTGATAACCAAAAAATCCATCTGTAAAAGAATACATTTCTTGACTACCTACTCCCTCAAGAACCTCATCCTTGAACGATGTCGGAAAGGGATCATGCATGCAAGCATCGTTCAGCTTTCTTAGATCGACACATATTCGTACTTTGCTATTTTTCTTGTCTTGGAATACCATAGGGCTCATCCATTCTGATTCTTCAACAAGCTCAATAATCCCTGCATCTAGCATCCGGTCAAGTTCATACTTGACCCGTTCTTTATATCATCGATTCAAGCGATATGGCCTCTGTCGCACTGTTTTTTCATCTAGTTTTAATAGTATTGTAACACCCTGGTTTTAACCCCGTTGCATTAAATGTACATGATTTATATATTGTAATGAATCGTGGTGCGGAGCTAAAGGCAAAAGCCCCACCATCGATTTAGTTGTGTTATGTTTTGGTGAACGGAATCGTTGCCGATGGTCTATTGTGGTATATGGCATATATTAAGTTTTGTCATCATGTAAATATACATCTTTAATTAAATAACCCAACCAGCTATGTTCACGGCAACTAAATTGAGAAAGGGCATGATTCTCATAAGGATAAGGGGGGGAATGTCAAACCTTGAACCAATGGGGAAAAATCCATGTGTCACCACCCTGTTTGATTTGCCCATCTTTCCTTGTCTTATCCAACTACCACTTTAATGCTCTGTAGAGTAGTTGAGGCAGTTATTGCTGAGGAGTGGAGTGTGGCAATATTGTCAGTCCTTTCCCACATGCACACTCCACCAACGAATCAAACCTCATGTTGGTCAGAATAAAACGAATACGCCCATCATTCTACTCTCTCCATGACAGTGCAAAAACACTCACGCACTATGGATTCACTCCATTCTTGCTCATCCTCATGCAAGGAAAAATGCTTTATGTCTCACGCAGAGGAATTCTTTTTCTGTTTGGTCTCACATAGCCTGGAGAGGGAGCCATTTCAACTGTCATTCACATTTTACACAGAGAGGAATCTGGTGCGTTTTCCATCCATATAGTTGGATCTGGTGTAAATTTCCCTCATGCATAGGTTGGGAGGCTGATTTTCCTTCCCCATTTGCGGTCTGTGTAAGTCCTCCTGGTGGTTTCGTTGTCCAAAAACGGACTGTCGTTTTCCCCACATGTGAGTTGTGTTAACTGATACATTTTGGGATTGCTGTAAGTTGCTTGGGAATCGTTTTGGCCACAATAGGGCCAAGAATGACTCAGGAGTTGTAGCTGTGAATCGCTATGTGACTGCTTGTATGCAGTGGTTGGTCTTCGAACTATGTTGGGAGCAGGAATGGGGGTTTGGTTTGCTTGATAAACCTGGTGTGTTCGAAACCACATAGACAGAGCTAGAGAGCTGGATTTCTTCTCCACAACCCCTGAATAGCACTGGAAGGGGAGTTAGGGCTTGAGGGACTATGTAGCAGAGAAGGGACTGATTCATTGTGTTGGGTGTGTGTGGGTGTCTTATAAGTCAGGCTAGTTCTAGTGTAGGTGTTCCTAGCTCTGTAATGGGCTCACCAGCTTAACATTTATCCTTTTCTATCTCCTTGATGGCCTGATAAACTTGACCATGTTGGCTTGGCTATATTGTTGATGGCCTGATAAACCCAACCGTGTTGGCTTGGCTATGTTTTGTGTATCCTTGGCTATGTGTAAGCCTTCTTGTTCCTTATTCCTTGGGGAATCATGCCCAGCTCGGGGGTGGGAGAATTACTGAGAGATTTGGAGCATGCTAGCCTATGGTTGGGTGGAACGTTGCAGCGACATAACTAATTGCGGGACGAGTTCTTTATGAGATAAGTAATCTTGTCTATTTTACTTCTGCAATCATATTTACTGTTAATGAATGTGATGAACATGTTGAATTCTTGTATGAACATATGTTTACTTCCGCGGTATGATAAATAATCATGTATGCATGATCTAGTTCAAAGTATTTTGTTTTAGCATTTTATGTACATACATGTTCATGGGGCAGTTTCCCGGATAGTTAACGCCATGGTAGCGTCCTCTTCGCCGGTCAGAGGGTCAGGGAGGCTACAGGTATTTTCATTTCCCCTAGGTCACCCAATATCCCCTTCATTTCTGATAATTTTGTCATGAACAGATCTTGAAAGTCATGCAATAGATCTCTTCTCTTTTCCATGGTCTCCTCATCCTAGTAGTTCCCAATATTTGCAAATTTTGGATTCTCTTCCATCTCAATGTTAACTTTATTAATCTTCAGCGGTTGATTCATGGGATCCGTTGGCACATCCAATGCTATGACATCCCAACTTCCTTCAGTCTCTAGAATATTAATACTGTGTAACTCATCATCATCCTCCGACTTGCCAGAGATGTTGTAGCATTACATCATTGATTGCATGTGGCAATGCACATGCGGGTCCACAGGATATACGACTGGGACAACTTTCAAGACACCATCTTGAATGATCTATAGTGCATTGTTAACCTCTTCATTGGAATCTGCAAAGTAAAAGATATGCGCAAAGAAAAAGGTCAGCTCCTCCCAAGTAGTTATTTCTCTGCACATTTCTATTGATATGTACCAAGACCTTGGCATTTCATCCAATGTGTGAATAAAAGCATGGACCCACTCATCCTTTGGTCATGATTCCCACAGATTTTGGTATTCCTGTAGATGACTACAAGGGTTATTTTTTCCATCATATCTCCCAGTGTGATATACCTCCATATATCTGAAGTGCACAGTCATCAACCATCGACCATGTGCCCATTCATGAATGGTCTCCTTATGAACTACCCACCAACATGTTGGAGTGGCCTTCAATACTTCCCCTAATTCCAACAAGTGCTAAGTCTCTGATACCTTTGCTTCAAATTCCTCAAGGAACCCAGATAGTTTCTGTAGTCCTTCATAGATTGACAACTCAATGATATCAGTCATGAAATGGCATAGATATTGCGTGGTCAACCCACATTTTCTGAGTGAGACTCCATGCATCTGGTTTTGTCAATTTTCCAGTTCATCATCAGAATCAGAGGATGCCGAGCTAGTGCTGCGCCAACACAGTTCTCTATCAGCAGTAGGATGGATGTAATCCTCGGAGATATTTTAAACATGATCCCATCCTCTAACAATTTAATCTTTGACAGGATCAATATATCGCATTCTTTCATTAGGATCCATAGGGGCAATGACTTGGATATCCTGGTTCTCAAATGTCATCAACCGCTTCTTAAAATTTATCATGGCCATGTGGTCACTGGCCCATCCAATCCCTAGCAGTGCGAGATAGGATCCCCCTCCATCGATGAATTTGATTACATCAAAATCATCATGAGTCCTCATACCCTCAACATCCACAACCAAGTTCGACACAAGGCCGATTGGTTGGACTTTGGCCTGATTAGCCAATCTCAGCTGCACTGGAGACCAACCAATTTTGGGCTCACCCATCTCCTGCCACATCTGTTTCATCAAGATACTCACATCTGACCTAAGATCTAGAATAATTGAATCAACTTCATAGTCCCCAATATGGATGTTCATTTTCATTTCCTTTCTCATCTTTTTGTTTTGTAATGAATTTACCGTAGAGTCCTGCAATTTCCTATCCGGATGGTGCAACAACTTGTCGATCTCAATCAAAGCATTGGGATCTATTTCCTGGGATAAAAAACTCTCTAATAACTATTGTAAGCTACCATACTGGTGCGATGGTCTATCTTCTAACGAAGAATCAAAAGGAGAAGGCATGCCAAAAATAGGTGTCTTACGAGGATTCCTTCCAATCACCTTATGAGCTTCGAAAAAGGTATCTCTCTCGGTCACAATATCAAACTATGCTTTCTTCTTTCTACCCAGTCGAACATGTGGTAATGGTCCATCATCTCCAGTTGTCATTCTACCTCAAGTGACAATCCCAACATCAACATCCTCTGTTCGCGACTCTACTAGAATTGTTGCAACCGTCGACCCTTGATTTTGGTTCTGCGGTGGAGGATGATTTAGAGGTGGATTTTGGTTCACCAATGGATTCATAGGCTGATTTATATTATGATTTTGTACTAGAATTTGGGGCTGACCCTGATTCTGCAGTTGCTACTATTTCTGTATCTTATTCTGGGCCTGGAACCGGTTCTGGTTCTGCAACAGAGGAACATTTCTGGCCTGCCATTTCACAATTAACTGAGGGAAAATATCAATAATATGGTCGCTTACTGTGTAGTATACACACTGCATGTGTGGAAAATCCCTTTAATAATTCCCAAATGTCTCACAGTTGTAACATTGGATTGATGCACGACCTCCTCCTCCTCCTTGGCAAAACCTCCTCTTCCCTTGAATCCTCCACGAAATTCTCTTTGCTGCAGATATTGTGGTTGATCTTCTTGCTACTAATATTGGGGTTGGTCCATTTGCTACTGCTGAACATAATGCACTGCATGAACATACTGTGGTTGTGGTAGAGCCATCGAGATATGGGTGTACTGCGTTCGTGGCGCAAACTGCAGCTGTGGTGCGACCTGCGTCTGTGGTTGCGATGGAATAAACTGCATTTATGGTGGCGGCGTGTATTGGACTTCAGGTGATGGCGGTATCACCTATGGCTGTAGTTTTTGCACTATGTGAGGATCGTCACCTTTCACAAATATGAATCGTATGTCCACTCTTGAAGCAGATCATAAGCTCGATAGTCATTATCCTCGTGGCCCATTGAGCGAAAAAAGGTGCAATACAAACTTGCTGGCTTCGTAACCATTTTATGCATGTAGCTACAGCATTCATGTCGATTCCCATATACTTGACATATACAACACCACGAAACACAACCACAACTCAATGGGTTTGGCGTTCTTGAGAGTAGATAATTCCAGAAAGTAGGACAAGTATCTTCGGTGTGTCCATCCACATGACACCGAGTGCACCACAAGTCATCATGTTCATATTTCTCCTTCTTGATATCCTGCAAGTGAAGCGTCAGGTTCACCAGCTATGCCTAGATTTGGTTCATGTCGATAGTAGTTTCTCCAACAGGGGAAGCCTCCAGCTTCATTGCAATTTCTAGAGCCTTGCTCTATGTCGTGATCTTTTGCTGCATCAATCGATGTCAGATATGAGAGACTAGTGCCACAATGAACCATTATTTTTGTTAGGCATCACTCATATCGAAGTTGACCCGTGCCATCAGTGTCTTAAACCTATGACAAAAGTCCCAAACCATCTCATTAGGGAATTGTTTCATTTCCTTCATCTCCATAATGTACTTTTATTCCAATTTTGGTTTCTTGAATTCTTCAAGTAGTTCCTTCTAAATATCATCCAAAGTCTTGGTCATCATCCCTTGAGGGACCCGTATGAATCTCATATACCAATCGAGCGCACGATCCTAAGGGTGGTCGTTAATTGACCTTTCTTTACATCATCATATGTAGTTTGTCTGGCAGTCCAAACTGCCTCACATAAGAACCAATACTGTTCTAGGTCATCAATGTCATTTTCATGGAACATAGGTAGCTTCATATCGTCTCCCACCATCCCAGAACTTCTTCCTGTAGATGCTGATTTACTACTGGATTGTGCTTGGAATGTCGGACACTTCAACGTAGATTGTGTATACTTTACTGATGGTAGAGTAGTGCGCAGAGTTGTGGACACGTTGCTACCAGGGTTTGACCTTGCTTCTACCCTAGGTGTAGCCTGGGTCTGTTCGTCCTCTTCATCACTATAGGTTCACTTTGTCCCATATCGTTCTCCTTCGTGGTCTTGTGTTTCGATCATAGCAGGACCTTCTCCTGTCCTCTACCTATTCTCTACTCAGAACATTTCTCCTCCCCTTGTACAACCACTTTCTTCCTCGGCTTCCCTCACAATCTTGTCAAAACTCACACCCATATACCCCTTATATTTCCATTCGTCACCCCCATTCTATTGCAGTGTTCACATCCTCCACACACCATATTTTTACTACTCAAGGTGCATATTTAGTATTCCCTTTTCACAAACAAGCATCTTGATTTACAATTGTAGAGACAATAAGAACCTACCTCATGGTCTGTTCAGGATAGTAATTGTTGGTATCAACCGCGAACTCAGTGATGTATTCTTCCAGAATACTATCCACCCAAACTTCGATAGCTCGCGATACCTTGTTGTTGGTTTCTTGTAGTTCCTGAATTAGCTCATGGGTCCAGGACTTCAGCTCTCCCCATAGAAGTTGTGCTTCTTGTAGGTGAATCGCTCCAACCACTCATAGAGTATCATGGGAGACTCATAGAAAAATGATTCGTGAGGACCGATGTCAATGTACCTCGCCAGCAATGTGTTTGCTATCAACTTCATGTTCTGGTTGTTGGCTTCAATGAACTCTCATAGTGTTGGGTCGAGAAAATATTGAATCTTGGATTTTGTCAAATGCCACAACATATCCTACTCTCATTCGCAATGAGGTCTCGACAACAGAACCATTTGTTGGCCAAAACCCACCAACAAAGCCTTGTCGAAAGGGGTTCTCACTCTGTCGATGCCCAACTAGCCTGATCTCCCTGAGAATCAGCATAGTGGATGAATTTTCACCTGAGATGTTCAAGGGAGAGCTGTAGGAACCAAGTTTCCAGAAGTAAGGAGGGGGATCGAGGAATCAACGATTTATCAACATAATTATGAGATCTAACAAATCCATTCATCAGGTATCACAGCATTCATAAAAAATCTATCATTATAACCACATATCTAAATAGATTGCATCATTTACTTATTCATCACAGCAGTATCATATTATTCATTCATAAAGTAGATCCATAAAACATCCATCACTAATATCGCAGCACATAAGGACATAAAAAGATATGAAAAGCAATAGAAGTTCAGAGAAACATCCATCATGTCATATTACTTCTACACAATAGATCCAAAACATACAGTACTTCTCCATAGCAAGAGAATGATCAACCCACAATATAACACAAAATTCACTCACTCTCTACTTGCTCACTCATAGATGATCGACAAATCGACAGATAGATCGTTCTTGAATTTCACGGATTCATTGATCAAAATATATATCCTACATTTGCAATTCTAAATGTATATATAGGCTTGTTCCTTTACATTCAAGTTCCACTTCTAAATAAACCCTAACCAATTTAACCACTAATTATCTATATCCACAAAATGTGGTCAACCGATACAAAAAGGTGCATAAAATAGCATAAAATATTAAAAAACGGTTTGTTTTCTGCCCATTGCACTGTCTTTTCCTTGTGCGGTGTCACATGAGCTTACGCATCCTCTACACTATTGTGCAACTCACTTACCCCAAAACCCTTGCCAACAAAATTCCACGGGGACTTCACTTAGTGAACATCTCACATATCACGTGCGATCGTGGTATATTAAAGAATACCCTTAATTTCCAGAGATATTGACCCAAACTCTTTTTGTTGAAACCCCCTCCCAATACTTAAAACCTCCTCCCTACACCTTTTTATACCTCAACCCTTATAAACCACCCTACCCACCTCCACCTTAAACCCCTTAACCCCCCCAATACCTGCAATATATTGGTTTAATTTTTGATAATTTTAAAACCCGCAATATGAACTAACGTGATAGGATATTGGTCAACAAGTGAAGCCCCCGTGCAAAATTCTAGGTACAGTTGGTTAGAATGTCTGAATTCATGATATGATGAGCTGTAAATGTAAATCACTAAAGATGTAATTTTCTTTTGATGATATTAATATAATTTTTTCACTCTTACTTATAAAAAAAACATAAGGCTCCTTAGTTTTATCCCACATCCTTTTTGAGTTGATACATATCATCCCATTTCCATGATATACATTTACATTATTCCTATCGAATGTATCCCACCACTTGAACCTAGAAATAACACATAAGGAAGATGATAAGTTTACTTGAATGATCTCTTGTATATTTCTAACATAACCAAACTTTTTCCATTTTTTTTACCGTGCTGGATAGCACGACTAGATTGGTCAAACTCAACTTCGAATCCATATTCTTGTGTAAGATGTCCATCATTGGAATCCTTGATGCAAAAATGATGCCCATATTCCCACATAAATGGGAACAAATGCACTAATAAAAAATGAATAAATACTGATGTCATAAGTTTAATAACGATACCATTAATATATAAAATATAGATAATATAATTCAAATATGCATTATAAATTTAGAAATGTATAATAAAAATATATTATTACCAAGTTGTTGCATAAGATCCCTATGTTTAGCACATCCTCCTCAGCATGAGGGTAATGGCTAGATGCACACTATTTCTCTCTGACTCTATCAACAATTGAATTGTTGGGATATATCATTAACATATTTTATTTTAAATGATCTAGATAAAGCATGCTTCTACTGTTAAACCGTTTGAATTTTTTCCTATGAATGTCTTGTTCCCCCCTCTTATTTTCATACAATGTGATCCTCTATTCTGTTACCTCCACGTTGTAAATAATGAATTTGTTGATGGCATCATTTTTTTAATTTGTTGTTGTAATCATGAAATCAAATCGAAATATACTATAATATGATATCAAATATACATTATTAAATTCATTGTGAATATAGGTGACGAAAGATAACTAATTTACTCTTTATCATGCACATTTTCCCATTCATTTGTAGTAGGTCCATGTCCCATTTGTCCTCATTCACTAGATAAATTAGAAGATGAACCGTCAATTCCATGAAACTTGTCCCTAGTTCCTTCTCAAACATATAAACGATATCAATTATCTCTTGATTCCACCATGGAATTCTAGCAATGCCAATCTCCTTTTATGTTATACACTACAAATTCATAAAGTTATGATATGGCGCACTGTAGGTCATTGGGAAAGTCTTGGTTCACACACGCATGCATGAACAATGGATAATGACACTACAAAGTGAACAAAAAAACTAATCGCATGTTAACTTCTGTGTAAAATATATAAATAAAAAATAAAAAAAATTATTTACATTATACCTCCCCTTAGAAGTTTGGTTTGGTCATCTGATTTAAAACCCAACAAATGTTCATCTATGGTGAAACAATTCCATAGAGTAGAACCATATAAATAAGGATCCTTCACACATAATATCACTTCCTTTTCCAGAAAAACATCCTCTTTATTTAAAAGACAAGGGACATTTCCTTCATTCGATGGTGAAGAGGGGATAACTATTATGGAGAAAATATTCATATTTCTTGGGTTAGACCACAAGAGACAGAGTGACAACAAAAATAAACTCTAGTATAAAGTATGCTATATCAAAATGTAAAATGATAAAAACAAAGGACAGGACCCATACATCAATTGGATGTTTCAAGGATACCACCTTTGAGTTCACATTCAAATTATTTTCACCTACAACTTGTCATCAACAACAAATGGATCCAAGCATATACAAGGGAGCTGGATGGCTAATTCGAAGAATTTTTCAGCACGTGGAAGGTCAAATATCATAACCAAATTTACTTGTCTTGGTAAACTCAAAATATTTTTATTTTCAAGTACAAAAACTAATGTACATGGGACATAATGGATCAAGTTGCATTTACGTAGGTTGTATAACTGATGACCCACATGTATAAACAAAGGTGTGGTTTTTTAGTTTTCTATTGACTATCAAGGATATTCTTAGCAAGGTCCAACAAATCATGCTATAATAAATTCCCCCTAATGTGTGATGTCATAGGGATAATCATGATGGACAAAATACATTATCAATCCCAGAATTGGAGTAGTCAAGTCCCAGGTAGAAAAACTAGCCACTCATTAGCATATTTAAATATTTAGTTTGAATACATGACTGCAGATCTAAAGTACATAGAAGTCCCTAGTACATATACATACAATGTCCATGAATAGGTAGTGTATAATGGACATATGTCATAAGTGTTCACAACCACATATAAGATATAGTGGATTATGGTCTCTTAGCTAAGTGAGATATTTGGTACATAATGAATTCCAAACTCCTTATGTCATGAGAACGGAGGTCCTATACATACTGTCACAATCAAAACTAGTAGCATATATGATAATTCTACTATGGAAAAAGGTATTCTATGTAAACCATCGATGGTATATGTCCCATCATGTGAATAAGGGTATTGGATTCAAACATGATTAAACATCATATGATTATTGGTCATTATGGTACATCATTAACAGACATAAGAAAACACATAAATGATGAAAATGGGTTCCAAGATACCAAGTGCATTCAACAAGTGTGAATATAGGTGTTGAGGTAGAACACTTGAAGAATCCATCAACCAGGAGACATTGATGTATTTCCAACTATCAATGTCAAGAGAACCTACCATTGATGACTGCAAGTCTAAAGTTGCTCCTGTGACTCTAGAACTTGATTCCATAATATATTATTTTAAGTGAATGGAATGAGATCTACTAGAATGAGGGAATTAGGGAATCCCCCATCAACCAACATGAGGTATGTAGCTAGGATAAATTATTTGGAATAACTTGGATGAATAAGATGAACATGAAAAAATGACCATGTTCATCTCTCACACATACCATATGAAAGTTCCATGTGAAAGGTGTTGGGATATCATAAAACTACTCCACACTTTGGATAACAATATTTAATCATTATTGATGAATTTCCTACCTACTGAATTAGAGAATTGGCATCCACTTGCACCACTTGGTCAACGCTTTCCATATATATCCTAGGAGCAACTTTATCCTAATTCTGGTTAGATGTTTCCCACTTTATTGACTTCTAGAATTACTATGTGTTCCATTATGTATATTATGTCTTTATCCTACTTTATTCCAACTTTTAAGTGGATAAGGTAAATCTAGTCAACTAGGAAACTGGTATATTTTGTTTCCAACCCATCCTCCATGATTTTCTCTCTAGATTCTAAGATTAGCATGTTTTTCCATCACTCATGAAAACTCACTTGTGCTTTAGCTAATTATGAGGTCCATGACTTATTTGGAAAGTGCTTTAGCCACCTATGGGGGTTTATCATGATTAGTAAGCCTAATTTATGAGCTATCATGAGGTGTCTCCTATCAACTCAATTTTCCTTTATAAGGATGTATTACTATTGTAATAATCATCAATTCATTTGATCAATAATACTTGGAAACATATTGGATCACTTATATTGTATTTAGTCTCTTTATTCTTGTCTCCATTTTCCTTGTGCATTCTTGTGAGAATTATCTTGTATCTATCTCTACATCTTGTCCTTATTCTTAGCATCAAGAGTCTATTTGTTCATAACATTAGAGATGCTATTTATACATGGTATTAGTGCGTACAAGTTTTCAAGTTTAGAGCACAAGGTTTCTTAATTTCTACAGAGGTGAGAAGCTATCAGTTCTCTACATCAGAGCACATCCAGACTCATATTCCTCTCTGAAGAAAATATTTATTTGATCTTACAAATTTATCTCCTATTTTTTATTTATGCAAGTTGCAAAGAGTATCTTCTTGAGAAAATCACTTCTTAGCATGGATTCCTCTTCAGCTATGATCCCAACTCCCTTAAACTATCATTAATGGAAATATGAAAGTACCATTCTAAAGGGACTATAGAGAGGTACTCTAGCTTTAGAGAATGAGCCTAATGATATTGCTGAGAAATCTAAGTGGCATATTAGGTAGGATGCATCCTATCTATTGATTTTCCTCTCTATTTCTAATGGTCTACTCTTTCATATAGATGGTTTGACCACTCCAAACTAAACATGGACCAAAATTGAGTCTCTCTTTGGAGTACAAGATGAGATGAGAGAGCATCGGTTGGATAATGAGTTATTCTCATTGATTCCAAAAATTTTTGATTCCATTGAAGGATTTTTCACCAAATTCAAGTCACTTGTCCTATTGCTCAAGCAAAGTAGGATTGAGAAGGACAATAAATTGATTCTTTCCATCCTATCAAAATTGGGTCCTAAATACTCAGTTTTTGTGTCTACTTTTCATGCTACTAATCTTGTTATTTCTAATTGGAAAATGCCTTCTTTGAGTACATTCTTTGATTCACTGACAAAGGAGAAACATAAATTGATCCATATGGGTTACCTTATATATTCCAAGGGAAAGTATCATTGTCTCGTAGTTCAAGGAAGCAAGAATGCAAGATAAAAAGAGAAGCCAATAGTGAAAGAGAAGAAGTCGAAGTTAGATAATGAAGATGAAAGTTCGAAGCCTACTGATGAAGGTTCAATGGAGAAAGTAAAGAAGAAATGGATAAAATCTAAATGTTCTTATTGCAGCAAGGGATTTCATCCTAAGAAGAAATGTTTCAAGAAGAATATGGACATCGTTTCTCATCTACTTGAGAAGCATAACACTGAAGCTCCAAATGAGCTAGAGAAGCCTGTTGATTCATCAGAACATTGTCATAGTGCACAGTTCCAAGGTGATATAAAATATGCCTTAAGTGTCAAATTTAACTCCTTTCCTCAAATATATGATATATATTTATTTTTTGATATATCAAAATCACAAATATTAGTTTGTTTTTGAATAATCCACCTACCAGTCTCCTAGACTCATGTTCCAATACTTGGTGATTTTTCACTAGATCCTGGCCTACCTTTAAGCAACTCTTCTCACTCCATTCAAATGGTTATAGTCATGATTTATAATCATGGTTTCAGGATTATGTGCATGTTATGATATCATCCATACCATCTAAAATACCTTTGAATACTCCTAAGACTATACAAACCCCAAGTTAACTAGTTTATTCCTCATTGGTTTCCTATGCAGTGTTACTTATATCAAATGGTTTCAAGTCTTGTCTATTTTTCACTAGTTGGTGTAGACAGGTTTTCACCTTGGCTACGTGCAAATGCACCTCCCTTCCATCGAAGGGACTGAATGGTAGAGTTAAAATGGATAAAAAACAAGCTTTAAAACAAACGATTAGAAATACAATAAACAATAAAAAACCTACTAAAATACGATAAACAAGATGGGACAAATATACATTCTCTTTTCTATAAAATTGGGCCACCGTACCCTAGCTTGGATGGTACCGCCTCTCTGCGGGCTTGATGGTATGAAGGATTCCTCAACGTACAAGGTGGGGATATGGTGGGGCAATGGAATGATTGGAAAGTTGTGGGTATTGTGAGAGGAATTATTTTCACTATACTCACAAAGGATAGAAAAATGGGCGAAGAAATAAGTGGTGAATCTTGTCATGGAGACCTCCACACTATTTTAGAGTTTTTCTTGTCCTTTTCTCTTTTAGTGTTTTGGAAACCTATTTAGGGTTTTTATCCCTTTTGGGGGGTTTTAAGCCCATTTGTGGGTGTTTATCTCTTTTGAGGGTTTTTTAAGCCCTTTTTTGGGTTTTTAAGCCCTTTTGAGGGTTTTCAGACCCCTTTTCATATTTTTTAAGCTTTTTGAGAGAGAATAAGGTTAAAACATGGTTATCGAGGTCAAAATGAGGGAACAAATATAGGAAAAATATGTATGTATATGGTTTAGGTCATGTGGAGCTAGTTGAGCAATTTTTCACGTTAACAGATTACCCCCTCATGTGTTAGGGTAGGAGCTCGTCATATGGTCGATGGACATCATAGGATCATTGGGATAGTGCAGAGACCTATGAAGAAGTGGTGCTTCCTTGCTTGATACATGGTGGCTTTTGGTTTTTCTATTAATGTTGGTTCCCATCAATGGGTGAGATACAAAGAATATGTGACATGTATATGGACGAGGCGGGCATACCCATGCTTGTAACAATGCCAACAGAATAAATAATGGGATCAAGGCTTCAAAATCTAGGAGCCGATCATATACAAATGTTATTACATAATGGTGGCCTCAATGAGAGGCTGAATACAATACTAATCTTGAAGAACTTATACATAGGACCCATGGCATTCGCATGGAATGTGATATCTTCACAACTGATGTCCTACTAGATCTGGAACTTTGACATAAATGTAGGGACTAAATAATGCATATTTAGAGTCTTTGTGGTACAATATGCCACAAAAATAAAGAATCTATATAGAATCACTGCTATGGGGGCTCCTGAGCACTATTTCCAATGCAACCCAAAAATTAGAAGGGACATGAACCTGTCTAGGTCTCATAAGAGACTCACCAATGTGCTAGAGTCAGGTGAAAATTGGGGTCTTCAACCAAATACTGCATGGACCAATACCCCGTACGAATCTCAACGGTGCAATGATGTAGCTGACATCAAGCACATGAGACACAACCATCCTAAGAGGCCATAATGACTCTTCTTAAGTGGTCCAAGTAACTCATCAATAAGGTTAATGAAACTAGGATACAAGGACCTCTGGGTCTATCCTCTGGAATAGATGTGTTGTCATCGACAGGTGGAGACCTACAACTGACCAAGGAAATAATGTTTTCTTGACCAGAAGCATGAGGGGGATAATGAAAGATGTGGGACAATATTGGGACTGACACACTGGGGTGGGGAACAAGGGAAGGAATCATGGGAGACTCAAACTTCTTTTGTTTAGAGTAATGATGGTAGGGATGACCTAGAAGGCGATGAAACTCACTCATGGGAGAGGTATCATAGCTATAATATCGGGAATGTGACTGTAGATGGGAAATCCTTGGGGGGAGGTAACTTAGACTTTTGATATCCATGGGATCCAAGGAAGACTCATCGCAAAATAATCTGAGCAAAGGAAATCCAATGGGGGAATGATTTCAAACTGTAATATATGGGGTGGCACCTAAGGACATCGTTATGACACAATCTCGTGGATTTTTAGCAATCCTGAGAGAGTAAATGCTCGATGGTGTTTTCATTTCTAGAGAATCTAAAAATAGGAAGAATACTCCAGTGGGGTCTCTTTTTCATTGATAATATCCTATTTCCAAAAAACGATAAAAGTTTACATAGGAGAGATAGCCCACCATTTTTAGGGGACATGAGACTTCTTTTCCATTGGTAAACCAATCAGGTCAAAAAAGGTTAATACTATATTGACTGGATGATCATTCAAATACTTTTACGAGCATGAACAAAAAAAAGTTTGCTTGACAATATTTTCTTGATGAGAAGGATGGAAAAGAGCTTAAAGACAACCCATAATGAGATTTTTCATAAAGTTCTATCCCAATGCCCAAGAAAGCATAAAAGGATACAAAGGGAAATGTTCCTAGCTTGAGTGTGCCAAGGTGGTCCTTTTCTTATGGTAGTCTACACAGTCCGCAAAAGGAGATAAATGAGACTATGTGGAAACCCTTTCAAATAATTTGATGAGCAGGAAAGGAAGCAAGTTCACTCAATGATCTTTTCATCCGTTTAGGAGTCTAAAAAGAGCTTAATAGAAACTCCATAATAGAGATTCATGCGGTGGTGCAAAAATAAAGGTGGCTTCCAGAATTGGCCTGGAAATTCATTATGGAAGCAAAATATGATGGTCTCATCAAACAATAGAGGACAAAAAACTGAATCCGATGGTGTAAACGATGTCTCAAATGGACTCTGGATGGTTTTGAAATGCTTGAAAGAAAAACAAAACTAATGGGACCTATAAACAGGGGGGACCACATGACATGTGTCACTGCTATTTTTCAGTGTTGAGTTGGAGTGGAGAACCCTAGAGCACTTTAATTGATTTCTATCATTTTGACTAGTGATTTTCAGATCCGTGACTTACAGGTAAGAGTGCATGTCAAAACCATCTTTTTTAGTGGTTTAATTTTGTGTTTTGCTCACCCAGTTTCCCATGCCGAACTGCAAGGGTACGGTCATGTCAGTTCACACTTTTTGAGGGAAAATTCACGACTTGGGTCGCACTTTTTGGAGAGGAATACACGACCCAGTCACACCTGTCGAGAAGACAGGCGTGATTTGAAGTCATGACTGTTCATCCGAAAGAATTGATTGAGTCACACCTATTCAGCCCACAGTAGTGACTGGGGTCGCACTTACTGGCTAAAAGTAGCAACTTCACCTCTGGTGAGGGGATTTGTATGAAACTAATTATGGCTAGAGTTGGTTTGAGATGCAGGATGGATCAACCTCTGTGGAGGGAGCATGATTGTAAAAACATGCATAGGGATGCTCTAAGGAGTGCGGGAGTACAGGATACCCTATCCAATGTGGACTGCTCAAGTTCGTGCAGGTTTCCCTGATATGGCGCTTAAGACTGTTACTCAAGAATTTGGTGGGTTTTTGAGATGTTGGGGTAGATAGCTTCATCATTCAGGGGAAACATATTGAGATTACACTATAGGATATATAATTTTTGATGGGGCTCATGATGCTTTAACTGATTTGCGATACAACGCCAAAGCTCTCACATGGGGAGAATTTGGATGATCTATATGAGAGGCACTACTATGCTTCTACTTATGTGCATGAGCCATATATTTTGGTATGATACATTGAGAGTCTCTCAACTTGGGCAGTTGTGGTGAGATTTGTATGGCTCTTGGGGTCATCAAGACTGCACAAGATCTCAGGGGTGCAGCTCCAGATGGTGGAGTGTGTGATGGAGGGCACCTACTATGGGTGGGCCCAAATGTATTTGAGTGTGGTTCAGTGGGCATTGAACCATGCAAGGACAATAGGAGGGGATTTATGTTTCCCTTAATTCTTTTCCTCCTTCTTATTTGAGAGAGTGTCGACGCTTCGATCGGACTTCGTAATGCGGGATGGTGGGCCTTAAGAGCCTCTGATGCGTCGATGGAGCGAGATGATGGTTTATGAGGGAGGAGGCCTCATGGGTCATTTATCTACTTGATAAATTCTCACAAATTGGAATTAGCTGCTAGTCCTCATTGAGGACTACCCATATGTAGACATCGACTATAGGGGAGATGTAGAGATGCCTAGACCTCTAGGGCAGGATTGGGGACCAGATGGTATGTATACATGATGTTTTATGTGTTTACATGCATATATAGTACAGCAGCTTAGTGGTTTCTAGTTTATGTTTACGACAGACACTGATGATGTACCATGTGTATGTGAAAATGTTGGGCCATGACCTCCTGTGGGTTACGAGCAGTAGATGGTGAGGGTGGAGAGGGTGGATCCACCTACGCCTAACCCTCTGGAGGACCTTGAGGTCACTCCATCATGATATTGAGAGCATTCTGGAGGGTGCTACTGATGATGGTTGGCAGCACTTGGATGATGATCTGATTGCTTCTTTCTACCGAGTGTTGAAAGCTAGGGTTTCAACATCATTCAAGCATATATTAAGTTCATACACAGCTATTAAAGACAATGAAATATGGGAAGGGACGTCCAATCCGTATTTGCATTATCATACCAGTCTGCATAGGTAACTCAGCCGCAACAGCCGCCAGCTTGATAGGAAAATGCATGTGTACAAGGCTCTACTGTGACTGGTTACTCTTCAGCCTCCATCTTCAATCTGACAATAGTCCATTGAAGTCTCATCCTCTCACAACAGCGGGAAACCATATTCTTCCGCAACTAGGCCTTTTGGTTTAAAGCCTCACCCGGGCTCATCTGACCGGCATCTCCATCGGTTCAGGCATGCGGGGCCTTTTGGCTCTTCGACTTCCTATGTCGTTTCTCTGTCTTCTGGTTTTCCGAGGTCACAACCTAGGAACAGTTTCAGCATTTTGATAATGAGGGGTGCATTGTCATCATGTTCATTGAAGCGCTTCGCTGTGTAGGTGAATGATATTTGCTTGAATGTCATCGTCGTTGTCTTGTTCTATCGTGAGAGTATGAATTTCCTGCTCCAACCTAACCGACCTATTTCAACCGACATGTTTCAACCGACATGTCCCCACCGACATGATCATATCGACCACTTGAAATGCCGACCAAAGTGAGTTGGACCCACAGAAGAATCGACCATATTTTTACAACTTAATCAACGCTCAGTCAACCAAGGAGGAAAGGTATTTAACACAAAATAAACTCCATAATGTTACCTCTCATGATGCATCAAAAATTTTTAATCCGTAGTCGGGACAGGGTCGACGAAATGGTGGTCGACCAGCTCAGTCGGGTCGATGGAGGTCGACCAGATCAGTCGGGTCGCTGGCCCAATGTGCTAGTCGGTGGCTTGGTCGACACGACGGGTCAGTGGCTTGGTCGACACGACGAGTCAGTCGATGGTCTCCACTAATCAACATTTTTGCTGCGTCCCACTAATCAAATAAGCCGATCGTATGCAGAGACGATCAACAGAAGCCTTCACGTACGGATCGTTTTCCAGCTCTGGAATTAACAGCGCCATTTCCTCTCCATCGGCATCGGTATCGGCATCGGCATCCCCCGCTGCATTAATATGGACGTTGAAGTCGCGGACCAAGGCTGACGGGGCTAGGCTCCGGATTTTAATATCGCCTTTTCGAATATCGCTTTGCTTCACATCGGTAACTAGTGCCATTTCTTTCATCATCTTCATCTGCCCCAGCGGTCGAGCAGCGAGGTAGAGGGAAGCGACCGGGAGGTAGCTGGACACCTTCGTTCTCTGTATATTTCCGCCACTCTCCACGAATTCTTTGTAAATTTCCTGCGCTCTGTCCACAACAAGTCCACTCATGTTCATGTCCAAGCCGTAGTCTTGGATCTGTTCGACATGAGTCGCCGAAACGACCAGTTCTGAGTCAACCATTGATGGACTGTTGGCTGTTTCGATCCTCTGAGCGCTTTGATTGTCTTCATAAATTCGTACGTCGTGGCTGTCGTCGATGAATTGGAGTTCCACCACGAGGCCGCATTTGTTACACACACAATGCCCTTCCACTTGGTCTACTATTATCTCTGACTCCTCCTGGCAGTCTGGGCAATATGCAGACTCATCGACTCTCCCCATCTTCTCCTTTAGGTTCGACCACCTCCATCCGCTGCTGCTGTCACCCAGACCGGATAGAGGCGGCAACGGCGCCAATGTTGAAAGCTAGGGTTTCAACATCATTCAAGCATATATTAAGTTCATACACAGCTATTAAAGACAACGAAATATGGGAAGGGACATCCAATCCGTCTTTGCATTATCTTTGGTAATTATTTATACATTATGAGGTAAGTTGGAGCGGTTGTACCCGCTCCAACTACCTATTTGTTAATATTTATTTATCTTTTAAACTATAATTACATGATGATATTTAGGAGGTAATTAGCCCCCTCTACACCGAGCACCTCCTGAGTGGAATCCTCTTATGAAGAGGATTGCAGTCGGGGAAGAGTATGTTCAAGTGATAGCCCGAGGGAACAAGCCAATGGAAGACAAGGACAAATCCAGTGAGGAGGAGGCCTGAGAAGATTAGGAGGATGAGTCTAAATCTGATTAGAAGTTGGTGGAGCTGCCCCTAGTGCGGTGGTGCACTAGGTTTTTCGCATCGCTATGCATATTCAACTGAGAAAGCTTGTGTAGCTTCTTAGTTTGTACTAAACACTTTATGACATGTTATATATATATATATATATATATATATATATATATATATATTATGCACATGGATGCTTTTTTTATGGTTTTATGTCATTCTTGTTATGATGATGAGAAATTCCTAGATGATGTATGTTACACATGTATGCATGTTTTTATATGGTTATGCATGATGCAGTTTCTTGAGTTCCTATAGTCGATGATGAATCTGCCATTCTAGAATGTCGTTAGCCATTTGGTATGCTACACTATTGAGGTTTCTAGGAACATGTATGAAAGTGATGGATTCAAAATTTCTAACCAATTGTTTAGTGCAAAGAAAAATTTTAAAAAGGAAAGGATCACGTACCCAGTAGCAGTTATTCAACTGGGAGACAAGCAATTGGGAGTCCAAGAAGACATTTAGGCGATGAATACCCAACTAGAGGGCGGAGGCTAAGAGACCAGTGACACCATCATACTCAGCATGGTTGTTGTACTACAAAAAATATTGGAATTATCTTCCCATTTAGCATCCATTTTTAGTGTAATTTTTTTTTACATTGAGCGGTCACACTAGACGATAAATGGGACGCATCATGGACAAAACTTAAAGCATCTCAAAAAATGTCTTTTTGATTCCTAAATAGCATCCTTTATGAATTCCAAAATAGCTCCACTTTTTTTGCTTCCAGAGTAGCATCCAACTTTTCTTCCTAAATAACGTCAAAGTTTGCTTCCAGAATAGCATCCAACTTTGCTTCCTAAACAATGTCGAGGTTTTCTTCCTAAATAATGTCATATTTTTCTTCCTAGCGAGTGTCCTATTTTGCTTCTTAAATGACACCCCTGTTAACGCCATATTTGCATCCTTAATAGCACCATGTTAGCATCCAAATTAGCATCCAATATTGCATCTATTTTTGCTACCACTTTAGCATCCTATTTTGCACCATATTTTACTTCCAAATATGTGCCAATTTTCGCTTCCAAATTTGCACCAGTTTTTGCTTCCTTTTTTGCATCGTGTTTTGCTACCAAACTGATGCCAAATATTTCTTCTATTGTTGTACCATATTTTGGTTCCTATGTAGCGCCATGTTTTGCATCCAAAGAAACATATTATTTTTCTACCATATCAATGCCATGTTTGGCTTCATCATTAGCACCACGTGTTGCATCCTTTTTAATGCCTAGTTTCACGTCTCTCGTGTTTTGGTCACTAATTTAGTCATTTTTAGTAATTTTATATACGAGTTTTGGTCATTTTTTTTGGTCACCTATATATTATTTTTTGCTTACTAATTTAGTTGTTTTAACTGATATTATAATATCATTAGGCCATGGAGGAATCGAACCACCAACCTCATGCTTGTAAAGCAGGAACTCTTCCATTGAGCTAGAACCCTTTAATAATTTGGGAACCTAACTTACAAAGTCCTATATAATGGTAAAAAGGATCAATACACAACTTTAAGTATCTAATGGTTGACAAAGGATGATAGATTGTATTAACCACAACATGGGATTGATTACGTTCCTTGGTTCTTTGTATATCATTTTCCTATTATTGTAAAGTTTCTATCATTACAGTACCAACATCTGCAGCTTGTGAGGCAGTAGCATCACCTTTTTCCTATGATCTGGTGGTATCCTACTGGTGGTATCCTGGTCCTAATCTAATCGAGTGTCATCAACTGGTTGAGCCCTCTATAAATGAGAAACAAAATTATCCTCAATTTCTAATTCTATTGTAGTGCCACTCATTCCTCTAAGTTGTTGACTATCATCAACCCAGCTACTCAGACAATTTATTGGTTTCCCACTTCGAAGTGTTCAGTAAATAGAGTCCAAATGGGATGAAGCTGAAGTACTTTCAATATTACTCGCTGCTACAACCCTATCATTGTCTGCAATCATAGACACATTACATTATATATGTCCTTAAATTATGAACTCTAAAATTCAAATCCATGAATAACATGGTAATACTCAATCCATTCAAAACCCTATGTGCTTTTTGAATAATTTTTTGAACTAGATAACATAGGGGCTATTCTCCTTGGAAGGCGATTGAAATTTGAGATAGAGAGACCTAATAAGAATTTTGGAGGCCCATAATATTGTAGCTTTGTGAATGCTCTACTCTCACAATAATGATAGGCCTTGGAGTAAAGCTAATGCTTCTGCCATATTATTAGAAGTGATGCCAATTCTCCATGCAAACTCAATGACTTGTTTTCCTTTGGGGTCAAAGACAAACCCCCTTCCCGCCAAAACACTTGACACCCTTGGTAAATTGACTTAGTTGCAAGCACACAAAGTAACAACTTCAGTAAGTAACATGCCCACCTAATTACAATTCTACTACACAATGAACCATCAGCTCAACTAATGGCAATTGTCAATGAGTTAAATGACAAATTATTGTACTTTAAGTATAGGAACAAAATGCAACCAAATTGTAGTTGCTTAGTAGTTAAGAATATGGAATTGTACTTGGATTGGTAGAAAAGGTTGTTCTGTAAATGCATGGATAGCAATAGAGGTTTAAAAATTAATACCAAGTGTTGTATAGTGGTTGTCTAATGCTCTTTCAAACAATCAGTTTTTGATGAACACATATTATTATGCATTTTATGTATCATGTGTGAATAGGAATTATGTTGCCAAAGAACCTAAGATATGACATATATTACCTGTGCCTTCAGTTTGAATCTCTAGGTGACTTCAACAAGGTTGATTCTAATATCGTATGAAACCACCAAAGTGGAAAGGTCTCTCACATATCTTGAAGTCAATAGGAACTTAAAAGTCTCCATCATTCCCATATTTGGTTTCTCCTGTAAAAAGTATGAGTGGTTGAGTTAAAGAACCTGAAATAACTTATGTTCTTAACTTAACACATTTGAAAAACTCCAAGAAATTAGAATATAGATATACCTTCTTACAATATTCTCCCTTGGGAATTGAAGGATCATCCACTACAAATTTATTTACCCACTAGTAGATTCCACATATTGTAAGCCTGAGCAGCACCAAAATGTGCATCATTCCCTTCAAGGAGACTTCCCAGCCATCCACACCAAGCCCAAGATTCTTACACATATGGGAGAAATACTTAACAGTTCTCCTCGAAAAAATCAAGGCTACATTGGCTCCTAGGCCAAACAGAGGGTAGAACTGCTTTGCTTCATCCACTGTTTTAATAGGAAAACAGCCCCAAATAGATCATCCCTTATATTGGTACAACTTCTATCCATTTTCATTTTCAATATAGACTTGTTTTAGATATAAATCCAAAAAACCAACATTACCCATCCATAGAAATGAGTTGCAATTACTAAAATGCAACTCAAACTACAGGCCATAATAATCTTTCGAAATCTCTTTCTACTTTAAATGACTCTGACAAACTTACACCATATTTTGCAATAAATCCATCCACAAAACAACTCATTTTTTTTTTCGAATTTTTTTTCAATTTTTCGAACAAAATCCTATTAGTAGTTGCATTGGAATACTAGTTCCTTACAAAAATTGTATAATATGCCTAATGTGAAATGCTCTGCTTCATAATCTAAGGTGCATACTTTATTACACTCACATATTCTACTGTATCATGCTATGTCTATATTTTTTACTTTAAAAACCTTATAGTACAACAGTTCTGCTCTGATAATAAACCTAGTCTCTGAGAATACTAGTGTGTTTACACCACAACATTACTTCCAAAGTTTAATTTGTTTCAAATATTTTCCACTGTAATGTGCATCGAACACCAATATGTTTATACTAACATGCATATCAAAGAGGACAACCAAATCCACTAGTGAGTGCTTAAACAAATTCTTAATGAATCTCTCTCATCAATCCGACCAATCAATTCTTTATCAAACTCTCAACCCTTTAATTATCACCACTAGATGAAAGAAATCCTTTTCAGACCATAGCTCAACACTAGACCAAAGAAATCCTTTTTAGACCATAGCTCAACACTAGACCAAAGAAATCCTCTTTAGACCATAGTTTAAAATGATTTTTTATTTAGACAAGACTTTAAAGTTTTGATTAGGATCTTATTGGCCAAGGTAATTGAAGACCCACCCTTCCAAAATGATCCTTATGAGTTTTGTTGATAGATGAAGGGTGAGCCCTAGAAAGAGTTAGATAAGGGATTTATTGGGTGGTACAATTCATTCAGTTTCCTTCATAGTTCTTTAAGTGGTAATTTTATTTCAAGTTTATGTTATGACCATTTAAACCATATGTTTTGGTTTAATCCACCATTATGTTTGGTAAACCAAAATCTATTGCGACAGCTAAACCGTCCAAGAGTGAAATATGTTGTTCTCCCAAATAAATCCAAATATAAAATATTTTGAAACCTGTAATTGAAAAGCAAGCATTCAGAACTCTGCACTACATAAATCGTTCTGAGTCTGCACAAAGGAATGGATCTAATCACAGCTTCATCTAGGCCATATGATTGAGTATTTATCTGCCAGCCTTCTGGGTCTTGGAATCCTTCCACTAAATAAGTATAAACTTGTATATTAGTCCAAACTCCATATCAACTAGGAATCAGTAATTGGATAGAGTAAAATATTCATTATTTCATTTTTAATGCCTATATAATTGCATGGAAATGGCCGAATGGGCTATATACATTAAATCTCTGGGAACTTCTTATTACAGTTCTATATTTGAGTGTGCATTAAGGTGGAAAAATGATTGCAGAAAAAGGGTTGCATGGAATATTTTCCAAATTCTTAGCTCAAGAAATTCCTAGAAAAGTAGAGACTAGCTCTTAGGTTAGATTTCTGTAGGACATAACTTGTAGATTGAGTGAATATCATTCATTACAGGTCTCAAATATTTATTTGTGCCCCCAATCTATGCCAACTAAATCAACTAGAAAGCAACAGTGGACTACAACTTAGAGTCTTAGACTAAACTAAAATTCAAATCCATATGCTTTAGAAAATAATAGCTACATGCACATGCCTTAAGAATTGATATTCATAGGGAGAATGCATTTTTGTTCAAATAGACCTTACGTTTTACAATATTGTCCGAGCATAGTATTTCATCTGATACTTTAAATATTATTATATTAGTCTTGACAATTTTTTTATCCTTTTGCTAAGATTGGATATCTTTATGTGCTATATAAAATTGAATTGACACTAATATAAGAAAATGCCCTTTTTCTTAAGAAATCATAATATCTTGCTAAATGGAGGCCAAGTATTTTTTGTTTTAACTCTTAAGTGATTGTCACACAAGCTTCCTATGCCATTGTATTTAAATTAGTTCAAAAGGATGATATTTGTTCTTATCTATAAATTCAATTCTGAGTTGAATTGAGTTAATGATTTCTTTACTTCACACCATAGCAGTGTCTAAAAACCACCATAAGAGGATAAGTATGAAAATAAGAGTGTCTGAATCTTCACCTATGATTATCCCTCTCCTTGCCTTGTCTATGTCTCTGGTGCCTAGAGAACAGATATTCTATGTTAATGAGTATGGAAGCTTTATGATTTGGAAAAGACAGAATAGCATGTAATGATGTATTTAAGAGGTATATATATTCTTTGAGAATGATAGTCCTTTTCACATACCTAAGAAATAAACCTGATTCAATGCCATTTATGATTGGTTGTCTCTGGGTAGTTGTCATTCTTTGTAGGGACTATTTCTTCACCAACTAGCTTTCCATCTAAACCACCTCAGGCTGCACCATCAATTATATCTCCATCCCATGTACACCATCATAATATGCAAGGTGGATATATGTTCCTTATGAGATTTTTGAATTTTCATCCTGAAAGAATGTAACCAACATTGGGTTATGTTGGCTTGATTCCTATTTTGTAGCATCAGTTTTTTTTCTCCAAGCATTTTTCCTTCTAAGACACTTATGAAGAAACCAAGTATACCTTTTGCAGCATGGCCAAAAACATTTCAAAGGCACAAGCACCAATGGCTCTGGCACCCAAGATTCAAGATATGAAGCTTTCTATTTCTTAGAATAAAAGAAAATTGATTATGTTTCCATAAATTCATTACTCTCTATTTTAAACTTTGCAGGGCATGTTATTCCTCCAATGAGAAAACACTCCAGATCCCCCATGGAGTACCCAGGAAGACCTGAGTCAGCCCCATCCATGGAATTTAACCCCCCTCAATATCGTCAAGATGAAAATGTGCAGGGTACATAAAGTTTTCTTTCCATATTTAAATAAGTATAACTTTCATCATGAAAAAGTATAGCTGAGATTTGGCTATGGCTGAGTGATTTGGTTTTTATGTAGGACCGATTGCCTCTTCTCCAAGTATTTTTCCCTCTGTACCACGACAGAAGAAACCAATTATACATGTTGCAACATAGCCAAGGAACAGATCAAAGAGGCAAAAGCCAGTTGCATTAGCACCTAAGAATCAAGGTTTCAGAGACGTTTCCTCTCTTGGAAAGCATAATTATGTTTATCTTTCAATGAAGTCATTGCTTTCTATTGTTAATTTTGCAGAACCTATTACGCCAATCAATTTACCCTAAAAATACCTTGTTGAGTATCCAGGAACATCTGAGGGAGCCCCATTACTAAGATTTCACTCTCCCCTCTCCCCCTCGTAATCAGAATGTAAAAGGTAGATATTTCTCCTCCTTTATCTTGAGGTAGACATGTCAGGGTCTGTTTCTTCTCCTTTGATTACCCCTCCACTGGAACAACCCAATTTCAAAACTATATTTGCTCCATACATTGTATTTCCATCCCCATCAAATTATCCAAGAGTGAAAGGTAAACATG
Organism: Pseudotsuga menziesii; assembly: GCA_001517045.1. Taxonomy (NCBI): domain Eukaryota; kingdom Viridiplantae; phylum Streptophyta; class Pinopsida; order Pinales; family Pinaceae; genus Pseudotsuga; species Pseudotsuga menziesii. Next base: position 72,330 of record LPNX010892911.1, on the reverse strand, counting down.
GTGTCCCTCTTCAGTTCTTATCTCTTTTTTATTGAAGGTTATTATTATTAAGTTTTTCTAAGATTCTATTGTTTATTATATTTTAGGGCATCTTTCTCCTCCATCCAATGCCCCTTCTGAACCACCCTAGAAGAAACCAAGAACATTGGTAGCTCCACCACCAACGATAAGGTCATGGTTACATTCACCATAAGCGATACCACCCACAAGTCAAGGTCTTTGATTCCTATCATTTGTAATTTGCGAAGTATAATCATTCTTGAATTTTTCCACAAATGATTGAAGCGGTTTACATTTTTTGCAGGTCTTTCATCTCCTCCACATGCCTTTCCACCTGAGCATTACAGAAGACACTGAGGAATTCCTCCATTCCCTCCATCAATAACATTCCCATTCCTTCTATATCATCAAAGAATGGAAGGTATATTAATTTTTTTTTAGTTCTCAAGAATTTCATTCAGGATGGGAGAGTTATCAGTACTACGTAATTTTGAACCATTTATTTTATATTTTAGTGCCTATTGCTGCTCCAACAAGCATTGACTCTTCTAAAGCACCTGAGAAGACACCAAATGTACCTTTGGAAGCACCATCAAGTAAAATATCTTGAAGTCATGCACCAACTGCAATTCCACCCATTAATCAAGGTCTCTGAGAAGTATCACCTTTGGCATCCTGATGTCCATGCCACCTCTGTTTATTTAGAAGAAGTTAAACTTGTTCTTGAAAAAAATTTGTAGGGTATGTTTCTAGTCCAATTATTATTCCATTTCAGTCACCCAGAGGAAACACAAGATGCCCCACACCTGCACCATCAAGAATATCTCCTACTACTCATCATTGCCAGGGCATGAAAGGTGATATTCTTCTCTTTAATTGGAGCGAAGTAGTATGAAATTTGAGTGTTTTTAAATTCTTTATTTTATTGTCATAGGGCCTATTGCATATACACCCATGATGTTTCCATCCGCACCAACTCAAAAGAAACAAAGCATACAAATGGCACCACCACCAATTAAATGGTCATCGGAGTATGCACCAGTTGCAAGCCCACTAATGGCTGAAGGTCTCTTCATCGTTCAATTTTGATATGTAAAATTATACTTTGATAATGTTACAATCTAAGTTCTTGGATTGTTGATTGAATTTGCAGGTCCTGTTTATTCAACATTTAATCGTCCCCTTCCATCACCCTCAGGAAACTTGAGACCTCCAGCAGTCTCACCATCAATTCAGTTTCGTTCCCCTCCACATCATCGACATGTGAAAGGTATGTGTGCTTCCTTTTCTCAGATCTTTGAGATGTATTCTTGGACTGCAATAGAAAAATTCACTAAGGATAATATGTTTATTACATTGTTAGGGCCCTCTGCTTCTTCTGCATCTGCACCATCAATAAAATATCCTACTCGTCATTTTTGGGGCATGAAAGGTGATATCGTTTTCTCTTTCATTGGAGGCCCAGTACTCTGAAATTTCAGCAATTCTAAATTATGTGTTGTGTTATCTTAGGGTCTGTTGCATCTACACCCAAGATGATTCCATCTGCACCACCCCCAAAGAAACCAAACATACCAATGGCAGCACCAACAAGCAAAATCTCACCGAAGCATGCACTAGTTGCAAGCCCAACCATGGGGGAAGGTCTGTTTGTTGTTCTATTTTGATATGTCAATTAATACATGGTTAATGTTACACTATAAGTTATTGGATTTTTTATTGTTTTTAAAGGGCCCGTTTATTCACCATTTAACTGACCCCTTCTATCACCCTCTAGAAACTTGAGATCTCCAGCAGTCTCACCATCAATTGGGATTTGTTCTCCTCCAGATCATCGACATGTACTGCATCACATACTTATTCAAACTACCATGTTTAACAGTTCACCTACTAGAGAGCAAAAAATTAGCATAAGAAGTTATGCTTGTACAATGTAGACTTTACCATATTTGTGAATTATGTAGGTTTGTGATACCCTTCATAAACTGCTCTTCTATCAAATTGGTAAGGGTTTCCTCCAATGATATCTGGTATCCCAACAGTGGAGTCACATCACAGTCCACAATGTCTCAAAAAGGGATGATGGCAAGTAGTTGAACACCTTTGTGTGATCAATGTGGGTTACTTAGCATCCTTGACCCATCCAAACTGGTATGGCCTAAGATGACATGAAATTGGTAGTTTGACATCCTCTACGAAATTTTGGAAATACCAAGTTCTTTTGGTTGTCATTATCATCAAGGAATATGTAGACTAATCTATTTTTTATATTGAAGTTTTGTGTGAACAGAGTTTACTAGTTGTTGGTAGAGTAATCTCTCGCCATCAAGTTTAGTTGAGAATCAAAGGAGATTGGACTACTAACATCAAGTCATCAACATCTAAATCTCTAGCTTCTTGTTGTTATTCAACAAGTAGGGCCTTGACTTACTTGGATTATTTATCCAGTAATGTGTGATCCTCTTCATTGGTATGACTCAGAATTTTATGATAAGAGTACAGAAAGTCTTCTTTCCATTGCGAGAAAGAGTTGTGGAACTAGCTGATCCTTTATTCTATCCACTTTTGGTGGTTACCTTTTGAGTGGAATGATTAGCCTTCAACAACTTAGCTTCTTGGAAACTAGTTAAAAAACATGCTCCAGTAAAGAAATCAGGAAGAGTTCTAAATCTTTTCTAATGTTAGGAGGCGAACTTGAGATGAATTTGATGCATAGGGTATCCTTGGGTTATTGTACCTCAATTTTGATGAAGAGCTTGTTGAAGACCTCGATGAACTGTTGGGAAGTCTTAACAAGAAGTTGTTAGAGGGATAAAATTGCTTCCTAATGACTTCTTTTAAATCATCATAGTTGCTGATAGATTTTTTATTTGAGGATGCCGAGGTCTTAGTGTGAGCCTACCACCAATTTAGTTCAAAAAGTGTAACTACTCATGCTACAATATATAAGAGTGGACCAGCCATAACATCAGTGAAAATATAAAAATCATAATAACATAACTTAATCAATCTAGCACCAGCTATAGATAATTTTAAACACAAACCAAACAACAACATTTACCAATGTAACACACCATTTTAGCAGAAACTACTAATTCGCCTAGAATCTATTGTGTAAAACCTACGCCAAAATCAAACACAACCGCTCCTCCGAAACTTCAAAACCAAAACAAACCCAACATAAAGAAGGTGGGGAGGAAGACTGCGTTAGTTTTAATTTCTTCTCGACATTTCGAGCCGCAAAGTAGGGCTCATCATCAGGAGAAAGTCTCAAGGTTAATACTATCCTTCGTACCTAATTTAACCTTGAGACTTTCTCCTGATGATGAGCCCTACTTTGTGGCTCGAAACGTCGAGAAGAAATTAAAACTAACGCAGTCTTCCTCCCCACCTTCTTCATCTCTCACTGCGTGATCATGAACAGCTAAACCCAACATAAGAAAATCACTTATATAACCCCAGTTTTTTAATCAGCCATTGATTCTTAATATGATATCAAATTTAGAGCAGGATTTTACAATGTACCTAGTCAACAACTCACTAAAAATTAACAATCATAGTAAAAATCACCATTCAGTTATAGACAAATAAGATGGTCTGAAAATAATGGAAGAAAACTAACCTCAAGTCAGAGAGAGAAGTGCGCCTTCAAAACGTCTCAACGGTCCTGAGCCAAACAAACAGAACAAATAAACGATTACAGTTACAAACCCATACATTTATTTAGCCATTGATTCTAAAAATCAAGAAAATGTTCAGAAATCTGAAAAATGCAAAAACAAAATAGTTACTTGTACCACAATTACAATTACCACATATTTATTCAACCATTGATTCTAAATATCAAGAAAGCATACAGGAAACAACAAATGCAGTATTTTTCGACTGTGCTTAGCATTCAAATGAGTAGTTTCAACTCTCTTGCAAGTTGGACATTTGTTGACCTATAAAAGCCAAAAATCATTTGAAATTGACACGTTTTCTAAAAAAAAATTGTTGCTCTGCTCTCTCCTTCAGCATATGTGATCAAAGGTGACCAAGAAAACTCAAGGACAACACCAAATCAATTATGACATCAAGGAGGTATTCTATGCATGTTAATAAAGACATAGTAAAAAATCATGAAGAGCATTGTTTCTCTTGAGGATTTTGAGTGATTTTAAAATTTAATACTCCTTCAGTTATGGATCTAGAAATAACCGATATTTTTACTCTTAATCCTTGAAGAAGAAAATGGATTTAGAAATGGGTGAATGTATTTTAAATTTTAATACATACATTCTTGAAGGAGTTTGTGGATCTAGAATCCATCAAATGATATTTATGGTAAGGAGGCAAAGGTAGAAATATACATAAGACTACCTTTCGGCATTATTAGGTATGGCTGGCTTAATAGGAAAAACCCCTCTAAGCCTAGATTAACATCTTGTAGGAGAAGAATGTCAAGAGCCAAGCAAATTCGAGGTTTCAAATTCCATTATCATTTCTCTTGGTTGACTAGGGTTTGTGCACTAGAGTAGCCATTGTTTCTTGCTGTAGTAAATGACCTTTGTGGAGGGAAGTTTTGCACGATGAGAAGGGATTGGGTGTGAGGTTCTTAACCCTCCTTCAACCTGATGTAATATGGAGTATTGGGGAACTTGCTGCTGTAATATCAGATTTGATATGGCACATTTTATGGTTTACTAATCTTATTGGATTGTATGTGATGATGTCATATTTGATTAGGCTATTCATTCTTTAGAAGGATGTCTAATTAATCCTTTTTTCATTTATAATCATGTGTTAAGGTTGTTCCTTCACTAGTGAGATTGAACATTATTTTTTGGGCTCAAAATACATTGGTTGTGATGATTCATTTACCGTTAGGACCCTCACTCATTCTCATATTACCCAAAAATTCACTTGTACTAGTTATGGGCCACGTCACATCTTGTTATGGTTACGTATTCTCCATACTCTTAACCTCTCTTTGTTTGTATGCCTTAACTCCATAACCTTTTGGAATGGCACTGGTATTGGAAACACACCATCCACTTAACTCTAAGGTTTATCATACATTTTCCAAGGGAAACCACCCTTGTGCCAAGCTAACCTTAAGATAGAAAGGGCATTTTTGTAGTAATAATGGACAACCCCTCTTAGTTCCTTTAAGGCTGCACTTGTTTTTTAGGGATTTACAACTTGAATTTTTGGGAGATAAAAAGGCCCACTAAGGCTGTAGATGAGCTAAGAGATCAAGCAGTAGAACAAAAAAACAACTTCATGCTCAGAATGATGAACAGGGGAAGCGTGTTGCAAAATTGGAAGGAAGAAGCTGGAAAAATGAGGACTCAAATGCAGCCCTGCGAGAACAAGACAGAGAATACTAGAAAAGATTCAGGAATTGCAAGTTGTGCAAGGGACACATGGAAAGCCAGTGCCAAGTAGGAATGAGCACTCTCCCAATATTCTAAGAGAGACAAGGCCACTGGCAGCCACAATGGGAGATCCACATAATTTCTGTCATCATCATTGAATTTTGTCAATATGTGCATTTTGTAATTTCCTATGTCTACAGTTTCTATACCAGTATATAGAAAGGTATGGTAGCAGAAACAATAATTGTACTTAGGGAGTAATGATGATATAAAAAAAAGTATTGGGCTTCTATCAAATGACTTAATCAATCCCCAATTTTGAATGTAATTGTAACTTTTTTGGTATAGATGGGGATGAATAGGGGAAGCATGTTGCAGAATTGGAAGGAAGTAACTGGAAAAATGAGGACTCAATTGCATCCCTGCGGGAACAAGATAGAGAATACTAGAAAAGATTCAGGAATTGCAAGTTGTGCAAGGGACACATGACGAGCTAGTGCCAAGCAGGAATGAGCACTCTCCCAATCTTTTAAGAGAGACAAGGCCACTGGCAGCCGCAATGGGAGATCCACATAATTTCTGTCATCATCATTGAATTTTGTCAATATGTGTATTTTGTAATTTCCTATGTCTACAGTTTCTATACCAGTATCCAGACAGGTATGGTAGCAGAAACAATAATTTTACTTAGGGAGTAATGATGATATACAAAAAATTACTGGGCTGCTATCAAATGACTTAATCAATCCCCAATTTTGAATGTAATCGTAACTTTTTGGGTATACATGGGGTGCTGTTTTGATATAAAAATATAAATAGTCGTTTCTGTGCATAAATTTAAAAAAATAGCAACTTTCTCCTCAAAATGGACCAAGATACTTGCATGCAATAGTTGCAAAATTATTTTATAGTAGGGCATGCATATACTCTGATAAACTACTGATTCTGAAAATTAGGCAAACAATTATATTTCAGATCATTTTTATCATTCCAGTGCACTCAATTGTCGTTACAAGAAGAAGATGTAGATATCCGCAACTAATATATCCTTCCTGTGATCTGATTTTCAGCAATATGTTTGTAAATAGAATAGTTAGCAACAAAAGTATTAGTTAGTAATGCAAAGTCCTTCAAAACGCTCAACTTTTATTATTTGAAAAAGGAAAACATAAATGCATGCCTCTCCAATGTGAGGATTAATTATCTGCATGACACTCTCAATAGCTTTATATTCCATCTTAAATGCTTTCTGGGTCAGCTGAAAAGAGCGTAAGAGCACTACATCCTTTCATGTTGCCATCTTGAACCTAAGTTTAATCATGCCCTTTGTTTCTATCTCCCCAGCAACCTGCATAAACACAAGTTCCCATTTTATAACAGGTATAGCAAGTTTGGAGTAACAATTAGGAAATAGCATCTACCAACAAAAATTCATACCATATTTAAGCCGATGTAGTCCCCAAGCCCTAATCTAAAGCCTTGTTTTAAACAACTCCTACATACAGGCATCTCAGAGTTACAATTCTGTAGAGAATATGAATTACCATGCTGCTCATCTTAAATAATCATCTAATTTTTTTTTAAAGGAATTAAACAGTATAACAAATATCCCAAACACAAAAATATGGGGAAAAGTGTT
>LPNX010892911.1:35015-63522 GCA_001517045.1 Pseudotsuga menziesii | reverse complement strand
ATATTCTGCATTGTATGGGCATAGAATAAATTGATATGAATGAATTTATTTGTTTTCATAAAACTGTGTAGTTTTGTGCTTTTGTACTTCCTGTGTCTTTTCCAAGTCGAGTCAAATTCTTGGATCTTCTGCCTTGCTGAGTATTTTCCTGAGCTGAGTCTGGTAACATTGATTGGCATATCATATAAATGAATAGCTTGGAAATCCTGCAAAGAGTCTTGATAAGCGACAAACGTTGCGGTCCTTTCTATATTTTTATACTCAGATTATCTCTATACTAAATAGAATCATGGATAGAGCTGGACTTCAATGATAAGATATTGATGCATTTGAATGCGACACAATCATATTAAATTTTGTGCTGAAAGAAACAAATTGAATTTGATTTGGACACGACATTAAAGCGTATATATTTTTTCTTCGACATCTTAATGAGCCGACGCGAATTCACTCTTATGGGAACTGAGTGGGACATAGATACCTAATTTCTGGGTTTTTTTTTAATAAAAGGGTAGATAAACCTGGAATTTGTCCAAATTTAAAGAAATAGTTTTTATTTTCTTTGGTAAATATATCAGGAATTTGTCCAAATTGGGACATGGATGTTTAGCTTCTAGGATTTGGGGTATATATACCTAGAATTTTGTTAAATTGGGACATGGATATCTATATTTAGGGTTTTTGGGTAAATATACTAGTTTTATTTTTCTTTGGGTAAATATACCTGGAATTTGGCTAAATTTAAAGAAATGGTTTCATTTTCCAAACATGTGTGTGAATAATAACAAGGATGATCATTAAAATAGATAGTGTTTTAATTAGGTAGAGGATGATGATGTAAAGGGGTTGGTTGGGGTTGGGGGCCCATATAATTGGGATCCATTCTCAAACAAGCCTATGCCCCACCCTTGATTTTGGGTAATAGAATATCAAGGCTAGGTTGAAAAAATATTGGTGTTTTGGTTACAATTTTTATCATTATAAAATCTAATTTTCTATTATTCTATATTTATATTTATGACATCCCTTGTTTATGGGACAATAAATCCCTCCTATATATTCTACTATATCTCCCTCTCGATTTTAACATTCTTTTCTATACAAAAAATTACTCCATTTCTAATATATAAAAAAATAAATGTGCAATACGTAGAACACACCTATAAAAATAGAGTTACACATGAGCCCATATCCATAACAAATTTAATCCATAAGCCTTTGAGTCTTAAAAAAAATACATCTTTTTTTCCACCAAAACCTTTAGGATCAAATATTTTCATACATTAAGATTTACAAAAAGTAAAGCAACCGCTTACAAGGCAAGAAATTAGGCAGACAAAAAAGATCCTACTCGAAAACCTCCAGGAATCCCCTACTAACCATAGAAGAATCCTTGAATTCCTCAAAAAAGAGCCTTCTTTCATCCAAAGGCAAATCATCCTTGGAACACTGATTTTCCAAAGTGTTATATTCTCTAAAATTGTGTTGGAAATGAAGGTCAACGAAAACCTCCTGAAGTTTCCTAACCCTTCTCTGCCACCACCCAAGAGAGAGAACTTATAAATTTGATTTCCTTTTCGCCCACTCTATAATGACCCTAGAGTCTCCTACCACCTGGAAAGTGAGAAACATACATTTCTCTGGAAAACCTTAAGAGACATCACAAAACCAACAATTCAACTCGTGTATTTGTCCCTTTACCCCCTCCCATTTTTATACAAAAATGATGCTTCTCTTCCATATTTGGGACAACCCCAACTCCACATTTTCCAATTTACCCTTGACATGCTGCATCAAAATAGCCAATTGGTCCAGTGGCCCCCAAACTTGGATCTCTTACCTTCCTACTCTTTTCTACCTTCTTTTTTTTGCACCCTTTGCAGGATTATTTTTTCATACTTAAAATATAAAAATGAACAATTTCTTGTTATCAATTTCTCCACCAATGGTTAGATTCCTCTTTTATAGAGCAAATAGCGAGATTCAAAATTTGAACATGAAAAAACATTATAATTATCTATACATTATCTCTCTCTATGTTGCTTTTTAGACAAACATAATTAATAAACAGATTCTTCTGTACATCTCAGAAAAATCCCAAACTAAATGTCAGGATGTAAACTGAGATGTAGTTTGATATTAGATATCCAAACCTAAAAAATATGACATGATGGTTTTCCAACATAGATTCAACTATTTCTATCAATCTAAAGTTTAGAAAAATATTGTTCATTCACTTTGTGAACATATATGTACAGTTAAAACATTTTTATGTAGGGTATAGGTTAAGAAATTGGAAACCAAATATATCAAAATCATGCAAGCAGAAATGAAAATATGTAGCACAGGCACTAAGTTTCTTACTTCTCACAGTTGCTTGCACTTGGGTTTTGTGGCACATATTTAGACAAAGGTAGAGAGGAAATAAATTATGTACCAATACCTCTACTCTATGTCCCAACAACTTAGCTCAAAGCAATGAGTTCGTTCCATTGAAGTGGCAAGTTACATATGAGCACTCATTAATGCTAATCATAGCAATGAGTACATATGAGCACTCATAAAATTGAATGCTCCGTCAAGGAAAGCCTTGGATTGTTTGTTTGGATGGCATATAAAGTTCATAAAAGGAGAAACACAGGTTGTTTACATAAAATAACTGAGTTTACACTAACGTTGAACATTGAAAATGATAGTCTACACTAACTGACTTTACCGATTTGAGGTGTCTGTCCTGGTTTTGGAGCTCGCTGACTAGGGTTTGTAAGAGAAACCCTAATTTTAAAAACTTGGGATCTTTTAGATTTGATTGCATAGAAAGATATATTTCTTCAAGGTTAGCTGTCCAATGTAATCCTTTTCTTAAAACGGTGGAGGGAAGCTCCCGGAACAGGTAGCCCTGGTTTTCCAATTTCTTCTGCAGAAATGCATGATACTCTTTCTGTAGTATATCCAAAATTACTGCTCCTCTATGTCTAAAAATTTGCACTAATCTATCCTCACATGTCCCTATTCCAAAATCAAATGTTTTATCAGAATTGGTTTCACCAATTGGGACTTATGAGTGTTTTCCCAAGGTGACCTGTTTCAGGACTATTCATCATAGCGAAGTTGTACGGACTTTTACATGTCACTGTTTCCTCTTCTGGGTATGAAACTTGGACCAAATAAAGTAAATTTTGTTTTATTTTTGTAACATCTTCATAAATTTCATTTGTACCTTTGTATCCTGAGATATAGCAATTCTCCCCAGGTGTCCTGTTTAGGGATGAATCCCAAAAGAGGATGAAACCATAACTTGGAGGGATCATATCTTCTAGAATATAGAAAATATGAGGCGGAATTTTAGACACAAAGTAAATCTAGATTTTATATTCAGCTTGTGAAAGTTTCAACTATTGATCCTTCTCAAATCTCGAGATATAGCGAATGTACCAAAACTTATCAGTTTCAGTATTTTAGGGTTTTTTAGGCCCGGGGTCAAACTAGGGTTTGAATTTCCTGAAGTTTCACCCAACCAAAAATATCAAACCAGGTCTCTAAAATTCGATTTTGATGAGGAGATAAATCATATGCTAGGATCACTCAAATTCCTCTTCTATAAGAAGCCCTAATTTCCCGCACTAAAAACTGAAATTGTCTAGAATTGAATTCTGCTTCGACAGAAAGATGCGCCCTTCAATGGAGAGTTAGCATAGCATACTTTTTTTGATGGATTGTGGAGAGATACCCAAAAAGTAAGAAACCATAGCTTCTGCAGCTGGACAATGTCTTTTTCTTAGGTTAGCTCTGATACCATGTTAGAATTTTATCATTCAAGCTAGAATTATGATCTTAGGATCTTATCTGAGAGAATAACATGCACAGCAATAAAACACAAGAGACAAGAGACACAAATAATTTTCCTTAGGGAAACCATACAGGAGAAAACCCCGCAACCTGCTCGGAGATAGAATGAGCACCAATTGCAACAGTAAAACCCAAAAACATAAAGATGATCTCCAAAGCTTCTCTCTCTCTCTCTCTCTCACTTGATAGAGCTACTTCTCTCTCACTCATGATCCCCAATGAGTGAGTGCGTGTGTGATAAATAGAGAGGCTCACTCTCTATTTATATTCTTTCACTCACTTAATGTCCACTTTAACATGTCGGCCCCACTTAACAATTACTTACTAGAGCCAACATCTCTAGGAGAGTCTAATAACCCTAGTGCCCCACAACTCTAGGGAATTTTCCTTCCAATCAACAAGGAGGATTAACCTTGACACAATTGTGGGGACTATTGCCCCGAATTACAATGGAGGGTTAACCTTAATTACTTTACATGACTTGTTTACATTATTGAATCTCCCGATCAGAACATTGGGGCATGACATGACTCAATTACATTATAGATACTTCCCAGAATAAACATCAAGGTGCAATACATAAGATATACAAGTGAATACATTCTGAAGTTCCAAATACATCAACACTCCCTCTTAACTAGGAAGGTATTCTCTCAGCACAATTTATCAGCACAAGTCTTCTTCTCTGTATCATCTAGATCATCATCAAGTCATATTCGTCTTCAACTCATCTTCATCTTCAGGTCATCTTCATTGTCAAGTCATCTTCATCAAGTCTGGATCATCACTGGATCATCGAGTCTAGATCATTACTTGATCTGGATCGTCACTGCTGGATCATCACTTGGTTTGGATCGTCATTGCTAGATCATCATCAAGTCTAGATCATCACTTGATCTGGATCATCACTGCTGGATCATCATCAAGTTTGGATCATCACTTGATTTGGATCATCACTACTGGATCATCATTAAGTCTGGATCATCACTTGATCTAGATCATCATTAAATCATCATCATCATTACTACTTCTGCTATCTCAATCAAATGGTGCTATCTCATCATTCTTCTAATCACAGGAAGTTCTACAAGGCCAGCCCTTTTTCATGCTGGTTGTAGACATAGCCTTCATGTAGGTCTTCAGTGCTTATATCTGACCCTATGTTAGAATGGCCTGCCCAGTTCTTACATCTGACCCCATCTTGTTAGAAAGGCATGCCCAGCACTCACATCTGACCTCATCTTGTCAGAAAGGCCCAGCACTCACATCTGACCATGTGTAAACACATCGTTCTGGAATGGATTAAAACTTATATCCGACCATGTGTGAACACACTGCATCGGAAGGGCTCTGCACTTACATCCAACCATGTGTGAACACACCGCATCGGAAGGGCTCTGCACTTACATCCGACCATGTGTGAACACACCGCATCAGAAGGGCATTATACTTACATCTGACCATGTGAGAACACACTGCATCAGAATGGCTCTCAGTCCTAGACTAAGGATTCCTAGTAACTGACCAGGTTCCTCCATTCTCCCAGAGAATGGCATCAACCGTTATATTTGTTCAAGTGGGAACACATCCCTCAATCACATCAGAATTTCCCTGCACTTATATCTGATCATGTGAGACTACATCCCTCAGTCATATCAGAATGGCCCTTGGTCCCAGACTGGGTATTCCTGGTAATTGACCAAGTGCGTCCATTCTCCCAAAGAATAGAAACTCAACACCAAGCTAAGTATTCCTGGTAACTAACCAGGTGCCTCCATTCCAAGAATGGCATTCAACACTTATATCTAATCATGTAGGAACCAATCCTACAGTCACATCAGAATGGCTCAGCACTCACATCTGACATGGAAGGAACCAATCCTCTCACCATGTCATAATGGCTCTAGGTCTCATCATTTCCCCTTGGAGGGAACCTCGATCTGGAGAACACCAAGCTTCTCCCTGAACTACTTAAACTTCTCTTTAGCCATTTATAGCATAGAATCGCATCAGGGATGATTACGTTCAAGTATAAGCTCCAAGATTTTCCAGGACTGATTACATTCAAGGACAACCTATAGGACTGATTATGTTTGAGCAACCTATGATCTTCACCAGGATTTATGCTCAGACAACCTATCTCACTGACTATGCTAGAACTCCCTCTTTCAATAGATCTCGATCTAGATCACATACTGGAGCTTTCACAACTCCTCTCTCCCAAACAGCAAGTGGCAACATCTTTTTCCTCAGCTGTACTCAGTGCGATGAAGGACTCCATCCTTCCAAACCAAGACATCACACTTGATCCCATATTGAAGTAGCACCTCGAAGTGCTCTTCCTATCAATGCCATTTCCTTCCCAATACAAATCTCATAACCCTCCAGGTTAATATTTTGATTCACCTCACACTTGAGCCCATAATCAACTATACCCTTCAAGTACCTCACTGCATGCTTTGCAACCATCAAGTGAACATGTCTCAATGTGTTCACAGCAAAGAAAATATCTGGTCTCATATTTGTCAGGTAAATCATCTGACAATACATCGTGGCATCAACCGACTCTGATCAAGCAACACTCAATACCTTCATATTTGATGCCATAGGTGGGGTCATGGCCTTGCATTCCATCACCCTGAACCTCTTTAGGATCTCTACTAGATACTTCCCTTTTCCACACCTCCATGCCTAGAATGTAGTGGATCATCCCCAAGTCCTTTATCTCAAACTCGGTAGCAAGTCTTCTTCTTGCAAATTTATTGAGTTCCTCTTTTCTGTCAAGCACAAGTCATCGACATATAACAGAAGCATCACTGGTCTTCCGCCTTCAACCTTGAAGCAAAGGTTGGAATCCTCTTTACTCTTAGTAAATCCTAGAGTCATCAGTAATATTTCCATCCTGTCGTACCATGTCAAACCTCAATATATTCTCCAATCACTTTCTTTGAAGCGGATCATCATTCTCCCTTTGTCTTTCATACTCTATGCACTGAAACATTCTATACTAGAGTGACAAGTAGCTTCCTCTACTACTAATATTCTATTTATCCATCTAGGATCATTGGATACCAAGATCCTCTATATTAAACTTTTTCAAAAGTTCTTCTTGCACCCATCAGTGAGCTTGTCATCCTCTATATACTTTCATATTCAACCTTGTAGCAAAGGTTCAGGTATTCATCAAGCTCCTCATGTATGTGTTATCCCATGGGTGTCTTTTGAGCTTGTACAATGCCTTCTTTCATTTGCACACATGATTCTTCCTGTCATGTGTATTTCTAGTGGCTGCAAATGTCTCTTCATAGTCTATGCCTCGTGCTACGAATCTTGCCTTGCATCCCATGATGTTTCCATCTACTGCATGATGGAACTACAAACTTCTCTTTAGGTATCGATACTACATCCTAGACATCATTATTCTTGAAATGTTCTTCCCTTTCTTCTTGGTTACTTCTTCATGGTTGGAAGGTTCTGCATCAATGATTTCACTGCATTCATCATATTATTCTTCATCTTGAACTTTCGTTACTTGTTCTTCGCAACAAACCTCATCCTTCTTTTATTGTAGGTGATTGTACGCGATATTTCCCACAAGTCAAATGCATTTGTATGGTTAGGAACATTTCATAAGGAATATTCATATTGGAAAACTATTATGCATAAATATATGATCATGCAACTATTTTATACAATACAAAATTCATCCATATCTCACAGAAACGTTTCTAGATGCCTTCCATCTGTACAAGGACAACATTGAGATTGTGCACTAATCCAATATGTCAGCAAAGAGGTTTCATTCTAGATAAATATCAATGGAGAGTTGTATGGCACCATGAGCTACTTACCCACCACATGCATATTAGTAGTATATTGTCATTAATGCAAACATTATATCATGCATAATACATCAACTGAATATAAACAAATGCATAACAAAAAAAAATATCATGAAATGACAATTGAATACTTATCTTTATCTGTTTCGTGGGTAGACTCCTTCTTGAGCCTTCAGCTTCATCATATTCTTTATTCATAATAGCATCATTTCTTATCCAAATGATAAGATGGATAAGAGGTTCTTCAAGATTTGAGTTCTTCGTATTCCTCATCGCTTGAGGGATCTTCTTTGGATGGTGAGAGTTTGATCTTCAGTTGCTCCCATCTTCTCTTCTCTTATTATGAGTCGAGCTTCTTCTTCTTCCCAGAGTTTGCTGAAAGTAATCACTTCCTTCAGGAACACATTCCTCGAATGAATGAATCCCATGATCCTGGGAGGCCATTAAAGGTGGTTATCACCACTTCTACATTCTCCACTTCTTCTTCAACTGCTTCATGTTGTTCTTTGATTTGAGAGACCCTTGTAAAGTATGACTGCACAGTCTCTGCATTCCGGATCTTCACATTCTTCAACTATTTTCTCAAAGTCATATTCCGACTTATGTTATTCCATTCAAATAGCTTGGTCAAGGAATCAATCATCTCTTTTGGTGTCTTTTGGGAAGACACTTGTGGTACAAGTTGATCCATGATTGAATAATCAATGATCTTCTTGGCCTTGACCAAGTTCTTCTTGTGTAAGGCTTTGAGCCTCATCTCCCTCTGGAACTGGAACCTATATACTTATGTACGTGTCCAATTCATTTTCTTCAGAGAGATCTTATACTTCCATGCTTGGAATTTTTCAACTTCACCAAGCTTATAATCAAACTAATGTGATAGATCACTTTGAAATGAGAACCTCAAATGAAAATATCAAAAGATTAGATCTTACCGATTTGAGGTGTCCGTCCTGGTTTCAGAGCTGGCTGATCTAGGGTTTGTCAGAGAAACCCTAATTTTCAAAACTTGGAATATTTTAGATCTGATTGGATAGAAATATATATCTCTTCAAGGTGATCTGTCCAATGTACTCCTTTTCTGAAAACAATGGAGGGAAGCTCTTGGAATAGGAAGCCCTAGTTTTTCAATTTCTTCTACAGAAATGCCTGATACTGTTTCTATAGTATCTCCAAAATTAATGCTCCTATATGTCTGAAACTTTGCACTAAGGTAGCCTCACATGTCCCTGATCCAACACCATAGTTTTTATCAGAATTGATTTCACCAATTGGGACGTATGAGCGTTTTCCCAAGGTGACCTGTTTCAGGACTGTTCATCATAGCAAAATTGTACGGACTTCCACATGTCACTATTTCTTCTTCTGGGTCTAAAACTTGGACCAAAGAAATTAAATTCCGTGCCCCTTCTATAAAATCTTCAGAAATTTAATTTGGACCTTTATATCCCGAGATATAGCAATTCTCCCCAGGTGTCCTGTTTAGAGATGAATCCTGGAAGAGGTTGGAACCCTAACCTGGAGGGATCGTATATCCTAAAATATAGAAAATATGAGGCTGAATTTTGGATAAAGAGTAAATTAGGATTTTATCTTTGTCCTTTGAAAGTTTCATCTCTTTATCCTTCTCCAATCCTGAGATATAGCGAATGTAATAAAACTTATCAGTTTCAGTATTTTAGGGTTTTTCAGGCCCGGGGTCAAACTAGGGTTTGACTTTTTTGAAGTTTCACCCAACCAAAAATATCAACCCAGGTCTCTAAAATTAGATTTTGATGAGGAGATAAATCCTATGCCGGGCTCACTCAAAAATTCCTCTTCTGTAAGAAGCCCTAATTTCCCGCACCAAAAACTGAATATGTCCGGAATCAAATTCCACTTCGACAGAAAGATGTTCCCTTCAATGGAGAGTCGTCCTAGCATACTTTTGCTGAGGGATTGTGGAGAGAGACCCAAAAATTAAGAATCCCTAGCTTATGTAGCTGCACAATGTCTTCTTCTAAGGTTAGCTCTGATACCATGTTAGAATTTTATCATTCAAGCTAGCATTATGATCTTAATATCTTATTTGAGAGAATAACATGCACAGCAATAAAACACAAGAGAAAAGAGACACAAAGAATTTTTCTCAAGGAAGCCATAAAGGATAAAAATTCGCAACTTCCTCAGAGATAGAATGAGCACCAATAGCGGTAGTAAAACCAGAAAACATAAAGATGATCTCCACAGCTTCTCTCTCTCTCACACACTTGAGAGAGCTACTTCTCTCTCACTCATGCACCCCAATGAGTGAGTGTGTGTGTGATAAATAGAGAGGCTCACTCTCTATTTATATTCTTTCATTCACTTAATGTCCACTTTAACATGCCAGCCCCACTTAACAATTACTTAATAGAGCCGACATCTCTAGGAGAATCTAATAACCCTAGTGCCCCACAACTCTGGGGACTTTTCCCTTCGATCAACAAGGAGGGTTAACCTTGACACAATTGTGGGGACTATTGCCCCAAATTACAATGGAGGTTTAACCTCAATGAGTTTACATGACTTGTTTGCATTGTTGAATCTCCCGATCGGAACATCGGGGCATGACATGACTCAATTACATTATAGATACTTGCCGGAATAAACATCGGGGTACAATACATAAGATATACAAGTGAATACATTTCAAAGTTAAAAATACATCAATACCCTTATCTACAAGTTTGTAGGACATCGCTAATTCAGTATAGTGACATACACATAATTTTATTCCATAGATCTCTATAGTATATCACTGATTAAGTATAGTGTGACCTACACCGATTTTTGTTGCACAATGCAAAGTATGCATTAATGGTTTTATGCTTAGAAGAATGTATCTTATTGTAGTCACCTTTGTAAAAATTACTCTCTCTTTGCAAAGAGCACATTGTGTAGTTAATGCTCATTAGAGTACATCCTATTGAATTATCTCTACAGTTCATTGTTCCTTTCATGGTGATTACAAATGAGGAGATGGATTCTTCTCTCTCCTATCTATGAGTTTTGGCCCTGATTTTGGATGAGATGGAACCCTTATGCATCCAGAATGAAGCAGATAATAGGCCCTTTGTACAAGCATCAATTCCATTAATGTGTTTCTGAATAGCTCATCCCCCAACATCACCCTACATGGATCACATTCAATCCAAATGATTGTGCAGGGGGAAATCACAATTGTATTATCATTGAAAGAAGATTACTCTCTTGATTAGTTATCAAGTCAAACATTCTTTGAGTGTGAATTGGGCATGCAATTACTATAGCAATTTCCTAGTTATGACTTAAACGGTGCAGAACATAGATGAGATGTTGAAACCAAAATCTTAATCGCCGTGGGGAAATCACTTCGGGTTTTTTCCTATGCGGCTAATTATATTGGGTAGGATGGAGAAAAGTACAAGTACATTGGTTGGAAGAAGAATATTTCAAGCCCAAAAAATGCAGTGTATTGGGTACACTATATGGTATTTGTAATCCATTCTCTAACCCCAAATAAATAAAATTTAGCATGTGATATAAACCTGCTTTTACCTAAAAGCATAAGAGAAATTGACAACTACATTCCATCTAGAAGATGTTCCTTAAACCTAAAATAGCCAATTTTGGCTAATCTTTGATTCATGAAGGCCTACCTATTGGCAATCCCCTGAAATACAAAGTGATCCCCCACCAAAAATGTAAATTCTATGGCAAGAATGAATACTTGAAGCATTTGTTATGGTACTATAAATATGTCCATCTTGTCTAAGAAATTGTAAGATGTGCCATAATATCCTATCATCATAACTACTTGAAAATCAATCCTTTTAGGACATTCCCTCATTTGGGCCACGTAACTTCACACAGCATGACAATTTATCAGAATTGATATTTGATTTCATCTCTTGAAAACAAGAAATTATAATTGATATTTTAGATCAACTCTTGAAAACAATAAATGAATGCATTTTCACAAATGCATTAGCACAATTCAAATTTTACATGGCATAATGAGTCTCTAATGTTTGTCCATATGTAAATACATATTTAAATGCATATGAGGAAGATGGAAATGGAAGTGGGTCATCTGCACATGCTGAATGACTATTGAACTAACACAGGGTGTCCATGAGCAAAGTGCCTCTTGGAGGGCACTCTCTTTCTCATTCTACACACTCCAGAGCTAAATATGGCCAATAATCACAAGACTGGGTGAACCGAATGATGAGAGAGCATCAAGAAAAACAAAGGAGTTTCCCCCTAGAGATCCCATGGTTTAATAAGTTTTGGATTGCTCTATTGGAAAAATACAAATCAGAGTTCCTTGAAGACGCCACGTAGGAAAATAACAAATGGAGCCTATACATGACGGATGGGGGCCTCCACTAGTGAGCAAAGACCCTCCACTAGTAATGGGTTTGGTTCTGAATTCAACCTTGTCATGCTGAGGATATTTTTTGCAAAAGGAAACAAAAATCCTATTAAGGAAATAACTGAATATTTTGTTAAACATGTCTTATGCAGTTCCAACTCAGTGCCTCAAGGAATTGGGCAATAAATCACAATTGATAGGGTCAAAGGATGATATGGAAAGTATTTTCAAGAAATACTTGGCTCCTTGGTTATGGTTTGACGCTTATCATTTCATGGTTCATGGTTCATGGTATTTTCCAATATTTCACATCCACTCAAAAATAGGGTGCTTGTAGGCCTAACGAATTTGGGCCAATTCTAATTCTCTTGGAGATAGAAAGATGCAATTTCCACCTTATAAAACACAAACTTGCATCCATCGCTTGGGTTTAGACACCAAAAAACACAAACTTGCATCCATCACTTAGGTTTAAACACTAATATCTAATATAGGGTTTGATTTATCGTGCTGGGTTTCAGAGAATCAGCATGCAGCAACCAAGTTTTGCAATTATAGGATTAAGAAGAAAATATCAGCACATATTGGGAAATTGAAAAAGATGCCTATAGCCATTGCAATTGGCGCAATGGAAATGAAACCCTATGAAATATATAAACATTCACAGAAACCCTTGGATGACAATCGGGTATTAAAATAGGGCACAATAATTATATAATTTGATGTGACAAATGCAAATAATAGAAACAACATACATCGCATACATCAAATAAGGGAAAAAATGGGGATGAAAAATAGACGGCGTACCTTAGTGAGCCATGCTAGAAATCCCTTAATCTTGACGATCACAAGATCTCCGAGCCTCCATTATTTGTAGGCAGTTGTTTTGCCTCCTCGTCTTTTAGCTGGTGCCATGTCGTAAAACCCTAATGGCAATGACAAATGTTGTATGGAATACCCTTAACAAGAATTATAGGATGGGAATGAGATGGGATCCCCTATGAGTGGCAATCCGATGATTCAACGAATGAGATGAGCAGTGATAGCAATTGGCTGGTTGAGCCAAATCTTACCATAATTGTACTTGTTGATTATCACTTTCATTGTTTCTTCCTTCCAACCATCAAAATGCATGACCTGAGGGGTGCTCATATAATTTATTATACCGGCCTTCTGTAGGGTTTCTGTTTCCTTCCTCCACTTCCCTCTTGTAAGTGCCCAGGCGTAAAATCTCTGTCAGTGCTTATCCCAGTTGATCTTGTCCATGCATGCCCGATGGATCCTGTTCATTCTTCCTTAGAGCTCAGTCATTGGGGCCTTGTCGAACCTCTTATTGGTGCGAGGTTAAACCCTTTTGAGGTTTTGCAGCAAAGGCTATGACCTATCCTTGCATATTGGGTGCAATTTTCTTGTCTTTCTTGGTTTCTTACTAGACTCTGCATGAAATAACGGTGGTCTCCTCAAGCTTGGGGTATGGTATCGCTAAGTAATAGGAAACAATAAAGTTTATGGATACATGTAATGAAATAATTTCAATAAAATATAGGAGTTGAGTTATTCCCCATTAACCCCTTTTTAGTTCTATGTACAATTTTATCAAATCACTTCTCTCAGTTATGGAGAAATATGATAATAACATCGACATTAATTCTAACTTGGAGGATAATTGATAAGCCTTTTTAAATAATAAATACTTAAAATGGTCATGAATGGAAGCATTGATGTGCTAATCACATTGGAATTTGCATTCATATTGGCATTGGTATTTGGATTAGGATTAGGATTGGACTTGGGATTGGAATTGGAATTGGAATTCACATTGGTTCATAACATTTTGTTAGATGGTGCTATTCGATACATATGTTTTCTACGTATGGATGAGGGTGAACTTAACTCCGAAGGGATTGAATCATATGAACTTGAAGGATAACTTGACTCACTAAGAGGGGGCATAATCTTGACTAGGTATTGTAAACTAAAAGTGGGTGTCATGTGGTCCAATAAAGTAAATAAATAATGTAACAAAATCACCCTAAAGGAAACTTGACTCACTAACCCAAATTTTATGTTTCTTAAGTGATGTAAGAATAAAAGAAAACATATTCCAAGTTCTCCTCAATAAGTGGTAGAGAAGGTCTACCTTGGGGAAAGAGTAAATAGCTAAACAAT
The DNA here is from genome assembly GCA_001517045.1 of Pseudotsuga menziesii. Lineage (NCBI taxonomy): Eukaryota > Viridiplantae > Streptophyta > Pinopsida > Pinales > Pinaceae > Pseudotsuga > Pseudotsuga menziesii. The sequence goes on along the minus strand of LPNX010892911.1, from coordinate 49,284 downwards.
GGCTCTCCAAACACTGAAATTGATGGAAGATGAGATCTGAGTTAGTGAATGTATGAATGGGATAGTTATTGTGAAGGACATTAGGAGAAAGTGTAATCATATAAATACTTTTTGTCTTAGGTTCCCTCCCTCCTAAAATACCCATTCAAGTATTAACCTAAACAAATTTCACTACTATACATCTTCATAGATGCATTCAATAATGTACCTTGTCTTAATAGTGATGTTCTCATAGATGCATTCAATAGTTATGCTTTCATCGCAAGAGAATTCAATAGATGCATTCAATAGGTGCGAGGAGGAGTAGTTTACAGAGTTACAATAGAGAATCCAACTCCTAAATAAGGACACTTCAACTAATTAATAGCATTTGACAAACTTATACATAGTCCTTAGTGCTTTGTTGGAGACTCCACCAATTATCAATATCATTTTGCTTGCACAATGTTCAGATTTTAACATAACATTTCAAATCCAATTCTTATTTTTAAGTAAATAAAACAAGACCTAATTACAAAAAAAATTACAAACATTCATATTATTTTCACAAACAACCATACTATAAAAAAAAATCTGAAATATATATGTCCACTATATACATTGCATGCAATAAGTGTGGATGTTGTGAAAAGGACCTACAACAATTTGTGATAATGACCTTTAACCAATCTTAGAATAAATATTGTCATTAACACTATATAAATAGTTTACATAGTGTACTTCACAAAATTAGGCCCCCAAAGGTCTTATATTGTATGAAACAAAATCGTAAGATTTGAGGTAGGCACTCAATCACTTTAATGGTAAGTGTCATTAATCAAAATAAGTTAGTGCAAAATGGTGAAAATGAGACAATGCTTTTTATTGATTTTAAGATTTACTAATTTCAATTTGAATTGAGAGTATGTTACCTTTCTCAATAACAAATAGAATATGTGATATGTCTTTTCTAAATTTTAGTAATATAGTAAATTTAACAAACCAAACATAATTAGTTATTCTTTTTTAGTAATTTAACTTTGATTAATAATAGACTCATTCGCATTTAAAGTGCTTTCAAGATGTACAAATATTTTTCATATTTTGGTTTCATAATATTTCTCAAATCACCATATTATCAACAATATAATTATTAATATATAATATATTAAAAACTTTCATAAATAAAAAAATTTATTATAACCATTTTGATTTCATTACGGTGCAATATTTTAACCAACATTACATTTTATCTTTTTTATTTTAATTTTAATGATGAATAATACACTTAAAATGTGTTACCTTGAAAAGATTACACATAGTAAAACATAAATTGTCATAACAAGTACAACAACTACTTTAATAATTAAAAACTTTAATAATTAAATAAATTTATTATAATAATTTTGATTTTACTATTATGCCAAAATTTTAATAATGTACAAACACATGGGTATTGATATGTCACAAAAATATTTGGAGTCTCCAACAAAGCACCATGTATAAGTTTGTTAAATATTAATAAATTTATTTATGAGTTGAATTTTTTTTAATGTAACTTTGTAAACATTTTGTAAAAGGATTTTTGTTTGTAATTGTTTCGATAGTGGTCATATATATTTCATATTTATTTTTATAGTATGGTTGTTTGTGAAAATAATATCGATATTTGTAAATAATTTTGCAATTAGGTCTTGTTTGATTTACTTAAAAATAAGAATTGGATTTGAAATGTTATGTTAAAATTTGAACATTGTGCAAGCAAACTAATATTGATAATTGGTGGAATCTCCAACAAAGCACTAAACACTATGCACTAAACACTATGTATAAGTTTTCCAAATGCTATTAATTAGTTGAAGTGTCCTTATTTAGGTGCTATTAATTAGTTGAAGTATCCTTATTTAGCAGTTGGATTCTCTATTGTAACTATGTAAATTACTCCTCCTCGCACCACCCTTAACATTGATACTTCGGCCTTAACATTGGACCTTCATCGTTATAGTGACGTTCTTGACCTTTCGTCACTATAGTGACGTTCTTGAACTATCATCGCAATAGCAATGAACTGTCATCGCAATAGCGACGAAAGGTCAAGAACGTCGCTATAGCAACGAACATTGGGGCCATTTTCAATTTTTTTTCAAAAAAATTAAACTATTTTTCCATGAAAACAACGTTTTTAACTTTTTCATGGAAAAAAATCGTGGGAAAATTGAGCCATATTTAGTAGTGACTGAGAAACCCTCCTCCTTTTAAATGATGTAGTACAATACCCTAGGAACCTACCATAGGCTACACAATGACTTCCACAAGGCAATGTATCCTTGTCGCCTATGGGGTTTCCAAGAAAAAGGTGATCCTTGCCTCCTATGAGCTTGTGATCTAGAAGTAATTGTTTCCCTAGCTCGAGTGCCTCAACTGTAGAGCTCTAATGGGATAAGGTGTTGAATGATGAATACACACCCTTACTAATTCCACAGTGTCTTGTGCACACTTAACTCCAATGATTTGTTGTGATGCATTTTTGAACCCATGTGACATACATAACCCACATACATAAATGGCATACTTAACTCAGACACATAAATGATCCATCGCATCCACATGTGTAAATGATGCATTGATGGGTTTGAATGACTTAACCATGAATAGGGAAATTTTTATGCTAAAATTGGATGGTCTTATGCCCTAACATTTGCATTGGCCCTGAATTTGATATATTTATCATGTAAATGGGCTATGTTGGGCATTTCAATTTTGGTACATAATAGTGTTCTTATATATTAGTCCAAGGTAAAAAGATCGTATTTTTAGTCCATAATATTTTCCTATAGTTATTATGGTCTATACATATTTCATCAAGCTAGGATCTATGGGATGTTTGTCTTGCATGTAGGATATTATTATCATTTTAATATTGTTAAGTACACTATGGATTGTATGCATAGTATTTTCCAAGGTTTATGGCCAAAACTTAGATTGTGAGGTGATACCAATGACCTAATGGACTCATGGGATGTACATGAATCTTGAGATCCATTCCTTCTTATAGGGCCAAAAATTGGGATCTTAAAACATAAATTTTGTCTGTGGGAATTATGGGTCATATGTGGTGCCAAATTACTCCACAAGAGCCCTAAATAAGGAACATTTAGTATACAAGTAACATATCTTTTTTGGACGTTAATTGGAACGTTAATTGGGACATTAATTGGGATGCTAATTGGGATGATAATTGTGATGCTAATTGGGACACTAATTGGGACGTTAATTGGGATGCTAATGATCGTCCATAATAGTGCTAACTTTTAAAAAGGGATGCTAATTAGGATGCTAATTGGGACAATATTTGGGACGGTATTTGGGACTCTAATTGGGATGCTAATTGGGACGCTAATTGGGATGCTAATTGGGATGTTAATTGGGATGCTAACTGGGACACTAATTGGGACGCTAATTGGGATGCTAATTAGCGTCCAAAATAGCTCCAAATTTTAAAAAGGGATGCAAATAACACCATTAAAAGCACCATCCCATGGAAAAGAGTCCACTTTGTCCAAAAAATGATGAAAAATACACTAAAAGTGATGGTGGATGCTAAAAGGGAAGCTAAAAGAGACGCTAATCACAGGATTTAGTTGTAGTGTTGGTAGCAATTCCAACACACATTCCTTCAATATCGATCAACTCATGTGACAGGGAATAGATAACTCATGCAACCGAGGAGAGATTGCGAGACCATCTTCTTGCTCCATTAGCAAGTCCAGTTGAGCAATGCGGGGTAGGATCTATCTAGAAAGGAATCAAAGCATAAGACTCATGTTAAAAATGGTGTAAAACAAAAAAGAAAAGCATAATACAAGTGACTCATGATGGTAATGTTAGGTGTAAAATATTTTGAGGTAGAGCCCATTGTAGGGATTATTCAAGAGTTTTCCATTAGAATCAGATAGAGTGTATGCCCCGTTTCTAGGAAATGATGGATGACATAACTTCCATACCACATTGACTCGAACTTCTCTTTTCTTAACTTTTCATTGGCTTGTTAATAAACAACGACTAGGTTGCCTTTGCTAAAGGTGCAAGGGTGAAAATGGGAGTCAAAATGTAACTTCGACCATGGTTTAGCTACTCCGAGGGCTTGGAGAGTATTGTGGTGACCCTTGTTGGTTTGTTCAAGTAGAAGGATACATTCTTCTAGAGGAAAAGTGTGATGAAGGAGATCTATGGTGAGACGAAGAGATGGGTTCTGGCACTCAATGGGAACTACTGATTCAACATCATGGACCAAATGGAAAGGAGTGAAGCTAGTGGTGGTCTTTGTGGACATGCGGTAGGCCCAGAGGGCAGAAATCAACATGTGGTGCCAGTTAGTTTTGTGGTTTCCTACCATCTATTGGAGCATAGTTTTAATGATTTTGTTGATAGACTCTACTTTCCTACTTCACTGAGGGTATTAGGATGATGAGAAATGGTACTCAAACTTCAACATGATTGAAAGTTCTATCCAAACAACATCTTTGAAATGGCTACCATGGTCCCAGACAATCTGTTGAGGGACACCGAAATGTGAAATGACATGGTTGAAGAAAAATCACGTTGTCGTGTCAGCTTCTGAATTGAATGTGGGCATGGATTTAGCCCATTTAGTAAAATAATTGACATCCATAATAATTTATTTGTGGACAATAGGAAAAGGAGGATTAATTGTCATGAAATCGATCTCCCACTTACAAAAGGGACCAACTTTGACTATGGGATGTAAAGGTGTGGGGGGAATCCTTGCTTTTGGAGCAAAGAATTCACAGCTGTGGCAGTGTGTAACCACCTCAATGCAATCAACAAAAATGGAAGGCCAAAAATAGCCGGCATGTAGAATCTTGTGGGTAGTTTCCAAACCATAAGGGTGGCTACTGCAAGCTCCACTATGACAGTCATTGAAGACCTATTCGTCCTCATTATGGGCGAGGAAACAATGTAATATGGTATCGACACCACGATGGTACAGAACATCCCCAATAAGTAGATGTAAAGTGGATTGATTTCGAATACGGCATCTGTCTTTGCGGCTTAAGTGAGCCTCAAAATTTTGGGTGGGAAAGTACAGGAGAATGCCCCCATAGAAAGGAGCTTCTGTGGAAATGACCAATAAGAATTTTTCTAGAAGGTTGATCGTGATCGGCGATGATGTAGACAATGAGGGAAGGTCTGTCATCAATGCAGCTAGAACCAATTCCTTGATGCTTTTGGGAGAAACGAATTCCATGTCAAACTCCTGGAGGACGACAATCCACCTGGTTGCATGACCTTGTAGGAGGCGATGACTCAGGAAGTACCGCATAGAGTTGGAATTGGCTACTACTTGAGTATGGTTTGTGATAATGTAATGGCACAAATTTTGGACCAAAAATATGGTGAGGGCCATCTTCTCTTCAGCTGTACATCATAGGGGGGATTGATCATCTTCTGAATAATGTATTAAATCACATGCTCTTGACGATCATCATCTTCTTGGACCAAATTTCCAGCGATGGCATTTTCAGAGGCTGACACATAGTGGATGCAGTCCTTGGTGAAGTCAGGTGTAGATAGTAATGGGGTTGAAACCAGAGATTGCTTTAATGCATCAAACACATCTTGTGCATTTTGATCCCAAACAAATGGAATGTTGGTATGAAGCAAACGTAAGAAACTGTTGGATTTTGTCGCATATTCTGGTATGAAGTGGCAAAGGAATTTATCCTTGGCTTGGAGGCTCTGTAATTGGAGAAAATTCTATGGTTAGGGTAGATCAAGAATGGCTTGAACTTTAAGAGGGTCAATTGCAATCCCTTTGTGGGAAACAATGAACCCAAGCAGATGGACTACTGGGACACAAAAGACACACTTGAGAGCGTCCAAGAATATTTTGTACTTAGGACATCATAGGAATACTTGTCCCAAGTTGTCTAAGTGTTGTGAGTGCTTCTGTGACCAAGCGGTGAGGTCGTCCAGATAAACCAATATGATGTGCACAAGGTCATGGACGCAGTATTTCATGGTGCACTGGAAAGTGGCTCCAGTGTTTTCGAGGCCAAAGGGCATCACCTGATAGGCTAGTGTGCCCCAAGGGGTTGTAAATGCAGTCTTGTATCGATCTTCCTTCCAGATATGAATTTGGTTGTATCTAGAGAAGTCATCCATGAAGGAAAAGACCTCATGTCTGGTACATGAGTCAATGATTTGGTCAATAAAAGGAGTTGGGAAGTTGTCCATATGACAAGCCAAATTCAAATCACTGAAGCCTGTACAGATGCGGACGGTACCCTATTTTTTATTCACGGGAAGAGGATTAGAAACCCAAGTGGTGTATGCAATGGGGTAGATGAAGCCAGCTATACATAGCTTATCAACTTTTTCCTTGACCGCGATGGATTTTGAAGGGTGGATGGGCCATTTTTCTGACACACAGGCACCACATCAGGCCACGTATCAATGTGATGTTCATGATGGATGGATCCAAACCGTGCATCTCGGTGCAGGACCAAGAAAAGATGCCACAGAATTCCTAAAAAAGTGCTTTGTAAGAAGCAAATTCCTCAAGGGAGCATGATTCTCTGAGTGTGATTTATTCAACAACCTCCAGGTTGGTTGATATATTGAACTTAATTGTGGGTGAAATGTTGGCCATATTTCCTTATTCAAAGGAGTTGGGATTTGGGATGGGGTTTTGGCACCAATCCACCTTTCCATGTATGAAATCCTTGGTCTCTACTGAATATTGATCTAATGTGGATGAAAGTTCCCCGAGGATAAAGAATGAGAAATTGTTCATGTCATCCCATTGGCATTCAGGAGAGGACAAGGATTCAAGTATCTCCTCGTCATTGTTGAAGAAATCATTTGATAGATACGAGGAATCATTGGAGTTTGCAAAGACTGTAGAGTCAGTAGAGCTAGACACCATGTTAATGGTTGTGGTGGGTGAGGAAGAAACTAGAGGGTGGATCTCTTCAATGAAAGTGATGTCAGATTCAAGGGAATGTTTCTGAAGATCACTCAGGGAAGTCTGAAACTTAGCCAAGTCCTTCCAGTGGTGAGAATAATGTCCATATAATCTGGAAAGTGCACATGCATGGTTTGTCCTCAAATACTTAATTTTTACTGTGGATTGAGTCAGGATGACGACTACTAGAAGGTTCTTGGTTGTATCCATAATGTCTAGATGTGTACGAAGGGTAGGTATTTTTGAACAATGATGGGTTTCATGACCCTATACCTCCCACACAGAGCAAGGTGGATTCGATTGAGGTTCAGCGGCTGCTTTTGTGGTTTTGCCCTGAGTCCTCTTTGGAGGAGGCGGGGATGGTGCAGTAACTAAAGGTTTTTTTGGTGGGCCAAGAGGAGGGCGTGACACTGCCTCGATAAGATGGATGGCGGTTAACACCACCTAGGGAATCAGAGGCAGGGTGGGTGGTTCAAGGTAGCACACCAAAATCCCTAGTGTAAAGTTTGGTAAGTTTAAAGTAGCTATAAAAGGCTTACTCATGATGTTGAAAGGTGGGAAAAGGAAGGTGTTTGTATGGTCTGGGAGTGAGCCCCAATAATTCCCTAGTGATTGTATTTGAGGTTGCAGTTGTGTTTATGGTGTTGGAAAAATTGTGCTGGAGGAGAGAAAACACAAATCCGCTCTGTCAGTTGGATCTAGTGGAGGAGGTAAAGATGGGAAGGAAGCCATTAGAGATGAGTTGGTGAGAAGTCCCGGGCCTATGACTTACAAGGAAGGGATGGCTATGCTGTCAATGGAGGTATCAATAGTAAAGATGACATGGACTGGTGTGGCTGGCCCCTGTGGATCATAATAAGTTAATTGGTCCACCGTCACGATCTTCCCATGATGAGGGAACATCATAAAGAGAAAGACGGTGGATGATACCTCTCTCATGGCATACATGTAACTATGTCCAAGGAGGAGGTTATAATTAAGCTAAGCATTGACAACCTCTATATCAATCAAAACCCTATTACCAGATAATGATATAGGGAAATTCAAGTGAATTCCGTGGGATTAGGTGGAGTGACCATCATAGGTGTGAAGGGAAGTGGTGGATGGTTGGAGGTTAGGAAACCTGAGTTTCTTATAGACAAATGTTAACATGACGCAGGTGGATCCTCCTTCATCAATGATACATCAATGTATGAACAAATTTCGAATTGAGACCAGAATCTGGAAGGAGATTGTGGAAGGAATTTATGGCTCTCCTTGATCTAGATTGAATGCGATAAATCTGGAATTGAAGGGATCTACTAAACCAAGTGTAGATAACAATGATTTACGTTGTGGTGGGCATGTTTTGAGGACCTCAAGAGTGGACATGACTCTAGGTATCTGATACAAGTCTTCAATGATACTATAATTCAAGGAAGCTCCAGCAGTGGCATTGTTGGCGATGTGTCGCATGGGGAACCGTGGACCTCTAGCCGCCCCATTAGCAAGGGGTGGGGGGAAATAGAGGGGCATATTTCCAATGCCAAACATGGATGCCATTGATGGGTCAGTGGTTTTTTGTGGTGGAACCATACTGGTTACATCTCATCTGTAGGTTCACCTCTTCAGTTGACAATGTCATAAGGTGATGGATTCCAGTCTCTGTTGGTGGAGCTGTGGGTGGTGTTGTAGGAGCAGGTGGGGGTGGGGGTGCGGTTGTAACCATTCCTTGGAGTGGTAATGGGTTTTGGAGCACAATAGGAAGAGGGCATAGTGGTGTCATTTTGGGATGATCCTATGATGCCACATTTATGTCTCGTTGAGCTTCATTCTAGAGAAAATGCTTGACACGGTCCATATGTGGGCATTCATGAGTATAGTGACCATAGACGTTGAACAATTTACACAGATGATTAGTCCGTAACAAAGTAGTTCATCTCGATCAATTAGGATGTTGGGGGTTTTGGGCTGGCGGGTTAGCACCGTTGTTGCTAGGAGGGCTAGGTTATTGGCCACCTCCTTGTGGTTGGTTGTTACCGAGGTTCCTTTCTTGGTTTTTCTTACCCTACCCTTGTTGGTTATTGGGGGAGGGTTGGTTGGGAATATTCTACTGCACAAAAAATTGTCCTGAGGAAGTCGAGGGATATGGGGTAGGGGCTTGAGCAGCTTGCATAGTTGGTGCATAGTAGGTGGGAGGAGCTAGAGGGGCTATGAATCTAGTCGTGGTTCCCAAATATAGCTATGTTGGCTAGGTCGATGCATGGGAATGTTGAATTGACATGGGATGTACATAGGAGGTTGTCGCCCCAGACTAAGCCATCATCTTGGAGTAATTGGCCATCAGGTGTGGTTGCGCACCACCAGGGATGTTTCTTGAGTGCGGTGGGATCATGGGAGTGCCGCATAGTACCGTGGGTGTTAGGAGATAGATTCGATGACACCATCCACATCATGGGATGCCCCCGATCCATCATGGTGAGAGGTGTCAACATGGGGAGCATCTAATATGATGGTGTATAGGTATCCATATTGAGTATAGATAAAATCAAACTGTTGGGCCTTCAAGATGGCCTCTTTCTCAGATTGGGGACGATCAAAGGAGAGCTCCTTGGTGATGGGTGGTAGAAAGGTCTTCAAGAACCAATTGAGGAATATCATGTCATCAAGATGGATTTTTCATAGGCTACATCGTCATCCCCATTCATGGATGTGGTCGATGATGTGCATAGAATTATTATAACGACAAGATAACAATATCTCCACACCTTCGTCATAGCAAACAAGGAGTTCGAATTATTGGAGGAACATGAAGGCTAGTGAAGTGAAATCAAGGTAAGAGTCTTGAGGTAGTTCGATACACCATTTTTCCATAGCACCTATGAGTGTGCATTAGAATAATCTTAGTCTGATCGAGTCATCTATAATGTTGTTTGATAAGCACCATAGGTGAAATGAAATAATGTGGTTTTGGGGGCATTCACCCGCCTTTCTTTCAAACTTGGAAATGTCCGAAGGGAGCTTAGTTGGCATGGGAGGCCAATGGGGTTGGTGACTAATTGGTTCATTTCTTAACCGAGCCAAATCCGACCAGATAATACGAGCCATGAATGGTAGGTTGGACTCGAGGTTGGATCGAGGGGGACCGATAATGCCACCAGAGTTGGCAGGAGTAGTATGTCCCTACGTGACTGGGGGCACCTGAGGTTGACCTCCCATAATGGGGATAGTCGAGATAATGCTGGAAGGTCCACTACCCCCGTGTATGTACTGTGGTACTATTAGAATTATGGGAGATATTATAGGGCTGCCACTGATGGGTCAGGTACCTAGAGCCGCATGTACAATGGTACTAGGAACACTGGCAGAGATGTTGGTTATGACGTGAGGCAGGTACATGGGTTCGCTACCAACTGCTCCTCTAAAGAAGGGATTGTGATTTTATCCATCCATGGGGATAGATAGTACAGTGAATAGGTTCAGCTTAGATTGATAAGAATATTAGTCAGAATCATAGGCCATGTGGCCTTCTGAAGGTGAGGAAGGTTGTCAAGGATGGCCTCGTCAGTGATAGTATAAGGGTTCGAACTGAGGCGAGTGCCTCCTAAGTCATGAGGAAGAATTTGTTGGATCAATGGTGGCTTATGGTAGTAAAGGATAATGAATTTTGGACCCCAGTTTAATCAACTTCCTATTGGTTAATAGGTGGTCACTCAGCCACCAAGATTGCTAGAAGGAAGCGCTTGGATTTTTCCTCACAAAGGTGAATCTAGTCAATTAGAAGGGGTCGTTTCTCGTTTCTCTTAGCAATTCTTCTCATTGGCCAGCTACTTTGGGATTTATGTGGTACTCCTCATAATAGGTTTAGGGAAAATCCCATGTACTTCTAGCAGTTGATTCGGTTGAAACTTATGTCCCAAACCAAAAAATTATTAAGTAATTTGGTTACTTTTATGGTTCACTTGGGGTCATGAACTGAGTTTTGTTGGAATATTTGGTGCGAATGTGTGCACTTTGTGTATGAATTTGTGATTTTTAATTCCAATTATGCAAGAAGAAAATAATACTAGTTTCCCTGCAAGAAACAAGCAAAGGGATTGTCCCAAAACAAGATTGAAAGGAAAAAATAAATCCAGATAAAGTTCTAGAAAAAATTTAATAATGTGTAATCTAACTACAACTTTTGTGAATCAATAGGGTGACTACCCCACCTTTGTATCCTTCAAGTCCAAGAAGGATTTTTAGGCTCTCATCAAAATGGAAACAAGTCCACATGTAGATCCACAGGTCACACCCGAAATTCTCGGTGCTCAATAGGGAGGAAGCGAATGCCTTAAGACCCCCAACAGTCTCCACTCCCAGTAGTCTCCCAAGGTCACTTGTTTTTAATGGAAATAAAAAATAGAAAAAGTGGATACCTATTACTATGCTTACTCAACCCCCCCTCTTATCTCAGAAGACCCCGAAGGATGATGACTGAGTAGAGGAGGAAGGGTTGAATAAGAAATGTTAATTTCCAAATGATGAAATAGGATTTAAACTTGTAGAAAACTAACATAGAAATAGACAGATTCAATGTCACAGTTAAATAGTGGCCAATGGGTCATTTCAAATAGTCAAAACACATGGAAAAAGGCTGAGATATAGATAGGTCACTTCTGACTACAGGATAGTCACGCTTGAGTCGCAATAAAAGACCCCACAACAATGACTGGGTCGCAAGTGACACAAAAACTAGCTACAACTATGCCATGGGAGGATATTCGTGAATTTCGTAACCTGATTCGCAACCTGGGTCATCAGTTTCATCCTAAAAGCAATGGCTGGTTCACGTGTTTCAGCGTGAAAGCCGTGACAAGGGCCAAAACAGGAGAAAATTTAAAAATAGTGTCAACAGTGGCTGACAGGAGTAGGAAATGGTGTGTTCAAACACGAATGGGATTCCTGAGTGACTACTGAGCCTCGAAATAAATCAAAAACCAGCAAAATAAGAGGTTCAAAAAATATCGACCCTGTTTGGTTTCCAAAACTGTAGCTAGGTTTTCACCCTAGCTACGTGTAAATGCACCTCCCTTCCATCAAAAGGACAGGACGATAGAGTTCAAATGGATAAAAACCAAGTTGCAAAACAAAGGATTATCAATGCAATATACAATAAACAAACTATGAAACTACAATAAACAATATGGGACAAATATGCCTTCTCTTTTCTATAAAATTGGGCAACCATGCCCTAGCTTGGATGGTACTGCCTCGCCACGTGGGATGCGTGAACGTACAAGGTGGGGAGATGGTGGGGCAATGGAATGATTGGAAAGTTGTAGGTATTGTGAGAGGAATGATACTCATCATACTCACAAATGATATAAAAACAGGAAAAGGAATAACTAGTGAATCTTGTGATGGAGACCTCCACACTATTTTATAGTTTTTCTTGTCCTTTTCTTTCTTTTAGGGTTTTGGAACCCTATTTAGGGTTTTAAACCCTATTTAGGTTTTTTATCCCTTTTATGGGTTTTTTAAGCCCCTTTGTGGGTGTTTATCTCTTTTGAGGGTTGTTTAAGCCCTTTTTGGGTTTTTAATCCCTTTTGAGGATTTTTAGGCCCTTTTTGATATTTTTTGAGATTTTTGAGAGAGCACAAGTTAAAACATGGTTATGGAGGTCAAAAATGAGGTAAAAAATATAGGAAAAAGATGTATGTATATGGTTTAGGCCATGTGGAGGTACTTGATCAATTTTTTTCGTTAATAGTTGGTTATCCATGACCTTATTAATCATTCGAATTATATTACACATTTTTATATCTGTTGGGATATAATAAACCCACTGATACACTTAGGATAAATAATTAATCAATAATGATTAATTATTCACCCACTAGCTTAATTAGTTGGCATCCACTTAAAGTCAATGCATGCCATCCATATCCTAGGAATGATTTATTTCTAATTCTGGGTTCCTCTAGAATTAGTATGCAGGACCATATAGCAGATTCTGCTTTTTCTGCTTTTTCTGCTTTTTCTGCTTTATCCTGCTTTTCTATGGATAAGATAAAAGCTAGTCAACTAGGAAACTGGGTGCTTTTGTTTCCAACCCATCTTCCATTAGTTTTTCTCCATTAGCATATTATTTCCATCTCCTTGACAACTCACTCATGCTTTTGCCAACTCGTGAGGTGCTTGGTAGATTGGAAAGTGCTTTAAGGGGTTTATCATAATTAGTAAGCCTGCTTTTATGAGCTAGCTTGCGTTGTCTTCATGCAACTCCTTTTTCCTTTATAAGGATGTATTACCTATGTAATAATATCAATTATCATTTATTGATCATTCATTAATGTGTGTTCATTAATTCTTCTTCTTCTCTCATTATGCTAATTCTCTACAATTCTCTGTGAGGTTAATTGTGTGCTTAGATCCTTAGCCAGTTTATGAAATTCCTTATGCCATCAAGGCCTTAGAATTTCTACATGGTATCAGAGCTAAAGCAAGCCCCCAGGGAATTTCTACATTGTATCAGAGCTAAGGTTCTCAAAGTTCAAGTTCTACATGATATTAGAGCTAAGGATATCAAAGCTCTACATGATATCAGATCTTTGAGAGTTCATTAATTAATCCTCCTTTTTCAGATTTGCAGGTTTATTTTGCAGGTTCAACTTCGAATGGATTCAAGAATATCAGTTCCTCTTCTTTCTCCATTCACAAGCTATGCAGAGTGGAAACTGAAGATGATTTCATATCTAAAGAGACAAGGTCTCTATGAGATATCTATTGGAGCTGGTGAAGAATCTTATGAAGAGCCAAGTGACTGGTTGAATGACTGTGACAGAGCAATTGGAGCTATGTGCCTATCAATCTCTCCATGCATGCGCTACCTTATTGATTATATTGATTCCCCAAGGGATCTTTGGACAACATTGGACAGAGTTTTGGGAAAGGACAATGAGGATCCTTCTAGCTATGTGGAGAGTGCCTCTAGCTCCTCAATGATTTCTCTCTCTCAAGATGTCTCGGCCTCTACTGTCTCCGATGAAGTTGATCATGAGGAAGAAGTTTCTCATACAGTTCCTGTTGCTACTACTCTCTTTGATTCGAATGCTTCCTCTTTCAATCAAGAAGCAAATATTGAAGAGCCATCTTTTTCTGTGTCTCCCGAAGTAGAAGATCTTGATTCATCTTCTCATGATGTTGTTGATGAAAAAGAAGTGACTAATGGAGCTGCTATTGCTATTGATGATTCACTCACACATTCAGTGTTCTATATGTCTTCTATCATGGATTCTGAGATCCATATGCCAGACCTCTCAGACCTTGTGCATGCCTCTT
>LPNX010892911.1:11682-33988 GCA_001517045.1 Pseudotsuga menziesii | reverse complement strand
TGCTAATTCTCTACAATTCTCTGTGAGGTTAATTGTGTGCTTAGATCCTTAGCCAGTTTATGAAATTCCTTATGCCATCAAGGCCTTAGAATTTCTACAATATCTATTATAAATACTTATAGTTCGGATCTCAAGTCCATCCATCATTCATATTTTTACAATCATCTGTTTTTCCAAGTTTCTCAAGCTTTTCCTACTCTATCCCCATATCCTCATGGAGACATTAAACCTTTATTATTTGTTACTCCATATGATCATATTTCTGATATATCATAGTATTTTCAAACTCATTTTATATTTTGTAATGCTATACATCATTTTGGAAGACATATATTTGATCCGCATCACCATTTTGCAGCTATACAAGGAAATGAATTTTGTTATTAATAATGTTGATTTTTCTACTCTTTGGGAAGGAGTATGCAAATATATCTTTTCCTTTTCAATTTTTTTTTTTGTAAATCAGAGTATGACGACAAAAATAAGCATTCATTTAATTCTCCTACTTCATTAGATGATGAGCTAGAAGGATTCTCTCATCTTCTTTGTTGCAAATTCTACACTCTAACCCATGATCATTGAGTTCACAATTTCTTCATCAAAGTTCTTCACCAGAAGTATTTCATTCAGCTCATTAAAGTGAAGATAAAGACATATTGAAGACATGTTGTTCAATTTTTTTTCCTTTTCCTTAGAATCTTCCCCATGCGGTTTTGCCTCTTTCCTCAGCTCTTTGGAAAAAATAATTGTAAAGGGTGACCATGTCCTTGTTGATGGGCCCCATATACACCTATAAAATTTCTGATTATTTCCAATAACTCCATGATAAAGTTAGAATTAAAGGGGGTTGTTTGGATATTATAAAGCCACTCCATACTTAGGATAACAATATTTTATCATTATTTATTAATTTCCTACCTACTAGATTAGATAGTTGGCATCCAGTTGCACAACTTGGTCAACATTTTCCATATATAACCCATGAGTGCCTTTATCCTGATTTTGGTTAGATCCTACCCACTTGATTGACTTCCAGAATTAGTAAGTGCTCCTTCCTGCATATTCTATCTTTATCCGGCTTTATTCCAACTTTTCTGTGGATAATGTAAATCTAATCAACTTGAAAACTGCTATCTTTTGTTTCCAACCCATCCTCCATGATCTTCTCTCTAGATTCTAGGATTGGCATGTTTTTTCATCACTCATGACAACTCACTCATGATTTAGCTAATTCATGAGATCCTTGATAGAGTTGGAAAGTGCTTTAGCCACCTATGGGGGTTTATCATATTTAGTAAGCCATATTTATGATCTAGCATGATTTGTATCCTATCAACTCAAATTTTGTTTATATGGATGTATTACTATTGTAATAATCATCAATTCATTTGATCAATAATACTTGGAAATATATTGTATCACTTCTCTTGTATTCGTACTCTTTATTCTTCTCTATATTTTCCTTGTGAATTCTTGTGAGAATTATCTTGTAGCTAGATCTAAATCTTGTTCTTATTCTTAGCATAAAGGCTCCATTTCTTAATAACATTAGATATGTCATTTCTACAAAATGGGCCCTTTTAATAACATCCAATGATGAAATATGTTGACAAAGGTGAGGAAAGGAACAATAAGGTCCAATGCAATCCAATACATGTCACAAATCCCTAGGTGTGGATATGTTTATTACTGTCGAACACAAGGAAAACCACTCATCCATCAACCAATGATGAGGTGTCATTTTTTGAGTTGAAGGTCACCTACCAATGTTGAAAGTAATCCCAATGTGATAGGTAGGACAATGAATCCATGTGATACCAGGATGGGTGACATCAAAATTCAAAAGACTTGAGGAATGTGTGACTCGAGTTATAATTGAAGAAGCATAAAGCATATGGATAAAATTAGGTAGCATAGACTCAACTATGAATACTAACATAACTCTATGATCCAAGAGGCATCAACATCAACTCCATAGGGACTGGAAGCTTAACCATTAAGAGGAGTAAGCCATGAGTAATGAATTTATTTTCCCAAGTCCATACAAGAAAACAAACCCATCATGGATGGACTCAAAAACTGTATCTGTTCAAAGGTGACACGACTCTTTCCAGCATAAGGTAACATAATTTTCCCATCTAGATTATTATGTTTTTTCATTTTTTTTGTCTTTTTCATATTATGGAAGCTTGAGAAATAATAAAATTTTCTTATACAAAAGAGAGGAAATGAGTGTCGTGAGAAAGGAAACACGTCCATGATAATTAAAATTGAGGGGATGTTTCCTCTAGGCTAAAGGGTGATCAAGATATAAGCAATAAATAATTTCATCTTCTTTCCTAGAATTGAGACATGCTCAAGAAGTTTGGATTATAACAATGAAGCAAGACGTTGGCATTATGGTCAAGAAGGAAAGAAGATGAATGATATGCACCTACAACTCGACATAGAAGGGGAGTCCATGTGAGTGATGCCCAACATAAGAAATAAGAAAAAAACATGAGGTTTCCATGCAAATACATGGAGGCACTATAATAGATTCCCATAACTAAGGAGGATTTTCTGCATGGGAACCAAATAACAAAATGGGTTCTAACTAGGGTAACCATGGACAAGAAAGCATTGTCTCTTATGTAAAGACACTTCTAGAAGTGGATGGAATTTAATGTGTCATGAAAAAGTGGGTTGTTACCTAATGTTAATGAAATATGGTCATATGGTAATGCAATAATGTAGACAAATTAAAATCCTATCCTATATGACAATAATGATATATACTATACTTGCTGGAGGCATGACCATGCATAAAAAATATAAAATCCACTAAGATCTAGAGAAACTACATTGAAAGGGACCTTTAAACCATGATATTAGACCTTAAGGTTTATACATTATTAAAACTAGGGTGAAAACTAAATAAAAGTGGGTAAATTTTTCTATAAATAGTAAAAAATTGAATTTTTACCACATCATTTCATTTTTACCACAATAGCGCTTCATAATCCCTTTCCACCCTCTCCCTTGAATCATTGATTTTGAGATCTACATGAGACAAAAATAAAAATCTGTCTAGACCAAGTAAGTTCTCTCATCATGATATTCAATTTCATTGGTTTAATTTTGGTTTTTAGTGGTCATTTTTTTATATTTTCATCCCAAAAATTAGGAAGTTCGGTCCACGAGAGTGATAGTTTATCAAATTGCATGGAAGGGAAGGTCAACATAAGTAAAGCAAATCCTTCCCACGTGGATGCACAACTATTGAAACTATGGCCTGCATGGTCTGCCAAAGATTTATTTTTTAAGGGTTTTTTACTCACAAACTCATTTCCCCTTGTAGGATGGTGATTGAGTGGAGGGAAAGAGAGAATGATGATGTGGATAGATACATGCAATGAAATATACCTACCAAATAATCCCTCCAAATATGCAGGATCTATAATTTTTGGACTCTTATAAGCATGAGAGAACAACTAAATTTGCTCCAAATTCTTATCAACTATTGGGAGCTTGACATAGAGGATTCAATCTCGATGGGGAGCCATTAGGAATAGAGGTGGATAAAATTTACTTTATCACTATATTATCTATCCTAAGTTGATTTATTCAACCTTATATATGATGTTATAGTGTGGGAATGACCATAGATTAGTACATTGCTAAATATTGTATTCTCGACAAAGAGAAGGTGGGAAGACAAGTCCCAATTAGGTCTATCCAAAGCCTAAGTTTGAATGCTATTATATTGGTGCTAGTGAGGATATTTGGTTCAACTACATTATGTGAGGATTCTACACCTCTTATGTTTTATGTGTTTGAATGTTTGAGAGCCATGATCTATGACTGGAGCACATCCTTATTGGGGAAAATGAAACATCAACTAACCGAGTGCAGGCTTGGGAGAACCAAGAAATTTGGGTTCACCAATATATTGTGCAGTTTTTTTTGAGAGGTTAACTGACCTTATATCGAGAGTATAGGTTCCTCCCCATGGTCTATAGGATCCGACATAGACATGATAGAATGAGGTGATGAGATGGTTAAGAGGTGGAAAAGTTCCCTCTCTATATTCAAATGAATTCTTCCACTAGTGATGACAACAGGTGATCACCATATATGAATATTTCTATGATGGGATCGAATTCGATGAATATAGGGACATGCCATTACAACTAGGGTCCACCTTCGGGGACATTGGTGAGGATCAAATTTTTTTTTTTGAAATATTTCATTTTTTGTATTTTTTTACTTAATGAAAGACAAAATTGTTTTTGGGTGGTGTCATGTACTAAAATTACAATCATTCATACATTAATCCACAATGACCTAAGGGATTCTCAAAATTATCAATGCAGAGGTTGAGTAAAGGAGTTATTTGGAAGGGATGTTGAGCATACTCTATAGAATGTGTAGGGTAACTTGTCACGATTGACCCACATGATTCCCATGGTGCAAATTGAGGATCTATCAAAGGCCATGCAAAAGCAAGTGATAGGGGTACCCCATGCATGGGTGAGTTTGTTCCGACATCTATCCAATGCCATATTGTGTTATATAGATACCTATCTAGGACCTCGAGCATAGATACCATGACTATATTTTGTAGCAACCATGTATATTTTTAGGGTTAGAATCCTAGTTTTGTATTATGGCCCCATATTTTTTGGATTTGAATTGGAAATGGAAAAAAATTAAGGCTACCAGTTTGATAAATATTTGTGTATCAATGAATCTATGAATTCTTCTTTTCTTTAGTTATGTAACAAATCCCAATCTAAAATTTAATTTACATATGCATCAACAAATTGACTATAACTCCCAGGTATATGAATGTATGTAATGAAATCAAAATTACACTTTGTCAATCTTACCCTTAAGAATCTTCTTAGAAATGTAAGATCTCTAACAAGATATAGACCATTCAATCAGGACACAACCAATTTTGAATCTAGGTGAACCTTTAAATATTAAATAGCATTATAAATGGAATCACACATATACTCAATGATGGCACTATACTTGGCCACATTATTCGATGATGGATCAAGACATATGCCTACTAAAGACACTAGTTGACCCTTGGGTGAATAAATGACCCAAGCAATATAAACTAAGTTTTGTGTATTCCAGCTAGCACCATCCAAAAATACTAAATACGTCGAAGACTCTGTTGAAATATTCCAACCAAGATTAAGCATATAAGTAAGGCAGTGACACCAAAGGAAAACCCAAAATATGTACAAAACAATACACCAATGTACAAAGTACCAGCCCAATATTGATGCTCAAGCATACTACTTATTGATGTATATCCCATTTTTTGGATCCTTTAGGACATTCCCCTAATAGTCTTCTACCTCGTAATATCCTTTCTCCAATACATGCCTCACAATGTAAGGACCATGCCACATTGAGTTGAGCTTGACTACCCCTATAAGTTCACTAGCTTGGTCATACAAGAGGACCATGTCACCCTCGACATATTGTTGGGGACAAACAAGGTTATCATACTTATCATTAAAACACCATTTATTAATTCCTATGGCCATAATAACATCTCAATGATTCTCATCAAGTTTCTCAAGGTACACTAGGCATTGTTCAAATTATGAAGTGTCAGGAAATAACTCAACAAGTAGCTTCAAGGAAGGGATTTTTCATTCAATGAGAATAAATGACTCTACTCCATGAAGCAACTGAAACTGTGAGAAACCAATGGAACTCATAACTATGGTTTCGTATGCCTACAAAGAAGGATATAATATAAAATTCTAGTTATACTTGCTTTGTCTGACAGTCTTCTATAGAATGTCCTTAAGAGATTAATCGACCACCTTAACTTGGCCATTCGCTTGGGATAATAGGATGGTGAGTGATCTTGTTCAAACCCAAAAATTAATTATAATTAAATAATCATTTTGTTGTTAATGTGACTTCCATGACCATTGGAAATATCTCTTGAAATCCCAAACCAAACTATAATCTAGTTGAATATGGAATGGGAGGTTGTTTCACCATTGATTTAATAGTCGACATGGAATCCAAAAACTTGGTAAGTAATCTATGGTCATGATGATACGATAATTCGCCCTAGATAAAGTAGGGTTGCAATCCATGAAGTCCATACCCCACTTGGTGAAGGGACCGACGATGATGATATGATGCAATGGAACAGGGTATGAGTGCATATTACAAGAAAAATGATACCAAGAGTGACATATCTTAACAGTGTTAACGCAATCCTTCAATAAATACAACTAATAACAACCTTCTCGCAATATCTTCTAGGATGTATAAATCTCAGATAAGTGACTACCACATGCCTCGCAATGGTAGTCATTCAACAAAAACTCATCTTCTTCATGCATCAAACAATGGCGTAGGATAGAATCCACCCTACCGTGATACAAAATGTCACCAATAATGAGGTAATTTTTAGCTTGGTGATGTATATGTCATTGTCCATCCCTAGACATATGGGGATGAAAATTTAGATTCTTAAGATAAATGATAATATCCCTATACTAGGGGTTTGAAGACAAGATAAGGAAAATATGCTCATCCATGAATGATTCCTCATCAATCGTATCCTCATCAAACCTAGGGAAATTAGACATTGGCTCTGCAAATACTAAATAAATTTTTTATTTTGTGGATACAAAATTGAGATCAAACTCCTACAAGATTACAATCTATTTATTATATTCCACCCTGACCATTCATCACCTCTATACAAACTAAAATGGATTTATATGAGCTATGACAGTAGTCTGGAAAATTAGAATATAATGTCACAATCTAGGGATTGTGAGAACAAACACAAGTTCTAATTTTTCCATGTAAGTATATCTATGTTCATCATCTATAATATTCCAGAGAAGATAGTATATAACGTGCTCATGAAGCTCATCATTAGGCTCTTGAATTAGTATCATGACAACCATCTCTTGAGAGGTGACTACATAAAGGAAAAAAATCTACTATAGTTGTAGTGGAGATCTCTATTTGGCTATGTGCAAAAGAACCTACCTTAGCTCAAAGGGATATGAAGGTAGAGTTCATGGTGAAATGGAAATACAAAATGTAGAATTACAAGCAAACAACAACATTTTTTTTTAGATTTTCTAATTTTAATAAGAAAATGGAACATACATTTAAAAAGTGGGCCACTACAATCATTTGAGGATGTGGTATGGAGGCTTCCACAATATGTTTGTTTGATTTTATCAAACTATAGTTTTCAATGGAAATATTAATCAAGGAGTGTATGGACTAAACTCAACATACAATGTGGAAACGTGTGGGAGAAAGGTGAGCAGTGTGACTGAAGAGTAAAAATGAAATGTGTTTGTGGGGAGACCTTCACAATGTAATTATAAGATGAACCAAGATTTTTTTTCCAATGGTATTGGTCCATGGTTTTTGATAATGAATTGTTTTTTTCCATCATTTATGACCCATTCTAATTTTCATCTTTTTTCATCCTTTTTGGGAGAATGGGGGTTTTGTTGCAATAAATGCACATCTTCCCTATATTTATGAGGGATGGAATAATGATGTTTTGAACCAATTTGGGTTTAATTTAGTTGTGAAGGTAAAAATGGAGGGAATAATTGTTAACCCAAAAATCCCCCACATAGCTCTCAATGGCCTACACCACCCAAGGACACCATCTCACAACACTCATTTCACTCCATAAGACCTTCCATTTGACCTCCACACCTCCAAAAGAGCCCAAGGATGAAGAAAAGGGCTAAAAACCCCGAAAAGGAGCCCAAAATAGCCCCCTAGGAGTTAAAGCCGTAAAAAAAGGGATAAAACCCTAAAAGGGGATAAAGTTACGGTGGAAGGGGCTAAAGGCCCAAAAAATGGGCTAAAGCCCTGACCAAGTTGGGAATAATTGTTAACCCAAAAATCCCCCACATAGCTCTCAATGACCTACACCACCCAAGGACACCATCTCACAACACTCATTTCACTCCATAAGACCTTCCATTTGACCTCCACACCTCCAAAAGAGCCCAAGGATGAAGAAAAGGGCTAAAAACCCCAAAATAGCCCCCTAGGAGTTAAAGCCGTAAAAAAGGGGATAAAACCCTAAAAGGGGCTAAAGTTACGGTGGAAGGGGCTAAAGGCCCAAAAAATGGGCTAAAGCCCTGACCAAGGGCTTAAAACCCTAAAATCCCTTGGAAAAACTATAAAAGGAGGGTGGAGGGTCACTCTCAAAACAATCCTCCCTTGCCTATTATTATGCTACCCGTGGATGCTTTGAGACGTTTGCCTCTCAAACCACCCACTCTCCCTCTTCTCCATCTCCATATTATCAAGCCATTGCTTCCCAACCAAGAGAGAGGTGCTCCCATGAGCTAGGGCATGGTGGCCCATTTCCACCCAAGTGAGGTATAATTTCTTTTCATGTTTGTTTAGTTGTTTTTGCTTTCTAGCTGTTATTTTTATTTGCAGGCTCTATTGTTGACATTGTTTGCAGGTTTTCCATTGTAGTAGCTTAGGTTGCTTGCAGGTTTCAAGGAGGAGGAACCCTAACCTGTTTTCTGTAGAGGGGTTGACAAGGGCTTCATCTCCCTCTTTCTTTTCTGTTATTAGCTCATAGTTTAGTCTAGTTTTAGTTTTCTATCACTAGATTAGCTTGGTTTATTTGATGTTCTATTTATGCTATTTCCATTTTGTTTTTTCCTGTTTTCAAAGAGTAGGAACCTACCCTTATGCCCTATAGGCACAAGGGAGCCATTCTTGCTCCTGTAGTGAGGAGAAATCCTCACTACAGCTTTGGCCAGGTCAATCCCATAGGATCCCTGGTCCAAAAATTTCAAATTTTCAAGTTTTTTCAATTTTACCCTAGTTTTCATAAATATTTTGTTAGATCTATCTTAAATCTACTTTATTTCCTATTTTAATCAGTGCCAAAGCCTCTTCTAGGCCAAGCCGAGTCATACTAACCCCAGTACCAGTTACGGTTAGCCAGATATGACCCTGCATCACCAAAAAACCCCTTTTTTGGAGCAGGGCACTCTTATCGGGGGAAAAGGTGAGACTAGGGCGCTCTTAATGAGAAAATAGGTGCACCCAAGTTGCACTTAATCCCCAAATAGGTGCAACTTCAGCCTAGAATCTTAGGTTGTTGTTATTTTCACATTCTATGCGATCCCCTCGCTCATTTCTAGAAAAATATCGCGGCCCCCTCGCTAGATTTGGTCAGAAATGTGCGTCTTGTCACACAGAAGTTGAATTTAAGTTTAATTGATAGTAATTTTTAGTTTCAAAGGACTGTTAGTATGGCCCAGCTTCCTCTGTCCACCATTGTAGGTCTTTTCAATTCCAGTTTTTATTTTATGCAAATCAATCCATGAATAATGTGTAAATGTTAAGTCAATCATTAAGGCTTAATAAAATGAACTAGTCTAACTAAAAGTAATTTAAAAATAACCATCTTGCTGCCCCCTTCCTCCTCTACCCATTCATCACCCTCCAGGGTATTCTAGGATACGACAAAGTGTAAGCTCGTATAGATCTAGGCACTCCATGGTATTTTTCCCAAACCACCAAAACTGGGTGACCTAGAAGGTAGAGGGGGTAGAGAAGGAGGGCTTCTCATGGCGCTAAGTGTCCTCCCTATTAACCAACCTAGCACTTGGGAGGTGACTTGAGGATCTACGGATGGGATTAGTCCCATTGTGTTGAGAGCCCAGCACCTTCTCTTGGTTGAAGAAGAATATCACTGAGAGGTAGACATTTAGCTAGGCCAACAATCCAGGGTTAATCACTATACTTGCTTACAAATTTTTGTTTATGTTTGCATACAAAACCATGATATGAACTCTACCATGAATTCATAGACCATATTACAAACTACCAAATATCAGAACAAACAAGCAAACCAACACACCATACCAAATAATTAACCCAACTCAATTCATGACGCTGAGTAAGCCTTAAAATTTACCAAATTTACACTAAGTTCAATCAATTCTGCAGTCTTTAAGGACATAAGTCCCCGACTGCTTAAACTATGGGAAGTACTTAAGCTTTGCCCAGATACTCATTGTGAGGAGTACCATAGGAACCCCAAAGTAGCTAGTCGTTGAGAGGAATTGCCAAGCGAAATGGGAAATGACCCCTTCCGATTGAGTAGAAGCACCCGTGAGGAACAAGCCAAGTGTTGTCTTTTGGCAGTCTTGGTGGCCAAGAGACCACCTTTAGCCAATAGGAAGCCATTGAAACCAGGGTCCAAATCTCATACCCACTAGTTTCATACACAAAAGCGAACACAATTGATCCTCCACGATCTTCCTCACACCTAAGAGGTGAACCACCACCATTTGGAACACTTGATCGACACTGTCTAAGCCACTCTCAACTATCTCCCACACCGTCAGAGGGCCACATAGCCTCTGATTCTGATTCAGAACCATATCAGCCTGAACCAGACCTCCACACCGCACCATCAAGCCCCATGGCTAGTGCAAATCTAGATCCATTTTTTGGCCTAACCTTAGTGAGTGGACCCATGTCCACATCACAACCTGTCACCCACAACTTGGCAAGTGGTCCAAGCATAGTCATGTAGACTGTTGTTAGCCAATTTCCACCACCCATAGTGACCAGCCAAGCTGGCCCAGTGGTAACACAAGGGGGCATTGGCCCCTCCACACACACTGCCCCTTCGGCCACACAGGGGGGTAGTGCACCGTCCACCTACATTGCCCCTACTATAATACATGGGGGAAATGCCCCCACTACCCATACCATCCCACCCACAACACTTGGGGGCATTGGCCCATCCGCCATGGTGCCACCACAAGCACCCCTAGCCATGCAGATGCATTATGCACCTGCAAAACCCACCCCCATTGCGGCCCCATCCCACATCAACCTGGGGTCAAATTTGCCCTTCATGGCTCATCTGAACTTGCTTGACTTGGCTAAATTAATGAATGATCCCATCCACCACCAAGCTTTCTGGCCACCCATTCCAACTAAGCTGCCATCAGACATCCCAAAGTTTGAAGGCAAAGCCAGGGAATGTCCCCAAAATCACATAATGGCATTCCATCTATGGTTCTCATCCAACAGCATCATAGATGACTCCATCAAGCTAACTCTATTCCAACGCACCCTTACAGGTGCCACGGTAAAATGGTACATTGAGCTGCCACAAGCCAAGTACCTCGACTTCAACTCCCTAGCCTTCATATTCCTACAGTGTTTTCAACTCCCTGTTAGATATGATGAGGGGGTGGAGATCCTGTTATCCTGTTGCCAAAGCACCGCCACTCACATAACTGACCATATCCATGAGTGGTGGCGACGCCGTAGCTTATACAAAATCCAACTAGATGATAGGATCTTCTTGGATTGGTTCCTTAAGACTTTGCTCCCACCCATCGCAAAGGACATCGCATCTGACTGTCCCCAATCTAAAGAAGAGTCCATACTGAAGGCCCAACAATTTCACCTAATCTACTCTCAGTCTAGATACTTGTACACTGTCATTCCAGATGCTCCCCGTCTGAGTAACTCCTACCGCGATGCACCAGGGGCATCCCACACTGCGAATGACATCATAGGGTCAGTCTCCCAACAATCATAGCCTTGACCGACACCACCTACCATTGCACCACAACCAAGCAACACTACTAATGTTGCTTACCAAAACCAATCTTCGGACTATGCCAAAATGATGTCCCAGTCCAAAGCAACAACCTCTTATGCACAACCTGCGCCACCACAGTAGGTTCAGGCCATGGCTGGGCCAACACAATAGTATGTGGGAAAAATTCCCATGTTTGTGGCACCACTACCCCCACAAATATACTACGCACCACCAGTGCAACAAGTTCAAGCCCCTGCCCCCGCTCCACCTGCTCCGGTGGGACAAGTGTTCGCACAAAAAAATCGTCCCAACCAGCCTACCCCCAGCAATCAACAAGGGCAAGCTAGAAACAACTGAACCCACAACCAAGGCAATAACCAACTGCAGGGAGGCAGTCAGCATCCGAACCCTCCCAATAATGTCACGGCTAACCGCCCAACCCAAAACCCCCCACGATAGAATGCACCAAGACGCAACACTCTGTTGCACACAAACCAACCATGTACACTCTATGATGTTTATGGGCATTACACATTTGAGTGTCCCCTCATGGCTTGTGCTAAGCAGGCCATTCAAAATGAGGCCCAAGAGGCCGCCAATGCTCGTAATCAAGCCCAACCCAACCAGGCACCACAAGGACCTCCTCCCATGGTGCTTCAAAACCCACTACCAGTCCAAGGATTGGTGGCAACTTCTCCCCCTCCCTAGGCCAATCCCAACACCTTGGGGGCACCGCCCATGGTTGAAACAGGTGTTCACCACCTGCTAGCCATGACCACTGAAGAGGTCAACTTACAGACTAGACAAAATCAGTATGGTACCACCACCAAACCTGCCAACTCATCAGCAACATCCATGTCTAAGACAACCAACCTACCTCTCCAGTTACCCCCATTCCTATGCCCTCCCATACGTAGAATCACCAATAATGCCATAGCTAGAGTTGTAGTCAGCTATAGCATTGTGGATGATTTGGCCCAAACTCCAACCGCCATGTCCACCCTTGAGGTACTTAAAACATGCCCAACGCAGTGGAAAGCCTTACTAGCCGCTCTAGGGGTAGTAGACCCCTCTGAATCCAAGTTAATCATGTTTGACATAGAGAACGAAGAGCTGCGCATGCCCTCCACTATCGCCTTCCAAATCCCAGTGTCCATCCGGAACTTGGTTGTGCACTGATGTATAGTGGATGAGGGGGCATCCATGTGCATCATGTCTACCTTGGTTTGGAAGAAGCTTGGATCACCAATTCTGTAACCGTCCTCCATGACTTTGCAGGCTTATGATGGACATCCCACTAAAGCCCAAGGAATCCTCCCCCATGTCCCCATCACGTTAGCCGGGAAGACAATCCTTATTGACATCGAAGTCATCAACGCTCAACTGGACTACAACCTCATCCTCAAAAGAAGTTACATGTTGGCCATGTGAGTTGTCCCATCAACTATCTTCCGCCTCATGATGTTCCCCCATGAAGGGAAGATTGTGACTGTTGACCAGCTCACCTACCATGATCCGCAAGAGTTAACAGCACCTGCCAACATTATCCCTACCATCACCACCATTGAGCCACAAGGGGTGACCACACACGCTAGCGTCATCCCTGCAAAAAACACTGTGGTTGAAAACACACCAAATTCCCCACCATTGAATGTGGGCCCTGGGTTGTTTACCAATCCCACCATGACAGCTCCTTTCCCATTGGTGTCACCACCATCGACACAAAAGTAAACTGCGGACTTGTGCATGGTCTCATCAAGCACCGTTGCACCCAAACAGGAACCACAATCGCAAAGCCCAACCACAGCCACAACATCGTCTACAGCAGCAACACCAATAGCAGCCACAACATCACCCGCAGCAGTAGCATTATGCATAGCCACAACCACAACCTCACCCCCACATGCAGCTAGCTGGGAGTTATGTGGGCTCATCTCCAGTCCACACAATTCCCTTCCTCTTTCCCCCACTTGGTGTCATGAGCAAGCCATTCATGGCCACCATAAGCCTACCCAACTTTATGTTGGGGATCTTGATGTGGTATCTTGATCCACGAGCTCAACCAGCAATGCCCCAGGTTGTGTTAACTTCGGTGCAACCTATTGCGGTTGAGTCTCACCCCCACCCGCTTCGCATAAGCCAACTGCCTCACCTGCACCTGCACCACCCCAACTCAAAAGGGCTAGTGGAAAGAACACCAAAGCCACCACAGAACCATGACAAGTCCCACTTTGTGCCGTCTACAAAAAACAGGGCCATCTAACTCAGAATTGCCCAAAATCCCAGTGATTAGTGCGCATCTGGATGCCATGGATACGAACGAAAACATCCACATGGTTGAACTCCCAACCACACCACTAGTCAGGAACAAGGCATTGAGGACAAACCATGCTTGCACCCTTTGCAGCTTGTATGGACATTACTCCCACCATTGCCAAGACCTGCTCGAGTTTCGAATGGCTTGCGCTGACCTCCATCACCATTCCCTTGAGTATGAGATCACCTTGATCAAATAAGTTCACCCACCACCACCTTATTCAGAAACCATGTCCATTTACATGATGTCCAGTTCAACTGAACCACTTGCCTCCACCATCACTCATGGTCCATCAGACCTATCTCTTCCGTTGTTTCCACAGCCACAGTTGCAACCTCAACCTCAGTTACCAGGGAAATAGTGGGGTTCATTCCCGATCAACATGATCATTTTTCTTTTTCTTTTCCTTTTCTTTTTCCTACCATCCAGGATCGTGAGTAAGTATACTTTGGCAACCCTCCATCTACAGGATTTCACACTAGGAGATCCTTTGTGGTACCTTGAACCACCTACCATACCTCTAAGGCCCCAGGATGTGTTGACTCGTGTCCAATCAATTGAGATGATGTTTCACCTACCTCCAGGTCCATCAAAGACTCCTCCCACCTCTAGGCCTGCCCCTCTTCCTCCAACAGAGACTGGGGGCAAGGCCACCAAAACCACAACCAGTACCATTTACATGATCTCTAGCACTAGTCGCCCTTCCATCTCATCGCTTGTGGAATATCCACCTGATCTATCCTGGCACCACTTAAGTGATGACAGAGAGATCTGTAAGACTGCCTCCAGTTTTACCCCATTCCCTTTAACCCATAGTGTGGAATCGGTTCTTCTCAGAAAAGACCAAATTTCATCACTCTACCTTGCCATAGACCTTTGTCTTGGCAAGGGGACATACCTTTTCATTGACTCTGATGGACAACTCTTGGAGAACCCCCACAATGGGCTTTACCTCAAGAAATTTTACACTTAACATCACCAATGAGTCACTTCATTTTCTTTTTTGTTTTTCAATGTTTTTTAGCAAAAATCAAGGGCAGCACCATCAGCTGCTAGTCCAAAGTCATCGGGAACCAGTTCGAGACACCTCTCACACCTCCGGGCTCAAATTTCCACTTCTGAGACCATCGTCTCATCTTTAATAAACCAATTTCGGGACCATTTCCCACAAGTCACCTCGATTTATGAGCCATGACATGATGATGCAAGTGTCCACAGACCTGTACTTGCATCACACTTCCCGACTGCAACTCACGCGAGTTTTTGGGTCGCCTCCCGTTAAGGATTGTACTATACTTTTATTTTTGTATTTATAATTGTCTTTTTTCACCGCACCTTACGTGGACATCTGGACCATCGTCCACAAAACCCTTTGTTTTTCTTCCATGTATTTGACATAGAAGTGTCCTTGGGCTGCCGCTCGTTAAGGAATGTAATTTTAGCTTTTATTTTGTATTTTTAACACATAGATTGTCTTTTCTTTTTTACCACACCTTACGCAGACCTCTGGACCACTGTCCACTAAATGATTTTTTTTCTTGCATGTATTTGGCATATAAGTGCCCTTGGACTTGCACTCACATCACATGTAGTCAAGTTCATCCACCGCAACACACACACACACACACTCTCCTAACCTTTGTTCGAGAGCCACCTCGGTTTGTGTGCCTCTACTGCACCGAATCGCGAGCCTCTATTGCGATATATCCCACGCATGTATTGGTAGCCTTCTGCTCCATCCACACTACATGGATAACCTTTGGACCTCTGTCCACTATCCCGACATGGGGCACCTCTCATGCCACCGCAGTCAGTTAACCACATTGGAGTTTCGTTTAAGCTCTTTTCTGACTCCTTAAAACAATGAAAATATTGTCGAGCACAGCTGCTTCCTTTCCCGCTCACTAAAGTATAGGAAAGGGCATCTACATCGTCTTGTTTACCTCCTTTTGCATACCATGTAGACCATCTCATGAAAAGGACCCCTTTGGCACACTCAAGCCAAGACCGTTCCCCTCTACATACTTTTGTGATTTCTCGGGAAAAGGGGCCACACTTTACGAAAAATCCCACCACCGTTTGTCATTAAGCTCTTTTCCAGCCATCTCAACAACAAAATATCGCTGAGCAAACTTCGTTTCATTCATGCTCATAAAAGTATTTGAATGACCGTCCGCTCAGTTTAGGTTTAACCTTTTCCAGCCTGATTGGACTACCAACAGTAAAGAAGTCTCTCATCCCCTCCAGGATGGGCGAGCTCTCCTATGTATACTTTTATCCTTTTTCAGGCACAGGAGAATACCAATGAAAAAGAGCCCCCACTAGAGTCTTCTTTGTTCTTTTAGATTCTCTAAAATTGAAAGCACCATCGAGCATTTACCTTCTCGGGCTCGCCAAAAATCCACGATATCGTACCACAACGGTGTCCCTAGACACCACCCCACAGAAAATAGTTTGGCAGCATCCCCACATTGGATCACCTTTGTTTAGAGTACCCTGCAATGTGTCTTCCTTGGATCCCATCAGTATCAAAAGTGTCCTCCACCTCCAAGTATTTCCCATCTGCAGCGACATTCCCGGTATTACAGCTATGATCCCATTCCTATGAGTTAAGTTTCATTTGCTGCCTAGTCTTCCCTACCATCATACTCTGAACAAAGGAAGTTTGAGTCTCCCACTCCCCCATGCCCCTATTCAGTTTTTGCCTTCCCTCCACTCCCCCCCAATTCAGTGAGTCAGTCCAAAGATTGCTTCACACCTTTTGGTTATCCCTCGTGCTCTTGGTCAAGGAAACATCATCGCCCTGACTAGGGGCAGGTCTCCCTCTGTTGATGCCAATGCATATATTCCAGAGGTCCTTGTACCTTGTTTTTATTAACATCATTGATGAGTTCCTAGGACCACTTGAGAGGAGTCCTTAGTGCCTCTTGGGATGCTTGGTTCTCACGTGCTCGACTTCAACTCCATCATCGCACCATTGAGATTCATACAGGGTTTTTTCCGCATATTACTTGGTCGAAGACCCCGCATGTCACCCAAATCTAGCACATTGATGAGTCCACTTGAGGGACCTAAATAGGTTATGTCCCTTGTTATTTCTGGGTTACGTTGGAGACAGTATTCAAAATCCCCAGCAGCGCTTCGATATACCTTTATGATTGATGCAACGTACTTGTACCACAGAGACTCTGACTCTCACTCAGCGAGTCCACACAGCTATATACCAGATCCAAAAGACCATCAGTCATGAAGATTTAGCATTCCATGAGAATGCCATGGGTCCAATGTACCAGATCAGTATTGTATTCAGCCTCACTTGAGAGGCAACCATCATTGTAACAACAGTTGTATATGATCAGCTCTTGTATTTTATAGCATAGATCAAATGATTCTTTTGACATTATAGCGAGTATGGGAATGCCCACCTCATCCATATACATGTCACACATTTATTGTATCTCACCCATTGATGGGAACCAAATTAATACAAAACCAAAATCCATCATGCCCCAGCCCCAGAAGCACCACCTCTACACAGCAAATCCTATGATCTCCATCGGCCATACGTTGAGCTCCTACCCTCACACATCAAGGGGCAATCTATTAACCCAAAAATCCCCCACATAGCTCTCAATGGCCTACACCACCCAAGGACACCATCTCAACACTCATTTCACTCCATAAGACCTTCCATTTGACCCCCACACCTCCAAAAGAGCCTAAGGATGAAGAAAAGGGCTTAAAACCCCAAAAAGGAGCCCAAAATATCCCCCTAGGAGCTAAAGCCCTCAAAAAGGGGCTAAAACCCTAAAAGGGGCTAAAGCCCTGACCAAGGGCTTAAAACCCTAAAATCCCTTAGAAAAACTATAAAAGGAGGGTGGGGGTCACTCTCAAAACACTCCTCCCTTGCCTATTGTTATGCTTCCCATGGATGCTTTGAGACCTTTGCCTCTCAAACCACCCACTCTCCCTCTCCTCCATATCCATCCCATCAATCCATTGCGTCCCAACCAAGAGAGAGGTGCTCCGATGAGCTAGGGCATGGTGGCCCATTTCCACCCAAGTGAGGTATAATTTCTTTTCATGTTTGCTTACTTGTTTTTGCTTTCTAACTGTTATTTTTATTTGCAGGTTCTATTGTTGACATTGTTTGTAGGTTTTCCATTGTAGTAGCTTAGGTTGCTTGCAGGTTTCAAGGGGCGGAACCCTAACCCATTTTCTGCAGAGGGTTTCACAAGGGCTTCATCTCCCTCTTTCTTTTCTGTTATTAGCTCATAGTTTAGTCTAGTTTTAGTTTTCTGTCACTAGATTAGCTTAGTTTATTTGTTGTTATGTTTATGCTATTTCCATTTCATTTTTTCCTATTTTCAAAGAGTAGGAACCTACCCTTGTGCCCTATAGGCACAAGGGAGCCATTCTTGCTCCTGCAGTGAGGAGAAATCCTCACTACAATAATTATTAGATTATGATGTATAATTATGGTTTGGACCATAGAGAGATATGCAAAAAAAAAATTGTGTTAACAATAGTCCAGAGGATGAAGAAAAGGTACCAATTCCAAGGATATCTTAAGAGTATCTAAGGACTCCTAGGATAGTGCATCCCATAGAAATAGATTGGCCTTCTTAAATAAGCACATTAAAACCTTGGCAATGTTTCCATACTTCACTCTAAAAATGATCTAGAAAATTAACCTTCCCTTGTAGACTCTTAAGTCAAAAAATTGTGAACGAGGGAGGAAACCAAAGTTTTTCCTCAATATTTAATGGGTCAACCATAATTACCTCGTTAAACACAAAGAATAATAAGAGGAAACACTCCTAACAAAAAATGTGTACTTCTTAGGGGTTACCGAATTTGATAATTTATGCATCTTTTGAATACCAGTCAAAGGTGCACTAGATGATCCACTCTCTGGAAAGAGTGAGAAACAAGGTCATATAGATATAATTCTATTATATGCTTGAGGTCATGAATGGAAAAGGTCATTTCTTGATAAAAGTTTGCGTAGATGTTTTTAAGGGAAATATGAATCTTTCAGTATGAAAATGTTCCCTAAGGAAAGATAAATGCAATCTTATGTTGGTCATTGGGTTTCATTTGAATTTGATTATAGCTAGAAAAAATGTCTTTGAACAAGAAAATATTTATTTTTTCACACTCATCAATAATATGATCAATATATGGCATCGGGATATTACCTTTTGGAAAGGATTTAATCCGATCTCTAACATTTGTGCACATTTAGATGGATCCTTTATTTTTATCCACTAAAATGGGATTGGATACCCATTCAGTTAATGGAATTAGGTAAATAAATCTATGTTTGAGAAGCTTCTCTACCTATGCCTTAGTAGCGGGTTCCTTGCAGGGATCTACCACTCTTAACCGTTTCCAAATATGTTTGGAATTCATATAAGTTTTGATTTCATATTCAACAACTTGGGGTTCCATTCCTGGAATTTCCTCATAAGACCAAGAAAACGCATCATGCAATTATTTAAATGAATTGGCGTATGTCGAAATTTCCTTAGGTGAACAATTTGCACCAATATATAATTTTTCCACAATGCCAGGGGTCTAACAAATGTTGATCAAAATTATAGTAGAAATATTTCCATGTTCCATTCAACATATATAATATGCATAGAAAATGGAAGCATGGGTGGACTACCTTTCTATCATAAGGTCGACCGTAAATATTCATGCTCAATTCGTTCAAGATAAGGAAGGAAGTAAGATCTATGATGCATGTCTTCCCAGGGCCTTTCAGGACCATTCATGGACTCAATAATCACTTCATCCAAAGGTAATGTGTCATCAAGGAAATCATGTGAGCTTGATGAATTGACTTCCTAAGTAGGAAGTAGCAAGATATATTCCCCCTCCATCCACAAAGAGGAAATATTAAGTTCTACAATGGATTCTATTACCGCTTAGAAAGTGATATCGGCTATAGAAAATGGCATACCCATTCTGACAGGTGCATTCCCTTCACATAATTCACTCAGGGAAGGGAGCATCCAGAGCTCACTCAAATATGAAGTACAACATGATACCAGACTCAATAGTGATACAACAGCATCGAAAGTGGAATCAATAGAGAAGATTGGCATTGAAAAGTTAAATGTTACCATGAGAGAAGGATACATCCTGACACCAACATTCTCATTTGTCAGCTGATAAATTTTTATTACTGGGACCGTAGATCCCAATGATGTAGTGGAAATGGAGTTAGTGAAGGATATATTATTGATCGTCAGAAATATACCTTCATGGGGAAAGCATACTACATGAAACATAAACAACACAACCACCTTCACAATGTAACTCAAATTCATACCCAAATATATATCGTAGTCAAGGGGTGCATAAACGATGTCGAACTCAACTAGCACAAACTTTTCCCCCAAATTGAATTGAAGTGAAGGAATAATTACATGTGGTCTAAATGAACATCCATAAAATGTGGTCAACATGGTCTTAGACTCGGACAACCGAGGAGAGCCAAGTCTCTTCCAACAAGATAAATATATCACTAACATTGAAGCACCTTCACCAACAATCATTAGTTTTATGGTATTATTAAGATACTCCAGATGGACTTGGAACACCACATGGTAAGGAAAGTGAGGCTCAACATCAGTGGTATCAAAGTTGTTTACACTCAGGACACTTAAATTGATATCTCCTAACGTATATAACAAGGCATTCCTATACAATGGACACATTTGGAGCACCTCTAAAGTGGAAATAAAACACGACATTTGGTCTATATATTTGAAGATGAAATATTTCTAGGTATATTAATAATTAAGATTGTGAGATGAGTGCTTATGGAATCCTTTTGAAACATGTGGTATAGAATCAGGTTTATCAATCTACAAAGCGATCTCTGGAGGTAGAGGATATTTCCCCATAGTAGGTTGCGAAGGATCGCCATAATTGGGTGAACGAGTAGCAAAATGAATTGCTAAGAACATATTAATGCATCCATGACCACCATCATGGACTAGAGGATTTTGATTTCCTATAAACTCACTTCTGATGGTTGAATCACTTGAAGCCATGTTTTTATTATGAGGAAGTGTATTGGTCAACATTGTTTGGCTCTATTCCATGAGATTCGAGGATTCATCAATTCTGGGGCACAAGTATGTAAGGTGGTCTTGGTCACAAAGCTTAAAAGGAAATTTGACCTTTTGTTTGGGATTCTTCTCCCCGTCATAATTATCATTGTTATTGTCACTGTTGGAATTTTATTCATGACTAATATTATTCCCAACCTTTAAATTATTCTTCCCCTTTTTAAATCCCTTCTAGTTTGTTGGTTACCCTTCGATTTCAATGACTACACAAAATGTACATCCATCGACTAGGTGAAAGAGGATGAGTTCATAACTTTGTGTCATTTTTCATATTGGTTAATAGAAATATTATACATATGGTTTGTCTCTTGGTCTACATCCTTACCACTCATTGAGCCTACAAGGCCATTGGCATGTGGCCTAGGATTTTTCTTGGGATAGTGATTAGATTGTGATGCATGTGGTATAATATCATAAAGAATCATAGAATGTGCATAAATTAAATCCACTTGTTCAGATATAAAGATGGCTTGTTCTTCATTGGTTACTGTGGACATTGAAACATCCTTTGTAATATACGATAGGATAGTTGGATAGTACCCCCCTCCAAATTTGTTCATATAAGGTAGTAGAATTATTTGCATAATAGGTACCCCTTTATAATTGAAAACAATGTTACGGAGATTGCACATTTGATGGGACATGTTGCCACCATATGAAGGAGGAGGAAGATATCCCCCTGACAAAGAAATTCCAAATGAGGGGAGACACATACCAAAAGAGACATTCCCTTGCAAAGAGATACTCTAGCTCAAAGGATGACTCTCCATAATAAAGGAGTTTGTAGGAACCAACATACTAGATGTTAGCTAGGTGGACATAAAATAACAATTAGTACCACCACTCGAATTCCCACTCCCACTCGCAAAAGGATTAAAAATTTAATTAGGGTATAATTAAGGGAGATGGAATCCTCTAACATAAGGAGTAGAAGAAGGGATATAACCACTCCTGAACTGATACGTAGTATAGGTGGTTGACGTGCCCCCCAACCCTACACCAGACGTACCACTAGAAACCAAAATTGAGGTTAGAACACTAGTCAAAGATAATTTAGGCATGCAAAAGGTAAAAGGATTAGAGGAATAGATATCAGAATGAGAATATGTACCTAAAAATACCAATGAAAAGGTGGACACACATTTTGACAACTAAAAAAACTTAAAAGGATTGGTCATAATTGAATGGGAAGAACTATTAGTGTTAGGTATAACTCCCGACTCCAATTCA
>LPNX010892911.1:0-10403 GCA_001517045.1 Pseudotsuga menziesii | reverse complement strand
TACTAGCATCTTGATGTTTATTATCATCTTTCTTTTGGTTGTGCTTGTCTTTGATGGAGTCCCATGAAGCCCAACACTGATATGATGTGTGCCCAGTCTTTCCACAATGCTTGCACTACAATTCTGATGTTTTGTTTCTGCTCCCTTTGCCTCTGAAATTTCTTCTTCCTCTGCCTCTCTCTTTGCCAGAGAGAGTGGCACCAACTCCAGATGCTCCACGCTCATGAAGAGAACAGTCTTCACCTCCACGCACTTCACGCACAAGAGTGCCTTCACGCACAGGTGGCAGCTACTTGGTTGATGGGCAATCACCAGCTCTTAGGTCTTTCTCCTCCAAAATGAGAAGAAGCAGAACCCTAGCAGAAACCTAGCAAAACACGGAGGAAGCAGAAACCTTCATGACTCCTCCAACGCTGGTATTCACGCAGTCACTCACAGCTTCACGGGTTCAGTCTTCAATGCTTCAGTTTTCAACGTAGGCAGTAATGCAGGATGGGCGTTAGGCGCTAGTAATGCTGATCCGGACATGCCGCATTGTAAGTCGAGTTCGAATCTAGGCCTGGTGTATGTTCTTGCTATATTCAGTTTTGAGCTGTGAAGAAATCCTGGTTTTTGTTTTCTCCATGACTAGTTCTCCGAAGCTTAACCAGAAATTGATTGAAGATTAACGCTTGCAGAGGCGTATTATTGCCCTTAGCGAAGAGCAGGATAGCATTCATAAGAGATGGCGAGGATCTGATCAGGCTGGACCTTTTCCAGAAAGACAGTACAAGTGATCAATTAATTCGAAGTCTGGGAATATATCCAGAGAAGATCACATAAATGAGGACAGAATATACATTCATGGGGACAGAGAAAGGCGTAGATCGAACGTAATGGAAGAATCAAGCTCAAGGCTGGTTCTAATGGTAGGCGAGGCATAGTACAGAGGCTCCAAACGGTTTGCAGACTCGTCAATCTATTACCATTTTAATGGAGACGTAGATTATCAGCAAAGACAACGAGAAGTTCAGCATCATGGCATGAATTATGTGGGCTAGAATGGCAGTGAATAGGGGAGTTTGGATAGATCGCAGTAATCTCAACGTAGTATCAAACTCCAACAATATGGATTCACGCAGTTTATGAGCAGTCCACACAGAAAAAATTAGGGTTTCGTGACTATCATAGGGATTATCACATCACGCAGAGGATGGATGGGGCTGAGTGGAGCGTTAGAACAACCAGATCATGCACCAATGCATGCAATCTGCAGACTGAGGAAAATGAGTGAGCAGTCTGGCAACAGGCAGGAGTTATGGCAGCGCTCTGATACCACTTGTTAGGTATAACTCCCGACTCCAATTCATTATTCAAATGCAAATGCCTATATTTATACATTTCATAAGGCGGTTGATTACCAGCCTTTTCGCCTTCCTATCTATTCATATTCCTATTATTTATTTACAATAATCCTGACGGATTATTCTAACAATTAGCATGATAGCTTGTGAACAGAATGGTCCCTAAGACCCATATGGTATCTGAATAGGGGGTCTCTTGGACATCACTTCCCATCGTGGATGAAGGGGTCGGAGGAAAATTTGATAACCTAGAAGTAGTACTCATAGTAAGAACTATTTGAAGTTCACTATGGGATATATATTAACCACCTATATCAAGTCTATGCCTCTTATGGAGAATATGTAAGGATCAATAGATGGTAAACCTACTAGATTACGAGAATAGTGGAGAGATGAAACTTTATCCATGTTGAATCCAAAGAAAAATTCTCAAACAATAATGATCCCTAGAGACATCTAACGAGCATATATCAGACCCCTAGAAAATGTAGGATAATTACACACAAACAAGGACGATGGATAAGTGAGATCCTAATATATAGCAGGTAAGTATCTCCTAGGAGAGACTTGAGACTCCCATACATTACAAGTGGAGGTTTAACAATATTTATAGAGGTCCTGAGATTTAGGGCACAAACCTACTGTGTTTTTTTATCCATACCTGACTAGGACACTCACAAAATAACCCTTACAAGTATCCCCTTTGATACCTAGGAAAATCCACTAAAGTAAACTCGTATAACCAATTCTTAGGTGTACAATCATAGGTGGGATCCACCGTATGGGTAGGATAGCTAATCCAAAAGACAAATATGCACCGAAGTACCTTAAGAACCCCTAGATACGAATATAATCTTGGATATATCTAATAAATTTTAGAGTTAAGCACTACTTTTAGTGGGTTGTTTATTACTCAAGGGGATATGGTCTTTCAATTAATGATAGTTGTGACTCGGTAAGTAAAGAATCATACTTAAAAACATTGCTAAGTACTAGAATTGTTTTCCAAATTGAAAATGGTATGCTACTAATTGAAATGCACAAAAATGGTCTCTTTTGTTTTCAAATTCTTATGCAATATTTCCAATATGATTCCTAGAGTAATACAATTTCAATAAAAAGTACGAATGAAAGTTCTATATAAATGCAAAATGAAAATATCCAACAAACATGAAAAATGAAAGTATGTAAACAAATATGAAAATGGTGCAAATATTTTTCATATTTTATGTTGGAATATTATTAAACCCACTCATAACTTAGGATACAATATTTAATCATTATTTGATTAAATTCCTACCCACTAGCTGATTAGTTGGCATCCACTTTCACATTAAAGTCAACACATGTCATATATACCCCAGGAATTCTCTATTTCTAATTCTAGGTTGATCTTGATCACTTTATGTACATCAAGAATTGGTAACTATGCTTTACTGCAGATTCTGCTTTATTCTGTTTTATCCAGCTTTTCAGTGGATAAGGCAAAGCTAGTTAACTAAGAAAATTGTATCCTTTGTTGTCAACTCATCCTCCATTTTTTTCTCTCCATTTTCCAATATTAGCATGTTTATCCATCACTCTTGACAACTCACTCATTCTTTTTCTAATTCGTGAGGTCCTTGACTGATTTCGGATGTGCTTAAGCCACCTATGGGGGTTTATCATATTTGGTAAGTAAACCTTTCTGAGATTTATGAGTTGTATCCATAAAACTAGATTTTTATATGAGGTATGTACTATTTATGTACAATATTATTCATCATTAATTAATGGAAGGATACATTCCAATATTCATCTCTTCGTTCATGTGATTCGGTCTCTTTTCTTCTCTCTATTTTCCGTGTGTATGCTTGTGAGAATTATCTTAGTAGCAAGATATATTTCCTATGATTATTCTTATCATGTTTTATCATAGCATTGGATCTATTATTTATACATGGTATTATATCACAAGTTTGATCAATTTCTATGAATTCAAGGAGCGCATCCAATCTCCTATCCCTCTCTGAAGAAGAGCTTGTCTAGATTACAATATTTTGTCCTAGTTTTTTTTTGTAGGTTGCAGAGAGTTTCTTCTTGAGTGCATCAAATCAGAAATATGGATTCTTCCTTAGATATAATTATTACTCCCTTCAAATACCATGAATGGAAATAAAAATTTGGCATTCTATTGTGCAGTAAAGGACTATACAGAGTTACTCTAGCTTTGGAGAATGAGCCCAATGCTATGATTGAAAAAGCTAAGTAGCATAATAGGTTGGATGAAGCCTATGTATTTATTTTTCTCTCTATTTATCATGATATACTCATTCATATATATGGTTTAACCATTACAAAAAAATTGTGGACTCAATTGGATTCTCTCTTTGGAGTTCAAGATGAGCTAAGAGCGCATCAATTGGAGATTGAGTTATTCTCATTGAGTCCAAGAAGTATCGATTCTCTTGAGGGTTTCTTCAACAAGTTCAAGTCACTGTTCTAATTCTCAAGAAATGTGGGATTGAGAAGGAATATGATCAATTAATCCTTTCAATTATTTCTAAATTGGGTTTTGATTACTCAATTTTTGTGACTACTTTTCATGCTACTAGGCTTGTTGTTCCTAAGTGGAAAATGCCTTTTTTAAATACTTTCCTTGATTCACTAAAAAATGAGCAAGATAAATTGATCCATATGGGTGTCCTTAATTATTCCAAGGGAAAGGATGATTATCTCATGTTTCAAGTAAGAAATAATGTCAAATCAAAAGAGAAGCAAATTGTGAAGCAGCCAAATTCAGAAATTGAAGATGAAAGTTCGAAGCCTACTTATGAAGATTCAGTAAAGAAATGTAAGAAGAAAAAGATCACATCCAAGTGTTCTTATTACAGGAAGGGTTTTTTTTAGACAAGTGTTTCAAGAATAAAATGGATATCATGTCTAAGCTTCTTGAGAAGCACAAGATAGAAGTTCCATATGAACTAGAGAAGCTTGTTGATTCCTCAGAACACTATCATAGTGCACAGTTCCAAGGTGATATAAATTATGCTTTGAGTGCCAGATTTAAATACTTTTCTCTTGTATCTGATATATATTTAGTATCTGATATATCAGAATCATAAATATCATATTCTTTATTTGATAATCCTCCTCCCAGTCTACTAGTTTCATCTCCCAAAAATTGTGATTTTTCACTAGATACTGACTTGTCTTTGAGTAGCTCTTCCTCGCAAGATTATATATATTATTTAGAATATTATTTTTAGGATGATATGTATGTCATGACACAAATAATACCACCATCCTTATGATCTACCATACCTATTAATAATCCTAATACTATACAAATCCCAATTTCACTAGTTGATTCATCATTGGTCTCTTATGCAGTGTTACTTATCTTACATGGTTTGAAGTCTTGTCTATGTTTCAATTTTTGGTTATAAATGACATTAGTAATATATAGACTAATATTAAACATTTTTTTATATTTTCTAATCACTTATGGTTAATATCTCATGTCCATTTATCATTCATATTTTTACACCTATCAGTTTTCCCCAGTTGCTCATATTTTTCCTAGTATATCCCTATATCCTCATGGAGTCACTGAAGCCTTTGTCTATTCCATATTCTAATGTTTCTAACACATCATATTTTTATCAGATTCATATCAAATCTGGAAAGGTGCTACATCATATTGGAATATTGGCATGTGATTCACATCACAATTTTACAGCTATTCAGGGAATTGAGTGTGTAACAAATTGTCTTAATTTTTGTACTCTTTGGGAAGGAATATGCACATATCTCTTTTCCATTTCATTTTTTTTCATATGAGAGTTTGATAGTAGAAAGAAGCATTCAGATGATGATCCTAATTCGTCAATTGATGAGATGCCAGGAGTCTCTCCTATTCCTTCTTATATTTTCTACACTCTAGCCCATGATCATGGAGTTCATGATTTCTTAATCAAGTATTTCATCCACGCTAAATACTTAAGGAATTTTCCATTGCGTCACCCTACTCATTGCACCCCTATTTTTCTCCTGCAAAATCTCTCCACTACCTCTCTGCTTCCTTCTCCTCTAGTTTTCCTCTGCTTCTCTGCCATGTTGCGACACCAGAGAGGAACTCCACACTGAGGTTGTACTGGGAGAGGAACCCACAACCAACACCCTGTTCCTTTCAACAACTAGGAAAACAGTGATGGATTTGATATTGAAATTATGGACTCCTTACATACCATGATCAATGACTAGGATGACGAGCTCTCAGGCTCCCTCACAGCAGCAAGTCGAACCTCAGAACGTCACAGAAATTATTGGGTATTTAAGAATATTTGGGTTCATATTCTACTCTTCTTCTCCACCCATCCTCTCCCCAAAATCATCCCTCCCCCATCCCCAGCCCTTGCAGCTTCCCTGACTCTTTATGCCCTCCCTGCATCCACTTATGCACCCATCCCTCTGTGGTTCCCATGGACTGTGAACCCTCCTCCCTCCCTCTGCAAAGTCATATGAAGACCATATTAGATGGAAAAATCACCTTCAGTCCAGCTTCTCTGAATAAAATCGAGCCCCTCCCGATTAAAAGTCTTTTATCCAGCAAGAATGATGCCGAAAGCAGCAGCAAAGAAAACACTTCTAGCGATGAAGATGTCTTCAATGACATAGCCAATGACAAGGATGAACTAGGAAATACAATATCCATAGGCTTCAGGAATCCTATCATTGAGGAACTATATTTCAAACCTTATCCAAGTTTATTGTCTTCAGGATTCTCCTTTTTTTGCTATGTCTTAGGAATTCTGGAATTTTCAATTCAAAAACTCTAGACTGTTAAACATATTTTTTTTGTAAAAGAGTTAAATATATTCTATTTTGGATATGTTTTCCCTCATCGAGGGAGGATCTGGTATACTTTTTTGGTTTTTCATCTCCTCTAAGGAAGACTAAACCTCTACACTTGCTTGTTCCTCTCAGCAAGACAGATTCTATACTCTATAACACTTTTTGTACCACTATTATTTTTCTTCAATAGAATAGTTCATGAACTTACAAAAAGAAAAAAAATCTTTCAAGTAATCCTACACGTAAAAAATTATGTAGTAAGTTAAGGTTTCGCACCTGATAATCACCATTGAGTTGGGAAACCACGAGCTGTGATTCAAGTCTACCCTCTAGATGAGTAATTCCACGTAGTGTAACATCCCATAATAACTCAATAACCATACTGTATTCAGCCACATTATTAGTCACCAGACCTAAGAAGGTGCCACCAGAGGCAACCAGTTGTCCTAAGAGTGTATAAATAACCCAGGTGGCGGAATCTAGATTACAAGTGTGGCAGCTAGCGCCATCAGCAAAACCTACAAACCACTCGGATGACGTCTGAAACAACAGACATACTGTATAAGAAACACTAACCAGCTAATGACCTATTGTACATAAAAATACATACAATAATAAACAAGAAAAGGTATCAAGCCTAAGCATAATACTTCTTCAGGTAGACACCATTTTTGGGCTCTGGTAACTTGTTTCCATCAAAATTGGTTAATTAGTAAGCTCCCTTTTTTAAAACTTTGGACACAACATAGGGGCCTAACCATATTGACTTAAATTTACCTAGCCCCATGGGTTCCTTTTCTTGATCCCAGAGTAAAACAAGTTCTCCCTTGGAGAAAACTCTCAGTTTAACAGCTTTGTCGTATTGGTTTTTGACCCTATCCTTGTGAGCCTCATTTTTAGTCAACGCATATCTGCGTTGTTCATCAAGATTCTATAGGTGAAGCAAACATTCTTCTAGATCCGTATTGTCGAGAAGCACATGAATATAAATCTTTAAGGATGGAATCTCACACACAACCGGTGTGACTGCTTCCACCCCGTGAATAAGTTGGAATGGTGAGAAACCAGTAGCAGTATTGATATTAGTTTGGTATTCCCAAAGTGCAAGGTATAGCATGATGTTCCAATTTGACCTACTCATGTTAATAGTGCTCTTTAGAATGGTTTTCAAGGTTTTTTTTACCACCTCTACTTTCCCATTCGCTTGAGGGTAAAAGGAAGATGATTGATATTGCCTAAACCCTAGCATGGTGGTCAAATAAGCCATCATGTTGTTCTAAAAATGACTGCCATGATCAATGACAATCTGTTTTGATATACCAAAATGAGCAATGATTTGGTTGAATACAAAGTAAGTTGTTGTTTCACCACCGGATTTGAAGGTAGGAATTGCCTCTACCCACATCGTGAACTAGTCTACAACGACAATGATGTATTTGTGCCCCCCAACACAAACTGGATTACATGGCACGTAATCTACCCCCCACTTGATGAAGGGACCTATCGT
Organism: Pseudotsuga menziesii; assembly: GCA_001517045.1. Taxonomy (NCBI): domain Eukaryota; kingdom Viridiplantae; phylum Streptophyta; class Pinopsida; order Pinales; family Pinaceae; genus Pseudotsuga; species Pseudotsuga menziesii. Next base: position 2,717 of record LPNX010892911.1, on the reverse strand, counting down.
GATGATGGGAAACAAAGGAGCGGGATGCAACCGCATTTTTCTTGTACAGAGATGACAAGGATGACAGCGCTTTGCGGCTTCCACACAATCTTTGAAGATTGTGGGCCAAAAATAACTAGCTCGTAAAATCTTATGGTTTGTTTCTAACCTAGATAAATGACCCCCACACGCTTCACTATGGGAATAATTTAGGACGAGCTATGCCTCTTCATGAATGAGGAACTGACACAAGATCTAATCTGCCCCTCGTCAATATAGGGTATCACTGATGATAAGGTAATTTTTAGCATTAACATGCAACTTACGTCGATCTTCCCACGAGAAGGACGCGGAACACTTAAGAGTCTAGAGATATACCAGGATATCTCTGTAGAATGGATCAAAGGTTGAAATCAGAAATATATACTCATATGGGAATGAGTCTTCTTCTGCTACTATAATCTCTTTCGTAGGGAATTTTGAGATCAATTCTGCGAATACTAAGGATTTTTTGGACTTAGCAGATTGAAAATTTAAGTCAAACTCTTGGAGAATGACTATCCACTTGTTGAATTTTCCCCTGATTATGTGTCAAGATAATACATACTTGAACAGATTCACATATGCAACCACTTTGGTTGTCCTTAGAAAGATGTAGTGATGTAGCGCCTTAACAACATAGACTGTTGCTAAAGCCAACTTCTCAATGTGCGAGTACCTAAGTTCAGGGCCTACTAATGCATCACTAAGGTAATAGACAACATGACCTTGGAGCCTATCATCCTACTGGACTAGAACTACTCCTATAGTTGACTCTGACGCAGCTAGATACAATATAAAATCTTTGGTGTAGTCTAGCGAACGTAGTAATGGATCCAATAGTAAATCCTTCTTTAATGCCTCGAAAGTGAGCTGTGTAATTTCATCCTACAGGAAATGGGTGTCTTTCTTAAGTAAGCACATGAAACCCTTAATTATCTTGGCATAATTGACTATCAAAGGCTAAAGGAAATTGGATTTTCCTAGTAGACTCTTCAGTTTCTTGATAGAATGAGGAGGAGGTAGATTTACAATGGCCTCAACATTCAAAGGATCCACCTATATTCCTTTGTTTGACACAATGAACCCTAAAACATTTCGCAACACTGTTGGGGCGCATACTCCATGTTGGGTAACTCCGCGGTTAATTAGAAAATTTGTAAGCGGAGCTATGGGCCAAAATAGTCTTAGGGGTGTCAGGGTAAGTCAAAACCCTCCTTTTTGTAATAAACCCGTGGTTTAAATCCAGGGTTTAGGTTTTTTGGGTGCCCATGGTTTAAGACCATGGTTTTGTAAAACTGCGCAATATAAATAAGCACTTGTGTAAAAAGGATAGGTTAGGCTTTTTGATGTAAAGAAAGATAAGGCGAAGTAAGGTTGGTTTTTGTCAGGAAAGGATAAGTCCCAGCTGTGTGCGTGGATGACCTCTGCAGCTGTGTGCGCAGAGGGTTTTTGTAAGAAAAGGAAGAAAGATCTGCAGCTGTGTGCGTAGAAGCCTGCTGCTGTGTGCGCGGCTGTGAAGGACTGAAGGGATCTGCAGCTGAGTGTGCAGATCAACTGTGGTTTTGAGGAAAGAGGAATAAAACACAGTTTGTGGACATAGCCCCTACACTGGGGGTGAACCACGTTATATTTGGTGTCGTGGTTTTATTGTGTTGTTTCTGCTTCTGTTATTTTCATGCATTAAACTGAATACATCTGATAACATAAGATCACTGCTAGTAATAAGCTTCGCTGTGAATTCCCCGTAGTGGGTTATGCAAGTTTAGTTTGTTTATTGTGCTGCGAAGTCATATATGAATGAATGATAAATTTACAAGTGTTGATTAATAATTGCTTTTAAAGGCTAAGGTACAGTAATACCCCTCTCTGCATGCAGAAACCTGATTCTGTGGCACCCCATTGCTGTTTCGGGTGAGACTGCAACCTGCATGCAGGTCGTTGCCGAAAGGGCCAACACGGTGGGTCTTTTGTTGGTGCGACGCATAAGAATTAACTCGGGTCTGCCCTATTTCCCAACAAACACGATGCATAAAACATACTTGTGAGGATTCAAGTGTATATAGTTCCTACATCATTCAAATATCATATGAAGATGATCTTGATGGTCCTTCCTCTTGTGAGAATGGGCAGGGAGATCATCCAAGTATGGTTCTACAATACTCTTAATATCATGGAAGGAAAAATTCATTACCCGCTTGAAGGTATCTCATACATATTTCAAACCGAAGGCCATTCTTATAAGCAAAGTGTTATAGCGGATTTCACCACACTAGGTGAATCACACATTGTATGGCCTTCCCCTATCCCGCTGCAGACTCATTATTCCCTATGGACCATTTATTGTCTTTTGATGTATCATTGACCATCCCTAAAAACATTAGAAAGTTGATATACGCGGCCTTTTCCCCGATAACCGCGTACATACACGGATATTCCCTCTATAGTCGTGTACATCGGGATGTGTGCATAATCCAAAACTGTTGGACCGTTCCTTGCCTTGAATCCGACTCATATGACTCCTGGCCTTCCATATGCCTTGGGATCGCACGGATTCGACCTTTCAGTATCACTTTGGAAAGCTATATAAGGAACCATTAAGACATTGAAAACAAGAGGAGAGAATTGAGAGTACCGAAACTATAGTCCATTGTTGCCAGAACTATACTTGAGTCTGCATCCCTTTGTCCCTTTGGAGC
>LPNX010892907.1:112968-184109 GCA_001517045.1 Pseudotsuga menziesii | reverse complement strand
AAAATTTGTTCCATCTAATTCACAAATAACTCAATTAGATAGAACAAATGTAAAGGTTGTTGGAGAAATGAAGGATGTCTTAGTTAGAATTGCTTGTAATCTTGGTGGTTGTGCTTAAAGAATGATTTATTGTTTTCTAAAAGTTAGGGTGTTCATTGAACTCTCTTTTCATTGCATATACTGAAAGAAGAACACTAGATTAGCTTCTAGATTTCATTTCTTGCTTGCATAGTAAACTTCATTTTATTCCCTTCAAAAAAGAAAAGTTTTGCTTGAGATTAGGAAATCATATTTGAGCATTGGATTTGGGTTTTCTGATTGGCTTCAGAAGCTTTCAGGACCTTTATGATCTTTCATCTCTTATGCATATAGCACTATCTCGATCCAAAAAAAAAAAAATGGTAGTTTTAAGTTAGATTTGCTTATGTTTTTAATAAATTTGAAAAGTTAGAGTGCATTGGCATATAGGTGTGCTTGGTGTTGTTCTTTTAGGAAAAGAGATTCTCACCCTTCCCATTTTATTTTGGAAAGAAGAATTTGGTTTGTAGAAGTGTTTTCTTGTCTTTGATTTGATGTTCATGACTGTTGATTGGAATGATTTTTGGTTTTGAAATAAAAAGAAAAACACTCTCTTCCCTCCCGTAAGTAGGCATATTGAATGGTAGAGTGAATATTTGCACAAGCATATTGCATGGTTTTACTTTTCTGTTAGAACAACATGCATTCACCTAGCCATACAAGTTAAAATTAATGAAAGTTGTAGGTTAAAATTTATGTAGTAACTTGACTGATAGGTTAGAGACGTGTTTGGGCATCGTAAAATGTAGGAGATGTCGTTATTTGTTAGCATTACATTCCGAGACTCTTGCAGTTCTTCCACGTACCGTCAGTATATCAAACGACCTTTCACGCACCCTTGAGGTATACATAAAGGTACTTCATGTAATCGATTGTATAACAGAAGGCCTCTTGTGTACGGTTATGCATTAGACAACACTACTACCGATTCGACCTCCCACGTACCTTGAGTATATCGAGAAACACCACTAGGGTATCTTATATATCTGAGAAAATCCCTTTGGCCATCTTGTTTGGAGCCATAGACTGAAAACAACATTCAGGGAGATTACTACGCACGTACCCTCAAGGTATATCGCAAGTGGCACCTGCTTGACAATCCTAGTGAGAGACCTGACTTTTGAACTCCTCCTATCCTTTTAAGTATGCTTGTTTTGACCTATATTTTGAGTAGGGAAGTCTTTTGGTGTGTTTTTTTCTAGATTTTCAGACCCTAGGTTAGATAGTAACTATACACACTGGCTGAGTTAAGACAGTCCAGGAGAGTATGGGGCTTTCCAAACGTTTTTACTTCTGTTTCAGAAGAAAATCCAATGGAATCTATTTACCAAGGAGCTGCAACCACCTCCCAAGTGGGAGATAATGTGGTGGTGGAAAGTGGAGTACCATATTCTTCACACTCTCCCCCATTGGCCCAATAGCCTTCACGAGAGGATTCATTGTTCCATCCTCCCGCAGAAGGTCATGTTGACGATACCCATCCGGATTTTGGTCCTAATGCTCCTTTTTGGGAGACACCCATTGGATAGGCCATTTCCTCATTTGGAACCCGTGTAATTTCTCTTGAAAGTAAAGAAGAATGCAGGAAATACCGTGCTACTATCCTTCGTGCATAGGAGGTAGAAAAGTAGATTGACAACCTATTAGGATCTTCACCACTTTGTTCCACATTCCTTCCTATGGGATATCGTTCACTAGCCGATTCTATGAAACCCATTGAACCGATTATAGATCGTCCATTAACAACCCATAGCCTAGGTCAAATTTCCACCCCTCTCACCTCTTATGTTATGTCTTTTCCAAATCCTCCTAGATCTTTTGCATCTAGGGCCCAACCTTCAATTCTTGTTTCTTCAGTACCTTTGAATTTTGGGGGCCAACCCCCAGCACAACCTACGTTATCCAAGACCGGAGTTGTACCTAGTCAAGAGAAAACCTCTAAAATAGAAACATCTACAGTTTTTGTCCCTCCCACCCACACTAATGTAGTAAATCCCCCATCTAGTTCAGGTCAGCCATTGGGGGCACAACCTGTTCTCATTTAGTCTTCTAGTGGTTATGGTTATCAAATACCTATAGGTAATCATCCATATAATCCTACTAGAATTCCATTCCCTAGCAACACTTTTACGCCATGGGGGCAGCCCAACTGATCTTACATGCAAAACATGGGAGGGATACCGATACATACTGCGGGAGGTGTAGGAGGACCACCTTATGGAGGTCCCCCCCTGGGGGACCTAATGGTCCTGGAGGGCCTGGCAGTCCTCCTCATGGTCCTGGTGGTCCTAGTGGTCCTATGGGACCTGGTGGATTTCCTCCTTATGGATCGAGAGGGTCTAGTCACCCTCCACCTAGTGGTTCCGTTGGCTTTGGAGGTTTTCCACCTCCTGGAGACTCCAGAGGGTCTGGTGGTCCGCCTCCTAGTGGTCCTATTAGTCTTGGTGGTCCCGGTGGTCCTGGCGGTCTCGGTGGCTCTAGCAGTCCTCCTCCTGGAGGCCCTGGGCAGATTTCCCGGTAGTTATTCCTCACAGCAACTTGTTTATTAGTCCACCTATGGCCCTACTGGTAATTACATGCCATATCAATATTACCAGTATGTGCAGCCCAATAGACAGTTACCTTTCCTTGCAAATTTGGACTTACCTGATTTTTCCAAGTTGATTAATGATCCCATTCGACACAATCCCTCGTGGCCTCCCATTTCGGTAAAGTTACCATTGGATATTCCAAAATTCGATGGGAAGCAAAGTGAAGATCCACGGAACCATGTTATGACTTTTCATTTGTGGTGTTCCTCGAACTCTCTCATGGATGATTTCGTTCGGTTATGACTCTTTCAGCAAACTTTGACCGATATGGCCGCGAAGTGGTATATTGAACTCCCACAACATTCGTTTGTGGATTTTTGGCTCGTTGGAAACCGTATTTCTTACGCACTTTCAGATCCCTATTCGTTATGAAATGGGCACTGATATTTTAACTTCTCTACAACAAAACACCTCCAACCACATTTATGACCATATTCATGAGTGGAGAAGGCAGAGAAGGCTTATTAAGTCCCCTATTCTAGATCAGTTGTTAGCTGATTGGTTCACTAAGTCGTTGTTGCCTCCTATTGCCCGATATGTGGCCATGGACAATGTCATTATCGAAGAGCAGGCTATTAGTAGGGCTCAGTTCCTAGAATTGGTCTATTCCCAATCTGAGATTCTTTATGACCTGATTCCTCAAGCTCCTCGCCCCAGCACTGACCTTGCCAATCCATCAGCAGAAGTACTTGTTGATGGGATTGTTGGTTCAATCCAGTCCCCATCCACAGTGAAACCTGCCAAGCAAACCCAAACTGCTATTCCTCCAACTCCCAAGGTTTCTACCGAGGTCAATTCTATTCAAAGTACTCAAACCTCGGGTAATAAAATGAAAGGTAAAAATAGAAATAAAAAACGTGAAAAATAGTAGGAGACCCCACAATCAACCCATAATGACAACACCATAGGGAAAAGGAAGGCTAAATACCCTTATTTGTTATGTGGTGGTGACCACTTTTCAAATGAGTGTCCCCATCGGGATGAAACCTCCCAGTTTTTGAAGTCTAATCCCGCACCTACAGTACTTATGGATCCCTTTCCCTCTCAACAATATCTAGTAGACCACATGTCGAACCAGGGTAACTCTATTTCATCAGAGGAAATTCGTATGATGTCCTCAGATACCATCCATTTGCAAACTCGAAGCTAGAATTATGATAAACCCACAGATAAGAACGAAGTTCAATCTTCTTCAGGGAAAGCTCCCTCTACTAGTTCTTTGGAATCCTCGTCTACTGTTCCCTTGTCTATTGAGAAGCCTACTCTCAACATGATTTTGCACCCACCAAAGAGTACTCTTCGGAAGTATATCTTTAATCCCAATTCCTGAGCTGCTCAATTCTATAATGTGGTTGAAGATCTCACTCAGGAACCTTGTGCAATGTCTACCTTAGAGTCACTCCAAAGTTTCCCTACACAGCACAATAACTTATTCACTGCATTAGGAGCTGTAGACCTAGATAACACTAACTTGATTAACTTCAATGTTGAGAACTATAAACCTAGATTACTGCATAAAATTGCTTTTTAGATCATTGTGAAATTAGTGGAAAAGAAAGTCTTTCAAAAGGTGCTAGATGAAGGAGCTTCAAACTTGGTGTTATCTCTGACTTGTTGGAAAGCTCTTGGCTCTCTTGAGCTTGTTACATCACCTACGACCCTTAAAGCCTTTGATGGATGGGGTTTCCAACCCCATGGCCTCATATCATCCCTCTTGATCGAGCTAGGGGGAAAAATCGTTTCCATCCAAGTGGAAGTGGTAGATGCCCCTCTAGATTATAACCTTCTTTTAGGAAAGAATTGGTTCTATGCCATGAATGTTGTTGCTTCAACAGTATTTCAAATGGTTCAATTCCTGAATCTCGGGAGAATTGTTACCATTAACCATCTTGATTTTTGTACACCGGATGTTACTACCTCCACGGCTAACAACATCCCCATGTTAGGTCAGTCCCCTCCTCCTTACTAGTTGATTGGGGCAGGTATGTTGAAGGATTCATCCCTAATGGGGATTTTTCCCTCTACTCCTCCTAGAATGGATACCGTGACAGTACATATAATCACTTCATTTGATATTGAGCCCCTAGGCACAAATGTTATTGAATCCACCTCATTGAGCCCACATGAAGCTATGTATGACACCACTCAAACTTGCTCCGATGATCACACTAATGACATTCATTTAGTGGCTTCGGATACTTACCATTTATCGTACGGGTTAGAACCTTCTCTTCCAGTTCTAGACTATCTCTTCGAGACTTTTCCTTCCAATGATTCCATTATAGATATCATGAATACGGATAAGCCCATTTGGGAGGATCACCATCATGGATCCATGTTCCTCCCCAATACCAATTTGGGCAGCCATTATTTCGCATCTATGTTTCCTACTAATATTGTCAACGTTCTGCAAAGTCCTATATTGTTGCAAGACACAGATTCTGAAGGAAACCATTGCAACGTTACTCAAACGAACCCAATTGACATATCATCCAAGCCCGATGTTATTGAGCATGTTCATGTTGGGCAGAACTGCTCCACAAATGAATCTGAAGCATATAAGGCACTTTTTAAGAAATTCCGTGATATTTTTGCCTAGTCCTATGAAGAGATCCCGGGGATCGAACCTTCCATTGTGGTCCACGAGAATAAAAATTATCCCACTACTAAACCTGTTAGGCAGAAACTTACGCAAGTCCATCCTAGGAAGGCTACAGCTATTAAAGATGAGATTGAGAAACTTCTGAAAGCTGGTTTTATTTATCATGTACCTCTGACGGAATGGGTATTGAACGTTGTCCCTATCAATGAAAAGCAAGGCACCATTAGAGTATGCATCAACTTTAGGGATTTAAATAAATCTTGTCCCAAAGAAAACTTTCCTACCCCACACATCAATCAGATTATCGACAACTATGCTGGAAGTGTCATCTTTTCATTCATGGATGGCTTCTCTGGCTACAATCAAATTGAGATATTTCTCACCGATTAACATAAGACGACATTCATTTTCCCATGGGGAACCTTTTCAGATAAGAAGTTACCTTTCGGCTTGAAAAAATTTGGATCCATGTTCAAGCAAGCGATGTCCTATGCATTTCATGACATTAAACATATTGTTGAACTGTACCTTGACCACCTCCCTGCTCATTCACAGTGACACGAGGACCGTCCTGGTCATCTTAGAGACATATTCCTGAGATGTTGTCATTATAATATACGGCTCAATCTGCATAAATGTGTTTTTTGTGTTGAGACGGGACGTCTGCTCAGATTTTTGGTAATTAAAGATGGCTTCTAGATCGATCCTTTGAATATTGCCACTATCATTAATCTACCAGCCCCAACCAACATCCTTGAACTCCAAAGTTTGCAGGGAAAGGAAAAATTTCTCCGTCGTTTCGTGTGCAATTTCACTAAGAAAACGCATGGTTATATGTGTCTCCTCAAGAAGAACACTCCATGCTTTTGTGGTGACTAGGCCCAATGCGCCTTTGATAGTCTTAAGAACGCTCTGACTCATTCACCTGTGATACACCCCCCAAATTATTCAAAGGATTTTCTCTTGTATATTGTTTCCTCCACTACTACCATCGCCATGGTTTTAGTGTAGGACAATCTCCACGGTCAGGAGCATGTGATTTATTACACGAGTAAGAATGTTATTGATTCTGAAACCTGTTATTCACATGTGAAAAAGCTAGCTTTAGCCATGGTCATTTCTGTGCAACAATTTCGTTACTGCATTCTCCTTTGCACTAGCACCGAATTGGCAGACTAGAACCCAATGTACTACATTCTGACTCATCAGGTACTTAGGGGCAAGTACTCCCATTGGATCGTCATCCTTCAGTATTTCGATCTCAAGTTTGCCAAGGATACATCAAAGAAATCCTTGGTTTTTGCCGATCTTATATGTGAACTTCCCTGTGCTACCATGGAATCTGAGCCCAACGATTCATTTCCAAATGAATTCATGTTCCTAATTAGCACTATTGATCCTTGGTATGGAGATTTGCTGATTTATCTCCAGACCTAGCATTTTCAGCCGCATCTATCTTGTGATGATCATCGCTACATATGTCACCACGTGAAGTATTATCTTATCTTTAATGATACCTTGTATAGACATGGGATTGACTCCATTCTACGGCGATGCCTCACTCATGAGGAGGCTAAACACGTACTGAATGATTTCCACTCTGGAGCATGTGGTAGTCATTTATCTGGGATGGCTACAGCCCAGAAAATCCTTCGCACTGGCTGTTTCTGGCCTTCTATCTTCAAAGATTGTCATGAGGCTGTTAAGAAATGCCCACCTTGCCAACATTTTTATCCCAAAAAGCGCACCCATCCTGCTCCACTTCACCATATCATTGTCATTGGCCCTTTTGCCAAATGGGGGATTGAATTCATTGTAAACCTACCTCAACCGGGGGGCATGGTTACATCATCGTAGCCATGGATTATTTCACAAAATGGGTTGAGGCCATGCCCACATATGTAGAATATGGTAAGACTGCCACTCTCTTATTTTTCAATCATATCATAGATAGATTTGGAGTTCCACAGTCCATCGTCACTGATCACAGATCTCATTTCCGTAATCAAATGATGGAGGAATTGAGTGTCATGCTAGGTTTTCACCATGAAAAATCTATGTCGTATTATTTGCAAGCTAATGGTCAGGTAGAGGCAATTAACAAGGTTTTGAAAACTATGCTTCGTCATATGGTTGGAGATCATAAATCCAATTGGCCTCTCGTTCTTTTTCAGCTCTTTGGGATTATCGGACTTCCATGAAAATAGCTACTAGTTTCACGCCATTCCATCTTGTCTATGGACTTGAAGCTGTCTTGCTGATCCAATGATAGATTCCATCTTTAAAACTCATCATCGAACTTCTCCTAGACACTTCCGTACAGGAAGCAAGATTTTTGTACTTAAATAACCTTGATGAGATTCATAGAGATTCTGCCTTGGCTAATGAGGCACATAAGAAAAGCGTCAAGGTGCAATACGATAAATATGTCCAGCCTCGTGTTTTCAAGGAGGGTGATGTAGTTTTGACTTATGATCAAAGATATGACAAGCTAGGAAAGGGTAAGTTCGAGTCCATGTGGTATGGACCTTTTGTTATTTCCAAGGAGTTAGAGAAAGGAGCCTATGAGTTAGTTGATTATGATGGGATCCCTTTGGGGAAAACTCGCAATGGGTTGTACCTGAAAAGGTACTATTCCTAGGTCTTCTTGGATGGTATCTTGTATATATGTTTCTTGATTGACTTTCAGTGTGCTTTCAGTATTTTCAAGATGGTTTTGAGTTTTGGTGTCCGCATCTATTTATACCCTCTTTTGGTCATTAAGATGGCTTTCTACAGCTTCGCTAATGGTGCTTACCACCACACCTTGAATCTAGCCTCGGCTACTTGGGTTCTCTATTCCCCAGCTGAAGATTTGGTCATTTCAGGAGTGGTTTGCTTAGGTCCCGCTACTAATAACATCGCTAAGTATGAAGCAGTCATCGGTATTCTAACTGAAGATGCCTCCCAAGATGTTCATGATCTAGTAGTTTTGATGGACTCTCAGCTCATGGTTTGTCATTTAGACCATGTCTACACCATTAGGAAAAGTGCTCCTCTGCCTCTTCCAAAGAGTACGTTTATTAGAAAGATCATTTGGAACCATTACATATAGGCATATCTCTAGGGAACACAATGTAGTTGTTGATTCATTGGCTAGTTACATCCTAGATTGGAATATTTCCCATTCATGACGTTAAATCAAACATNATATACGAATTGTTTTTACAAAAAATAGGTCCCGAGACCTCATCTGAAGCACGCAGGATTTCAGGAAAAATCATCATACAAAATCCTGAAGCTATCAGCTTTCAGTATACATGTCTCATCCACTATTGGTGCTCGTGATAGCACATCACTGCTTGAGCCACCGTGTGTAGTAGCCTAATGAATCGGCCTGGTACTCCCACCATAGATATATGATATCTAGTTTGGAGGTCATCTATGCCAGCATCCGGGATGTCCAAATTCAACCTCTCTAGGTTCTCCTCTAGCTCCCTGGTGATATCATCACCCTGTGGCATGAAGCAAGCTCCGACTCGCCTGTCTAATGGAGATGCTCCTCCAGGCCTCGCTGCTCTGACATTTGCATAAATATGAATAGGTCTCGTCACTTATCATAAAAAATATAAAACATAAAAACATTTTCCATCTTTAGGGTTTCTTGTTTCTTACCGATGTCACCCCACTGCCCTCCAAGTGGGAATGGTAGGTTAGGATCACCTGTAAAATCTGTGCCCACATAGGCATATTCCTCGACCATGATCATTTGATCCCGCAGCCATCTAAAGAACGCATCACCGAACTTCACTCTACCCCTACCCACTCCTCTGCGAGCCATGACCTAGACCCACCTCAGCATGTGGGGGTCCTGTGCTCTCATACTCTGAAAAAGTCACTTGGGGCCTCATCTGGGGGACCCACTCAAAGAAGAAACAAGCTAATATGGAACCAAATCTAAACTTCTTCATCTCTCCATGCTGACATTTAGTCAGTTGATCCTTGAAGATTGGAAGAAATGCTTCCACCTAGTTGAACACCGTAGGTGCCATAGCCTCTAGGGAATACAACATATGTGCCCTGGAAGCTTGATGTACACCATAGCTCCCTTCCACCCTCTGCATGGTGAACAGAAAAATCTGTAGAGCCCTGTCTATCACTGCCTTGATGGGGATTTTCTTCCCCGATGTGTCTGTACCTGGTATGCAGTTTCGATATATGAGCTCTTTGGTAGTAATGTCCCCACCACGAGAACCTGTCAGTGAGATAGGGGCACCCTGTCTCGATAGACTAGTCAGGAAGTAGATACCCTCTACCTCCACTGTAAGTATATGTGCCCCCACCTCGAAATATTGTTGTTCTAGGTTCCACATTATCAGTATGTATTCTAATAGTCTCTCGTGGGACACCATGCTTGGTGTCCAGAAGAACTTTAAAATCCCACAGTTCTGAAGTGTGACAATACAAATCGGATTCCTTTCAGCAGCAACATCCTCATCATCATGTATTCTTTTTTTCCATATCACCATATTTTGGAAGCCTAGACCTGCCAAAAACAACAATGGTATGTGTCAATATCATCCTTCAGTCATTATAAATCAAAAGAATGAGTAAATTTGTCTATATAATTGGTTTTACTTCTCCACAATCAGCACTGCCTGTGCCCCATTGGAGATAGGCAGTGGCACCACCTGTCCACCATATTCTTGGTGTGGTTCTTGGGTGGTACCACCTATCCTGTAAGGGGTAGCCGCGGTGCCCTCAAATTGGATTTTAGGGCTCTCCAAATAGGCTTAAAACCCCACCAAATTCCAAAATAAAATCTATGAAATGAAATATAAGGGTCTTAGCTGTTACCTGCAACTAACAAGACTGAAAACGGATGGTGGGAACTCCCAGTATTAGCTGTGGAAGATCTGGCTAAAAAATGCTCCAAGTGCTCTCTACTAGAGGTAAATAGTGAAATGTTTGAATTTTTACTATTTACTTGCCTTATATAGATATTTTTTGGGTCTGACTTAGTATATTTTCGATATTACATCATGTTCTAGTCAAAATCTATTTGTCATAATCCCTTAATGTTGATTTTGGATGCATTTAACACTTGTTTATGAGTCGTCTGCAAGTTGACTTTAGTAAAAGATTTCGAAAGTTTGTTTATGGATTTTTCATACTTTCACAAAACGAAAACAGTCATTGAGCATTTATTACGACACTTTGTCACACTCATTAAAATATAGTATCAAAGTTTCGAGTCTAGTTCAAGTTTCTTTGTAGGCTCATAAAATATGACATCATGTAAAGAAACGTCATGGAGTCTTCTTTTCACATCTTCTTTCAGACTCCTTAAACATGAAAAGATAGTCGAGTCAGTTTCTGAATCTTTCCAGACTCATAAAAAGTGACATTGTGTAAAGAAACTTCATGGAGTTCTCTTTAAACCCTTTTCAGGCTCCTTAAATATGAAAATATTGCCGAGCGATCTTACCTTCTTCACATTCGTTAAAGTATTTGAAGAGTCGTCCATCCGATGGTAGGTTATCTCTTTCTCGATTCAGACAGGACTATTTACGAGAAAGGAACGCTCTAGCCAATGATGACTGGAAGAGTTCTCTAAGGTATGATTTTATACTTTTTTGGGCCTTAAAGAATAAATCATATGAAAAAGGAACCCCATGGAGTCTTCTTCCATATTTGTTCAGACTCTCTAAACATGAATGATACCGAGTTTTCTTTCAGTGGACTCATTAAATTAAACATTGAGAGACCCGTTTTGGGGACGAGCCCCTCCTCTCTCAGGTTTGTAAAACATATGGGATTGGACTTGTCTTCTGAGAAGCTATATCGAGTGTTTGTTACCCTCTTTGAACTTGTAAAACTGAAAAGAGGCACGCATCGATCATGATGGGGAAAATAGGAAGGGAATCATTTTGTGAATAATGGCAGTTTTTTGTCATTACCTTTGAACATGGCACTTGTCTGCACAATCATGTCAAACAATTCGGTATTCAGCTAATCTCCATGACGATCCACTTTCATGAGTCATGTCAATCCTTTGAGTCTTTCAAAAGAATGTATTGTTCACTGTCGCATTATGTATTTGTCCTGTCTAGTCATGCTACCAAGTCATTTTGTCATGCCGCCCGATGTTCAAAGGGGATCTGAAGAAGTTTTACCACTGTAGTATACACAGCCTTTGTGTCAGTATCTTTGAGTCAGTCATATGGTTACCACATTCACATGATTCCAGAACTATGTTTCAAGTTTCGTGTCGTCAATGTGGGACTCATCATGGCCCTCCTTGAACAAGACTATTCCTATCGACATCAACTCATCATCCGGGAAATAGTGTTAGAAACAATATTTAGTACCTTGAGATTTGTATTCCTTAATGACAGATCCTCTTGTTCTTGACATAGGTTTGCATCATTGACCTTTGATCGATAGAATTGACTGGGTGTTCGACATCAGGACATCTATTCGCACTCAGTAGATTGTACTAGAGTACCTTGGGAATCATTGGCATTAATGGTGATCTCCCTCGCACTTGTTAACGGTTCACATCATTGGCTGGTAATCAAGTGGTTTCTACCATGTTCAACTTCAGATCATTGTAATCACATGGATAGAATCGTACTTTGTGGAAGACAAGAAAAAGACTCTAGGAATTTGTTTAAAAGCCTTCATTGCTTTTTCCCTAGGTTTCGATGGAGTTTTGTATATCTAGCATGGATCCACATTTGTATGGTCATGGCTATGCTAGAATTTGCATCTGTATGACATAGATCTATGTTGTATGTCTGGCAGTTATGTCCAAGTTTGAGTCGTCTATCACATGGAGCTACGTTGTATTCTAATAGCCATGCTAATTTATTCCACTCATGGATCTGCCTTGTATTGGTCTGCAGCTATGAGTTTGGTTACTTATGTCTATGAGTCAACATACTGATGTATTACGGATGCCTACTTGACTGCATGCTCTAATCGAGCCAACAATTTCATCTCCTAGCAATGACTTGTTCTCAAATCTCTCGTTTATCGTATCACTCCAAGAATCTTGCTTTGGGGGGCATCCTGTTATACCAAAATCATGTCACCATCATGTGATAAGACCTTAGACATACCTACTTGCCCTAAATCCTAGCTTCTGGAGTGGATACTAAATGGTTTCTTATCATTCTTTCATACAAATTCCCAGCACTGTGCATGCCCCTTTCTGTAGGAGCAGTACCCCTGCTCGCAGCGCTTTTCATCGGTTTTCCACAAGCGGTGCCACCACCTGTCACCCTTGGTCCATAGGCAGTTATTACCATCACATCTCTGTCATATAAGGATAAGCGTGGTACCCTGGGTAAAAAGAGAAAAAGAGAAGCTTCTCGAGGCTTCTAGATGATAAGCCTCGAGATATCCCTTATCCCTACTACAGTGGGTTGGCTGAGCTTGAGATCCCCCATCCTAGGATCTTAGAGGCCACCTCACCCACTAATTTCTCAACCATATCTATCCATTAAAGACTTATAAATATGAGCTCATAGCCATGGTTTAGGGGAGAACATTGAAGGTATTGTTATGCTGTTGGACTGATTCTTGGCCCAAGATCATTTGGAGATAGCATAGTGAGCTAGAGTCGTAGCTTTTGGGGATGAAGAGCTAGTTTCAGGGAGATGCATGTCAACACTAAGCCTTGGTTTTAAACTACTTCATATTTCTAATGCAAGTTGATTTTCTATCCCATATATATTGTTGATGTTTGATTTCAGATATATATTGCTAGATTCCTTAGTCACTAGCATAGAGTAGTAGATCATATTCTAGTTTCTTTGATCTGTTTCGTGTTGAACTCTTTTGCAGGTACACAGGTTGTAATGTACCTCCTGTACCTCAGTGTCATTAGGTGTGAAAATGGTAAATAAAAGATTTCACTTCACTGCTACTACAACAGAATCAACCCTGTCAATGTGAGTTGAAACATGTTCAATCCATTTCGATAAGGTCAATCTGTACGCATGGAAAGACAGTCATTCGATGACTTACCTCCATTCTCCTTTTTAGAAAATCAATCATGCAAATTACATTTAATTTACTTATGTTCAATTCATTAGTTTCAAAACCAAGTATACCTAAGTAATGACTGGGTCATTTAGCCCTTCAATGGATGTCATTAGCATCTTCTTTTGGAATCACCATTCAAACAATTTATACCATTATTATGATTAAACTAAAGAGTTACATACAACCATAGTTTGTCATATGCCCGTTTTCACATAGCTACATTATGCAGACAAAATTTAATCAATTCATCTAGATAACAGATTTTCTTATCCGCAACTTTGATGGTATCCATGACACATTATATATTCTTATAATTCCATAGTAATATAGATTTACTCTTAATGGTTTTTCTCACCTTTCTTTAAACTTTAACCCCCCAATGAAGGCTTTACCCTGTACTAGGACATAATCTACTTCCATGTGTGCTACAAAGCTAATTCCCCCCCAAAAAATAAGCTTTTATCCATAAATTTCGACCTCATTTGATTTCATGCTCAAGTTTCTCTTATCACATTTGGCACATGCAAATCTGTGACTGACATAAAAGGCCGACAAGGTGTTAAAATCATTCTCTATCTAAAACCTTCCTCATAATATGTTATTCCTCGCAAAAAGAATTAAGCTTAACTCCTTCAGCTTCCGGGGAAGAGCACATAATACATTATCTAACATTATATATTTAACCACATAACACTAATTAAAATGTATTGTTTATCATCATCAATGCATTTAAACCAATACTACGTGTGGACAACTTTTATTGATTATCTTCTACAGTAGCAAAGAAAAAATTAACAAGGCTGCAGAACAACATCATAAAATAATGCGAAGAAAGTAAAACATTTAGACATATGAAAAGGAGACATCCGACACATGAAAAGAGACCGAATAGCAATGTACGTGGTTCACCCATCTCCAGGGTTGCGTCCACAAATACTGTCACTTTCCTATGAAATTTTATTATTTAAAGGGCTACAATCAGTAACATTGATGTTTCCATACATCCTTCCATCCTTCCATTTATCTTGCAGACTCTCTCACTGAGAGCGTCTCTAACATGAGGCTAGAAAATTATTGGTATTCCAACATAATACAAGGAAATAAAAGTTCCTAAACAAGTTCTTAACTCAAGACTTGAGCTTTCCTTTCTTTTGCTGTCTATTTACAACTAGTAATTTATCCTAATAGGGCTAGGACAGTGCCTCAACTGGTTAGTATATAAGGGCTCCACGACTATTGGTTAAGGCGTTAGTACGAAACTATGGCTAGTGGGTGACCTCTTTTCCAAAATACTACTTATGTATTCTGTAGGTTTTCAAAGAATTAATTTTTAATTACCCCAAGTATCTTCGACTAGATATCGCAAACCATTTCAGCATCTATAACTTCAACCCTAAGCATACTGCTAGAAAGAAAGGTAGAATTATAGTCATACAAAAACTAGCCAGTGCATAGCGTTCAGAAGAAAACTTCATCTGACTGCCATGGGTGGAGGTATATATATATATATATATATATATATATCCTTCCGAAATCCCCAAATACTTGCAGCCGCCCCTTATGGGATGAAAATAGCCC
This sequence comes from Pseudotsuga menziesii, assembly GCA_001517045.1. Classification (NCBI taxonomy): domain Eukaryota; kingdom Viridiplantae; phylum Streptophyta; class Pinopsida; order Pinales; family Pinaceae; genus Pseudotsuga; species Pseudotsuga menziesii. Next base: position 169,229 of record LPNX010892907.1, on the reverse strand, counting down.
AGACAACATGGACCAGACCGGCCACGAGGAGTAGAACGTGGCCTGAAGATTTAAAACATCTGACAGTATTTAAACCACCGAAAATTGCCACTATGAGTTTGGGGATATAAAATAGTTGAAGGCATCAATTCTCCATACTAGCCAAACGCTTACACAAACCCTATCCACAACAAACAGCAACGGAGGTTGGGAACTTTAACCTTAGTGGAGTGCAAAAATATCCGATCACCAAAACCCCACGGCTTAAATTAAATTAACGAAAAGCTGGATAATTGCCTTGATTGGGATTGATGAGCTACCTTTCTCAATTATCTACGAGAATATGGACAGCATAACAGCTCCAGGTCTCATTACCTTAAAGGCTTGAACCCGCATGTACTGGATTATGATGTGACCAGGATTTAAATCCAATTTTGCTTAAATCTATAGAAGCTGTAAAAAAATATCAGACAGAATCTAAGTGATGGCTTAAATCTTTCTAAATTCATGATCGCCTATTAAAAATTCAGTAATGCGGCTTCTTCCTGTGGAGGTTGGCCAAACCAGGATTAGAGCCTCAAAATCTCTGAGATTAAAGGCGAAAGAGGGCTCACAGAGTTAAATATGCTGAACGACTAACATCATAAACTTTAACAAACAAATATTTTTCTTATCAGCAATAGACTGGTCGGGAAAAATTAAGGGAATAGCAACATATTATCGGCTTCCTGGCCCTATTACCGTAATTCACACCAATAGTCAGTAATACACAGTAGGTATTATCAGTATACAAGCCTCTAAAATTCAACCTACAAAAGCAAATGCCAGGAAGATTTGGCTAACTAGATTACACCATGTCGTCTGCCTCTACGCTAATAGATCCCGAGATCTGTGAGCAAGTGAAGATAAGTATGTGCAGCGTGGATTAAATGCTACATTTTGATGCACGCTGAAGGCGACATACCTGGCCATTTGAGGACCTCTTGGTTTCCTGTTGAATTGAATACAATCGTAGGATCATGCTCAATGCTTAAATTCGTAGGTTTCCCGTTTGAATCCCTCAGAGTTTGTATCTATTTATTCCTTCTCCAGCAATCTCTATCCCAAAGAAGGGCTTTAACGAATCCTGCCATCAGAAAACACAAGTCGAGGAAATCTCCCCCTTCCAACGTTTTGAAGCCATCCTCATATAGTGGAAAACTCCCAACATTCCTATCTACAGCCCTCATGAACCGCCCCACCATCATTGGCGACTGTAAATCCAGGGATTAACGTCCCCATAACCTAAGCTGCTCGGCAGTTACACTAACTAAAATGATTCCTTGATTTATGCCAAAATATAATAATGCTTCCTCAATCTATGCTGTCTAATATTTAATAGCAGAAAGCGACAGTCTAGGTGGAGTTTCATTTGCTATAAATGATTTCCTTTATAACAAAAGAAAACCCTTTCATATATATATTTATATTCCACCATTATATAGAATATCTATTTCTTCTTCCTTCGATGCACAAGTTGTGTTCGAGCAACCTACATATTTAAGCATTGTTGGTGATAGTTAATTAGACATCATAATAAGATGAACTATATATATGTATATATTCATTATCCCTTCACCATCCATTAGAGTCCCTACGTGACTGGCCTCACTTATATAATCACTATGGAGTAAAACAAAATATGGTAGGTTCGTCACTGAGTGGTCGAATAAGGAGACATTAAAGTTGCTCCATTCAATGGTGGGTGTTTCCATCCCTCTAGCTCTTTAATATATACACGGTTGAGATGAATCATGGATGATTCCCTTTTATAATAAGGTTCTCTTTTCATCATATATTTCAGATATAATATATGTATAGCCTCTTTCAATATACATATAGATGATTTTCCTATTATAATATAATCAACGTATAATTTCCTCCAACACATATATATCTATATACATATATGATTTTCCTCTTATAATAAATGAAAACCCTTCGATATATATATATATAATATCTATTTCCTCCTCCTTCGATGCTTCCGGCTAATACAGGGTGGAAGAAACTTTATTAGGGGTGAGGCTTGATCTTTCTACTTTTTTATGATCTATTTGTACATGTCGTAATTATAAGTCTCTTTTTTTTATGCAAAAATTCCTCCCTGATCGAGCCCTAGGCCTGCATGTCCACAATTTAAGTAAATTGCTCGTTATGTGTGTGAGAAAACTTATAATCGGCTAGAGTTCAAAGGTGGGGACAAGGGTTGGTTCCCTCATTGATATCGCGTTGATATCTAGTTACTATTATTCGACCTCCATATTTTCCTCTATTGCTTACCCTTCTTTAGTGGATTTGTTTTCTAGTCATTTAACTTGCGCCAAAGTACTTTCGTTCTCCCATATCTACTGATTTAGGGAATTAATCACCTACCTACTAAGGTTTTACCGGTGGGGCCTTGGCCTTGATCTCCTCATCGCTAAACAATTACAATACATCAGAATATTATGACAATAATTAGGTAATGTGGGGGACAGTACATCCTCCCTCCCTTGAAATTAACACCGTCCTCGGTGTTCTTGCTTTCCAGCCCATCTATCTTCTTCTCGTGCCGCTTCCCTTTTTTCTTTTTCCTTTTCCTTTGTGATCTTTTTCGATCCTTCATGTTTCTCCTCAAGTTGTTGTCACTCAAAACCTGTAGTTTCCTGCAACAATATTGGGTCTAGCCCAAGCACTTTATGTCAAAGTCATATTTCAACCTTATACATAAGGCATGGATCGATCGTTTTATAACAGTCTACATTTCATTGGCATCATACATCTAATAGTTTTCATAATGCAATTAAAACATAATTACTACCCCTTTGAATGTTGGTTTTATCTCCAACTTTTTGGATAGTCATGTCATCCTCGACCTAAGGGAATCCTTTCCTCATATTACCCATTCGGCATGTAATAGTTACTTCGAAAATTTGTCAACACATTTTACATTCGTTTTGTTTTTTCTAAACTCTCCCTTGAGTTTCTTTTCCATTTCTGTGTGGACTTATGACATATTTTGAGGTTACTCTCCCTTTTAACCACTAGTTAAAACTTTTCCCCTCAGTGACATCAAACAACGTCTTGTCTTTCCAGATGTCCAAATTTTTGCCTAGGTCTTTTGCCACACCATATGCCTAACACCAATGTGCCCACGTGGCAATCGCTTGCCTAACACCAGTGTGCTCATGCGACAATTCGTTTGCCTAACACCATGGTACTCCCGCAGCATCCAAAGTTTTTTTTTTCTTTTCGTATTAGTATTAATTTTAACCTTGCTTATTGCAATGCACACTCCTTGGTGCTTGCATGAATTTACTCTTATTGTTCTAATGCATGAATCGACTACATGGTCAGTCCAATCATTCATTGATAAACCATAAATTCATTAATTATTCATTAGCATCTCATAATTTGCAGCAATTTTACCACCGTTTATAAGTCATACCACCCCGTGAATCATCCAAATAACTCCTTACTCATTTCTGAGCCATTGACCACAACTTGTATATGCAACTGGATTTATCTACCATAGTGTACGTGGATCATGACCATGGTTACACTCCGGGTAAAATTCTGCAATGTCAGTATATCAACATCATAATCCATAGTTAATCCCTGATTTATAAAACCTAGAAATTTGATAATTTATAATAAGTAAAAATACCACCCATTTCTAACCTCATGATTTAATCGAGTGAATGTTTTTTACTAACCGTCATTACCAGTTGATAGAATTCCTTGCATAACCCTGCACTGTTAGTATAGCATTTTCAAATACTAATAGCAAAGGAACATATTTACTCATATGTATTGGAATAGTTACGAGTGAAGGGACACTTTAATCCGATAATGGGTGATAAGTTTAGAGAGGTAAGAATATTAAGCGATATCCAGTTCTATCTACCTATTTAGAGGAACAATATCAACATGACTCATCTTTTTGGGTAGGCACCCTTCTTTGTAGCCATCTATGCATACACCAGTAAACCTTCTTGCATGGGCAATGTTCATTGAGGTTAGCAGTAGGCTTAAAATACCATCTCCTCAATCGATCCACAAAAATCATCATACACAAGTAATAGGTTACAATTATCATGGTAAATTTTTTGAGTTCAAGAATGATGATTTTCTACCTAAATTGCAGCCATGATGCTTCGTGTATCTCATGTCTCTATTCTTGTGCATACTTGTTATAATAATCAAAGTATGTGCGAGATATACTTACCCCTTGATAACGACCATCTTGATGTTCTAGAAAATTACCTATGCATGACAACCTTGTTAGTTTCATAATTATGTTTTTAAGAGGATACTCATCACCTTGTCTCAAATCGATCGTCTTATCATTTTTCTAAACAATCAACATCATGCTTCCTTAATTCAGCAATGGTAACACTCCAGATATTCAACATGAGTCCTATTACAGCAGCACCCTCCCAGACATTCCTATTTTCACAAAATTACCATGAACCTACAATTGCGTGGTTAGCACATATAACATAACCATTAGGGAAGAAAAAAAATTCTTTCCAACAAATAAATGAAAAGATTTCATTTCATGTTATAGTTTTGTGAAATAAGACTATTTACGATTTATCTCTAAGCCCTTTCGATTCTAGTTATACCTCATCGAGTTCAATCCATTAAGTCGCTTCGTTTTTCCATACCCCTTTTGTTCTACCAAGGTACTTCAATTACATAAACATGCAATTTGATTTGAACTAACTTTAGAAGGCATTCATTGTATTTTCTTTCAAACCATTTCAATTGTTTTCACAAGGCAACCTTAAAATTACCAAGCTCCTTTTCTGGTAAGATTGCTTGATAATCTAAGGAGTCATCAATTTCTCAAATAATTTTCAGCGACAATTAATTGCATTGTAATACATGTTAACCAATGTCCATTATATTGGAGTATCTCTAGTAACTACAGTTTGTCATAAAATAACATATATTACAACAACATGCGTGGAGATAGAGTAATGTATGAGATGCCACTCAAATTCTAGTACTTTTGAAAAGCCGAGGGTAGATTATACGTTAAATGAGGAATTTTTCTCCTTAACATAAATCAATGGGTTAGATATATTTGGTTGCTTTTTATATGTTTGTTTTAATTGGATCCATTCTCCCTAATTCAAAAACGGACAAGCACCATCTTTTTGGTAGTCCAAACACTTTATTGTAAGGGTCCTACATAAATACATTTTGTACTTACTAAGACCTTATTTCACTAATTTTAACTCTACGTGAGTTGTATTCAGAACCATTAAAAGGGTACTTATCTCGCTTATGATGACTCGTTCGTCAATTCTCCCGCAGCTGTCTTCAGTTAATTTATCTGGAAAGAGTTTCATGGTTAGTGCAGACATGAATAAAACTGAATGAATTCTCTCAAATCAGCATATGAGACTTTATAAAAGTTGTAGGCCACAATTTGCATTTCACCCCTTCATCGTAAATGACTCAAGTGACCAAATTATTATTTACCTTATTACCTTTTCATCTCTTTCCCTTCCATAATTAGATTCTCAACTGTACCTTGTGATTTACATTCTTCCCATTTAGGCCCAAGTGTTGTGACTTGGGCTCTGATACCATATGTAATGTACCTCTTGTACCTCAGTTTCATTAGGTGTGAAAATGGTAAATAAAAGATTTCACTTCATTGCTACTACAACAGAATCAACCCTGTCAATGTGAGATGAAACATGTTCAATCCAATTCGATAAGGTCAATTTGTACCCATGGAAAGAAAGTCATTCGACGACTTACATCCATTATCCTTGTTAGAAAATCAATCATGCAAATTACATTTAATTTACTTATGTTCAATTCGTTAGTTTCAAAACCAAGTATACCTAAGTAATGACTGGGTCATTTAGCCCCTCAATGGATTTCATTAGCATCTTCTTTTGGAATCACCATTCAAACAATTTATACCATTATTATGATTAAACTCAAGAGTTACATACAACCATAGTTTGTCATATGCCTGTTTTCACATAGCTACATTATGCAGACAAAATTTAATCAATTCATCTAGATAACAAATTTTCTTATCCGCAACTTTGATGGTATCCATGATACATTATATATTCTTATAATTCCATAGTAATATAGATTTACTCTTAATGGTTTTTCTCACCTTTATTTAAACTTTAACCTCCCAATGAAGGATTTACCCTGTACTAGGACATAATCTACTTCCATGTGTGCTACAAAGCTAATTCCCCCTAAAAAAATAAGCTTTTATCCATAAAGTTAGACCTCATTTGATTTCATGCTCAAGTTTCTCTTATCACATTTGGCACATGCAAATCTGTGACTGACATAAAAGGACGGCAAGGTGTTAAAATCATTCTCTATCTAAAACCTTCCTCATAATAAGTTATTCCTCGCAAAAAGAATTAAGCTTAACACCTTCAGCTTCCGGGGAAGAGCACATAATGCATTATATAACATTATATATTTAACCACATAACACTAATTAAAACGTAGTGTTTATCATCATCAATTCATTTCAACCAATACTAAGTGTGGACAACTTTTATTGATTATCTTCTACAGTAGCAAAGAAAACATTAACAAGGCTGCATAACAGCATCATAAAATAATGCGAAGAAAGTAAAACATTCAGACATATGAAAAGGAGACATCCGAAACATGAAAAGAGACCGAACATCAATGTACGTGGTTCACCCATATCCAGGGTTACGTCCACAAATATTGTCACTTTCCTGTGACATTTCATTATTTAAAGGGTTACAATCAGTAACATTGATGTTTCCATACATCCTTCCATCCTTCCATTTATCTTGCAGACTCTTTCACTGAGAGCATCTCTAACATGAGGCCAGAAAATTATTGGTATTCTAACATAATACAAGGAAATAAAAGTTCCTAAACAAGTTCTCAACTCAAGCCTTGAGCTTTCCTTTCTTTTGATGTCTATTTACAACCAGTAATTCATCCTAATAGGGCTAGGATAGTTCCTCAACTGGTTAGTATATAAGGGCTCCACGACTACTGGTTAAGGCGTTAGTACGAAACTATGGCCAGTGGGTGACCCCTTTTCCAAAATACTACTTATGTATTCTGTAGGTTTTCAAAGAATTATTTATTAATTTTTAATTACCCCAAGTATCTTCGACTAGATATCGCAAACCATTTCAGCATCTATAACTTCCACCCTAAGCATACTACTAGAAAGAAAGGTAGAATTACAGTCATACAAAAACTAGCCAGTGCATAGCGTTCAAAATAAAAGTTCATCTGACCGCCACGGGTGGAGGTATATATATATATATCTATATATATATCCTTCTGAAATCCCTAAATACTTGTAGCCACCCCTTATGGGATGAAAATAGCCCAGACAACATGGACCAGACCGGCCACGAGGAGTAGAACGTGGCCTAGAGATTTAAAACATCTGACAGTATTTAACCCACCAAAAATCACCACTACGAGTTTGGGGATATAAAATAGTTGAAGGTATATATTCTCCATACTGGCCAAATGCTTACACAAACCCTATCCACAACAAACAGCAACGAAGGTTGGGAACTTTAACCTTAGTGGAGTGCAAAAATATCTGATCACCAAAACCCCGCGGCTTAAATTAAATTAACGAAAAGCTGGATAATTTCCTTGATTGGGATGGATGAGCTACCTTGCTCAATTATCTACGAGAATATGGACAGCATAACAACTCCAGGTCTGATTACCTTAAAGGCTTGAACCCTCATGTACTAGATTATGATGTGACCAGGATTTAAATCTGATTCAGCTTAAATCTACAGAAGCTGTAAAAAAATATCAGACAGAATCTAAGTGATGGCTTAAAGCTTTCTAAAGTCATGATCGCCTGTTAAAAATTCAGTAATGCGGCTTCTCCCTGTGGAGGTTGGCCAAACCAGGATTAGAGCCTCAAAATATCTGAGATTAAAGGCGAAAGAGGGCTCACAGAGTTAAATATGCTGAACGACTAACATCATAAACTTTAACAAACAAATTGTTGTCTTATCAGCAATAGAATGGACGGGAAAAATTAAGGTAATAACAACATATTATCAACTTCCTGGCCCTATTACCGTAATTCACACCAATAGTCAGTAATACACAGTAGGTATTATCGGTATACAAGCCTCTGAAATTCAACCAATAGAAGCAAATTCTAGGAAGATTTGGCTAACTAGATTACACCATGCCTTCTGCCTCTACGCTAATAGATCCCGAGATCTATGAGCAGGTGTAGATAAGTATGTGCAGCGTGGATTAAATGCTACATTTTTATGCACGCTGAAGTTGACATACCTGGCCAATTGAGGACCGCCTGGTTTCCTTTCAGATTAAAGACAATCGTAGGATCATGCTCAACACTTAAATTCATAGGTTTCCCATTCGAATCCCTCGGAGTTCGTATCTATTTATTCCTTCTCCAGCAATCGCTGTCCCAAAGAAGGGATTTAATGAATCCTGCCATCTGAAAACACAAGTCGAGGAAATCTCCCCCTTCCAACATTTTGAAGCCACCCTCATATAGTGGAAAACTCCCAACGTTCCTATCTATAACCCTCATGAACCGCCCCACCATCATCGGCGACTATAAATCCAGGGATTAACGTCCCCATAACCTAAGCTACTCGGCAGTTACTCTAACTAAAACTCTTCCTTGATTTATGCCAAAATATAATAATGTTTCCTCAATCTATGCTGTCTAATATTTAATAGCAAAAAGCGACAGTCCAGGTGGAGTTTCGTTGGCTATAAATGATTTCCCTTTATAACAAAAGAAAACCCTTTCATATATATATTTATATTCCACCATTATATAGAATATCTATTTCTTCTTCCTTCGATGCACAAGTTGTGTTCCAGCAACCTACATATTTAAGCGTTGTTGGTGATAGTTTATTAGACATCATAATAAGATGAACTATATATATGTATATATTCATTATCCCGTCACCATCCATTAGAGTCCCTACGTGACTAGCCTCACTTATATAATCACTATGGAGTAAAAGAAAATATGGTAGGTTCTTCACTGAGTGGTCGAATAAGGAGACATTAAAGTTGCTCCATTCAATGGTGGGTGTTTCCGTCCCTGCAGCTCTTTAATATATACACGGTTGAGATGAATCATGGATGATTCCCTTTTATAATAAGGTTCTCTTTTCATCATATATTTCAGATATAATATATGTATAGCCTCTTTCAATATACATATAGATGATTTTCCTATTATAATATAATCAACGTATAATTTCCTCCAACACATATATATCTATATACATATATGATTTTCCTCTTATAATAAATGAAAACCCTTCGATATATATATATATAATATCTATTTCCTCCTCCTTCGATGCTTCCGGCTAATACAGGGTGGAAGAAACCTTATTGGGGGTGAGGCTTTATCTTTCTACTTTTTTATGATCTATTTGTACATGTCGTAATTAGAAGTCTCTTTCTTTTATGCAAAAATTCCTCCCTGATCGAGCCCTAGGCCCACATGTCCACAATTTAAGTAAATTTCTATTTACGTGTGTGAGAAAACTTATAATCGGCTTGAGTTCGAAGGTGGGGACAAGGGTTGGTTCCCTCGTCGATATCACGTTGATATCTAGTTACTATTATTCGACCTCCATATTTTCCTCTATTGCTTACCCTTCTTTAGTGGATTTGTTTTCTAGTCATTTAACTTGCGCCAAAGTACTTTCGTTCTCCCATATCTACTGATTTAGGGAATTAATCACCTACCTACTAAGGTTTTACCAGTGGGGCCTTGGCCTTGAGCTCCTCATCGGTAAACAATTACAACACATCAGAATATTATGACAATAATTAGGGAATGTGGGGGACATTACACAGGTGAACTATCAAAGCCTTGTATTCCAGATATCTACAACGTCTAGGGAGAGTTATCAGCCTCTATGATCTATTTGTTCTGGATCTGAACCATTTAGACCAGTGGAACACCTTGCTATCCGCATGAGGTGAAATATTTCAATCAACATAGGCTCCTTTGAGGGGTTTTAGCCCCTTTTTGGAGGTTTTAGCCACTAGGAGAGCTATTTAGGCTCCTTTTAGGGGTTTTTAAGCCATTTTTCATGTTTTTAATCCTTCTTGAGGGTGTGGGGGTCAAATGGGGGTCATGCATGGGTGTCCTTGGGTGGTGTAGGCCATGTAGAGTTGAGTGAGGGATTTTTTTGGTTAACAGACCATACTAGGGATGTACATACATTTGATTTCATGTCCCTTTATCAGTCCTTTTTCAATCCTCTAGAGACCTTCCCTTCTTTGGATTTTGTCTTTGAAGAGTGTCTTGCATCCTCTTGATGCTCTTTGGATCTATAACTTTGGAATGTATTCACTTGTATATCTTATGTATTGTACCCTGATGTTTATTCCAGGAAGTTTTTGTAATGTAATTGATTCATGTCATGCCCCGATGTTCCAATTGGGAGTTTCTATAATGTAAACAAGTCATTTCAAGTCATTGTGGGTAACCCTCGTATTGAGCAAGGGTTAAAGTCCCCGCAGTTCTGAGGCCCTAGGGTTATTAGAATCTCCTAGTGAAGTCGACCCTAGTGAGGTATTGTCAAGTTGAGAATTAGTATAAATAGAGAGTGAGCCTCTCTATTTATCACACACTCACTCACACTCAGTTGTAGTGCATAGCTGAGGGAGAATAAGATTTCTTGGGGCTAGAAAGAAAGTGTCTACTACTGTCGGGAGATCATCTTACTGTTTTGGTGTTTTACTTTGGTGTTGATTCTATCTTTGAGGATGCGGGGTTTTCTCCATTTATGGTTTCCCTGAGGAAAAACATTGTGTTAATTGTCTCTTGTGTTTGATTGTTGTACTTTTTAATCTCTCAGTTAAATATCCTAACATAATGCTAGCTTGAATGATAAAATTCTAACATGGTATCAGAGCTAACCTAAGAAGAAGACAATGTGCAGCTGCAGAAACTAGGGATTCATACTTTTTGGATCTTTCCCCATATATTTTCAGCAAAAGAATGTTGGAATGACTCTCCTCCCTAGGGCGCATCTTTCGGTCGAAGCAAAATCTGATTCTAAGCACTTTCAGTTTTTGACTCGACACTATTGCCAAAAATTAGGGCTTTCCACAGAAGTGGAATTTTTGAGTGAGCCCAGGCCTGGATTGATCTCCTCTTTAAAATCAAAGTTTAGAGATCAAGATCAAAGCATTTGGTTGGACAGAACTCCAGGAAAGTCAAACCCTAATCTCCTCCTGAACCAGTACTACAGAAATTCAGCTTCAGATCCAGTTTCGACATCTCTACCTAGTAAGATCTAAATATTTTGTATTTCCATTTGAGGTTCTTAGTTAATATGTCTCATCATACCAATATTGATGGAAATATTGAGGGAGCTGATAACTTCCAATCTTGGAAGTATAGGATCTCCCTAGTCCTAGAAGAAAATGAGTTGGATTCCTACATCAATGAGGAGGTTCCAGTTCCAGAGGGAGATGAGGCTAAGGCCTTACACAAGAAGAAGTTGGCTATGGATAAGAGGATTATTTCTGATTCAATCAAAGATCACCTCATACCATAGGTGTCCTCCCTAAAGACACCTAAAGCTATGTTTGAAGGAAAGAACATAAACCAGAAGATGACTTTGAGGAACCAGTTGAAGAATGTGAAGATTCAGAATGCAAAGACCATACAATCTTACTTCACAAGGGTCTCCCAGATCAAATAATAACTTGAAGTAGTGGATGAAGAAGTGGAGAAAGCAGATATTGTAATGACCACCTCGAATGGTCTCCCTAGGACATGGGACTCTTTCATTCAAGGGATCTGTGCTAGAAAGAAGTTAGTCAATTTTAGTAGACTATGGGAAGAATGCTCACAAGAAGAATCTCAGATAGCAGCTCGAGAAGAAAATATGGGAAGTGAAGATCAATCTCTCATAGTTCAATCCAAGAAACATAGAAGGGACCATCATCACCATCATCATTCTAAAGTTAAGCACTCTTCCTACAATAAAACTCAACTTAAATGTTATACTTGTGATGAAATAGGACACTATGCCAAATATTGTCCTAGAAACAAAAGAAACTCTCACAAGAATAGAAACAACAAGAGAAAACACCATGGTCATGTTGTAGAAGATGATGAACCTTCCACAAATAGAAACAAGCAAGAAAGTGATGATTCTTCAAGTGATGAAGAATATGTTTTGATTTTTTCTTTCATGGGAAACATCACACATGGAAGCAATGATTGGATTATAGATGACGGGGATTCCAAACATATCACAGGATTCAAAGAGTCTTTTGTGAGACTGTCAGAACATGAGTCACCTCACAACGTGAAACTTAGAGATAACTACCCGTTTCCAATAAAAGGTAGTGGGGAATCCTCCTATAAGCTATACTCTGTAAAATATATGAATATGAAGGATGTATTGTTTTTATCGAGACTTAAGGAAAACCCCCTCTCCATATATGCATTAGATGCAAAAGGAATGAGGGTTGCATTTGTATATGGCCAAGTTCTTGTGTGGCCAAAAGGAAAGAATTTTGATGATGCAGTAGTGATTGGGGAACAAAAGGGAGGCCTATACAAATTTAAGGGCCATTCAAAACAAGATTTGGTCCATGACACAATAGAGCCTAATGAACTTTGGCATAGAATTCTTGCACATGTGCACTACAGAGCACTACCACTTGCAAGCAAAGTTGTTGAAGGTCTTCTAGAAATTCAAGCAAAACATGATGGACTCTGCAAACGATGTGCTAAAGGAAAGAATACAAAGAAGACATTTCCAAGTAGCGAGAGCAAGGAAAAAGGAATCTTGGAAATCATTCACTCCGATGTATGCAGTGCGAAGTCATCAAGTTCATTAAGCGGGTATGTATACTATGTTTCTTTCATTGATGACTTTTCTAGGAAGACATGGATTTACTTCATGAAGAACAAAGATGAAGTATTCAGCAAGTTCAAGGCATTCAAAGCCTTGATTGAGAACCACATTGAGAAGAAGATCAATATTTTTCGATGAGATAATGGTGGAGAATTCACATCAAATGAATTCAAAGAGTTATGCAAAGATTTAGGGATTAAGAGGGAGTTAACCACTCCATATAATCCACAACAAAATGGAGTTGCAGAAAGGAAGAATAGAACGATCATGGAAGCTGCAGGGATATGCTTCATGATCAATACCTTCCCATGCATCTATGGGAAGAAGCTACCAAAACAATGGTGTATGTAAAGAAACGTAATCCACACAGAGTACTCGAGAACAAGACACCTGAAGAAGTATTTTCCAACAAGAAACCCGAAGTCAACCATCTTAGAATATTTGGTTGTCCAGTGTACATACACATTCCACAAGAAAAGAGAACAAATCCTATTAGGGGAATTTTGAGGTCTAAAATGGGCCTCCAAACAAAAAAAATACTATCAAAATCAACTTTAAAAGAACCAATCACATTCTAGAGAATGACATCATCTATTATAGTTGAGGTGGCATTGCTTGAGTTAAAGGTACTTACTTGCCAATTTCTAAATGGTAGATGTAAACCCATAAGTTTAAAATTATTTAATAAATATTACTTAAATTGGTTATATATATATATATATATATATGTATATAAACTTTTTTTAGAATAATCAACCCATAGTTAGCTACCTTAGACATTAATTATCTCCATTTTCATCTTATTTTCCTAGTTTCCATATTTCACTCTATTCAAGTTGTCCTCCACATGTCCTAGATGGCCAAACTTGCTAAAACTGAGTCATTGAGCACTTGGGAAGCCTCTTGGAATCAATTCTATTTTATTCCTAGCCTCCCTAGTGCATATCTTCCTTTTCTGCTTTATTTCCTGCTTTTACTGAGTTTTAAGGCAATTGGGAAAGTTTGACTAGGTGAAGTTAACTTGTTTTTTGTACTCATCATCCTCCACTCTTTTATCCTAATAAAATCATGTATGAGTTGTACTTCCATCACCTATTAGCTTGCCTAATTTTTTTTTCTAATTTGTGATCTCCTAGACATATTTGGAAGCTGCTTTATGCACCTATGGGGGATTTGCTTAGATTTAGTAAGCCTGCTTTTGACCAATTCGAATGGCATCCCAATGCATTCAAATATATAGTGTAATTATTTATTTTGGCAGCCTATGACTTCACAAGGTTGGCTATTGTACACTTATTCAATACATATTAGTGTTCTGCTCCATATTCAGTCTCCTTTGTGTGTAATTTGCATGTGTAATTGGCAATTTTTGTGAGTGTAATTGTTCTAACACCTGGGTTCAATTTACACATGGTATAAAATCATTTTTAGATCTATTTATCTCCTTCCATATTGTTATTTCAAGTTCAACATCATTGACTGGGAGCTTTCTGCTAACTGAAGGGACAATTTTTGAGCTATGGATCAATCTCAGAAGATCATCTTGAGTCCATTTAATTTCTTTGAATGGAAAGTAGAGATGGACATACTGTTGAGAGAAAAATTCCTCTATAGAGTTACTATGGCAATATAATCAAAGCCCAATGTAGCTGCAGAGAAAATTAAATGGCACAACAGAAGGGATGAGGCCTATGGTATCCTGTGTCTGAGCATATCCAGAGACCTTCTTTTCCATCTTGATGGATTGACATCACCAAATGAAGTATGGGAGAATCTTGTTGATCTTTTTGGTAAAACATATGAGATTAGAGGACATCAAATCAAGAATGAATTAATCTCCTTGAGTCCCAGCAGCTTCAAATCCTTGCAACTCTACTTTCCCAAGTTTAAAGCCCTTGTTTTGCAGCTAAAACAATGTGGAATTGTAAAGAAGGAGGAGCAACTAGTTTTGGCCATACTCTTGAATCTTGGACCTGAATATTCAGCATTTATTTTGACCTTCCATGCCACCAAGTTGATAGCCCGAGCCTGGAAGATTCCTACACTTGCAGAGTTCATGGAATCTCTCACACAAGAACAAGATAAACTTGTGATGATGGGCACCATCAAACCTTCCAAAGACCAAGCTATGGTTTTTGGAGATTCAAGGGTGGATTAAAAAGGAAAGAATAAATCTAAGAATCCACCTGAGCAAAAGAGAGACAAGAACAAGTCTCCAGAGGAGCCCCAAGGTTCCAAGAAGAACCCCCAAAAGAAGAAGAACAAGGGAGAAATGAGCAAGTGCGCATACTACAATAAGGGAAATCATCCTGAAAGCTCCTGCATGAAGAATCAAATTAACATGCTGACCCAAATCCTAGAGAAGAATGTCATCTCCCTTCCTGATAGCTCAAAGAAGAGGGAAGGAGGATCAAATTCAAAAGATAGAGAGAGAGTTCATGCATTGGTTGTTGGCACATCAAGCTCACCTAGTTTTATCATTGATTCTGGAGCTTCAAGACATATGGTTTCAACCAAGGAGACATTCACCTCACTTGACATGTCGAAAGGTCCACCAATAGTACTGGGAGATGACTCTCTCATTGAAATTTTGGGTAAAGGGAGGATTGATCTTGACCATGGTAAGTTCAACAATGTATTGTATGTTCCAGGTCTTTCCTCTAACCTATTATCAATGGATTAGATGACCCACATAGGGTCTCCAAAGAAGGTCATATTCTCCACTGATGAAGTTGATATTATAGAGATATCAAGTGGTAAATTCATTGCAAAAGGAGTTTCAAATCACACTTCAAAGGTATACATGTTCTCACATTTGCTACCCTACTCAAACCCCTCTGCTCTTCTGATTCATGCTAATGGGGCAAGCAAGATTTGGCATGAAAGATTTGGCCATCTTACATATAAGTATATTTCTGATCTTAGTGAAAAATAAATGGTCATAGGGTTACCAAAGATTAAGTTTTCCAAAGGAGTCTGTCAATGTTGCATCTTAGGAAAACACCCAGAGCATAAATTTGAGAAAGCTAGCCATGAGAGAACCTCTACACCTCTTGAGTTTATCCATAGTGATGTTGCTGGCCCATTTCCTCATATTTCAATGAGTCAAGACAAACATTCATTGACATTCATAGATGAATTTTCCAGGTACTGCTGGGTTTACTTCCTGAGACACAAGTCTGAAGTTTGTAGCCTCTTCAAAGTCTTTAAGGCTTTGGTTGAAAACCAGTCTGGGAGGAAACTCAAGGTCCTCAGATACGACAATGGTGATGAGTATGTAAAGTCTGTGTTCATTCAATATTGTGTAGATATAGGCATTCAGATTCATCATTCTATCCCTTAGACACCACAACAAAATGGTGTTGCTTTGAGGAAGAACAAATCACTGAAAGAGATGGCAACCTGCATGATGGAGGCTAAGACTTTGCCACCAAAATTTTGGGCCGAAGCTATAAACTGTGCAGCCTATATTCAAAATAGGGTTCCTCATAAAAAAACTTGATGGTATGACTCCTTTAGAAGCATGGAGTAGGCACAAGCCAGATGTGACCCATTTCAGGATTTTTTGCTCAAGGGCTTGGGCTAGAATTCCAACAAAAAGGAGGAAGGATTTGCAGCCCCAAATCCAAGAGTGTCTATCTTTTGGGTAATATAAAGATTCAAAATGGTACAATCTGATCAATTTGATCAGAAACAAAGCCTTCATTGAAAGGAGTGCTCAGTTCCAAGAAGAGTCGTTAGGAGCAGTTGAAGTTGGAGAGTCTTCTTCACCACCAGAACCACTGAATGTAATTGAAGAGATAAATGAGTTTGCTTATTCTGATATGTATGATAATTATGATTTAATTATATATCCTAACATTCCTACAAGACCAAAATGGAAATCATAGACAATTCATGCAGCTGGGGAACTAGCTGGAAATCTCAGTGATCCTAGGAGGACTAGATCTCAGTTTGAGAGTGCCCTGTGTATGAAAGACCACTTGTTTGTAGAGAAATGCTATATTATGGTTGAATAAGAACCATAGACATATGAATATGCATCACATGATACAATATTTCAAAGATACATGAAATAAGAGTTCTTCTCACTCCAGAAGAACAACGCTTGGGAGCTGGTTGATCTTCCCCCAAGGAGGAAGCTAGTTCAATGTAAGTGGGTTTTCAACACTAAGTTTGCTGATGATAGTTCACCTTTGAAATATAAGGCAATATTGGTAGCAAAGGAATACTCATAGGTACATGGCGTAGACTACAATGAGACCTTTGCACCAGTGGCAAAGATGGACTCCATCAGGATAACCTTAGCCATTGCACCTTCGAAGCAGTGGGAGGTACATCACATGGATGTGAAGTGTGCTTTCCTGAATGGATATCCTACTGAAGATATTTACATGCAGCAGCCTCAATGATTTTTTACTAATCTATCTCTTGTGTGCAAGCTAAAGAAATCATTGTATGGGATTAAGCAAGCCCCCAGGGCTTGGTATGCCAAGATTGATTTCTTTTTGTTGTCATTGAGTTTTGTTTGATGCAAGTATGATCCTAATGTTTATTTCAGATTATTCATGGTTTCTTTATTATTATTGTCTTGTATGTAGATGACCTTCTCATTACAGAAAGGTCAAAGGATGAAATTGCCTCCTTGAAGGATTCAATGAACCATGCATTTTCTATGACTGATTTGGGGTTATTGAGCCAATTCTTGGGTCTCGAGATTGCTCAAACCAAACATGAAATAAAATTACATCAGTACAAGTATGATTTGTATTTTTTGAACAAGTTCAACATGAAATATTTCAATCCAAGCAAGACTCCCTTCCTTTCAGGAGTTAAGCTTGAAGAAGCAGGTTCTTCTCCTATGGTAAATAATACACAGTATAGGCAACTGATTGGGTGTTTGTTGTACCTTACACATAATAGACCTCATATTTATTATGCAGTAAGTGAGGATTAAATATACATGGATCAGCCTCATGATATCCATTGGAGAGCAGCCAAAAGGATCCTTAACTTTGTTCAGGGAACAAGGACTCATGGGATCTTCTACAAAGCTAAATCTGATCTTTATTTGATTGGGTTTACTGACAGTGATTGGGCAGGTGACAACACAGATCAAAATTCAACATCAAGATATGTGTTCATGCTTGCTGAAGGACTAATCATCTAGTAAAGCAAGAAACAGAGTGCCATTGCACTCTCATCTATAGAAGCAGAGTAGAGAGGAGTTGTAAATGCAACAACTCAATGTTTATGGTTGTAGGGGTTACTTGGTGAGTGTGGCTTCAAATCAAAGTAATAAACTACTATATATTGTTATAATCAGAGTACCATTCAAATATACAATGATCCAGTTCAAAGATAGAGAACCAAAAACATTGAGATCCATATGCACTACATCAGACAGATTGTGCATGATGGCACCATTCACCTACTCTTCTATTCATCTTTAGAATAGGTAGCAGGCATCTTCACCAAATTTTTTGTGATAAGACATTCAGAAATCTCAAATCACTATTGGCGATTGCTGATCATGCAGTGAAGCATGATTGATGACAAGATTTTAAAATTTTGTTTTACTGTCCATGTTTAAGGGAGGATTTTTCCCGCTGGGTTTTTGCCTCTTTCCTTGGTTAAATGGACATGCAGTATGTAAAGGGTGACTAAGCCTTCTTTCTAGGCCCTATATTTTTCTAATATTTTACTCATAAGTTAGGCTTAAGGGGGGGTGTTAGAATAATCAACCCATAGTTAGCTACCTTAGACATTAATTATCTCCATTTTTGTCTTATTTGCCTAGTTTCCATATTCCACTCTATGCAAGTTGTCCTCCACATGTCCTAGATGGTCAAACTTGCTAAAATAAGTCATGGAGCACTTGGGGAACCTCTTGGAATCAATTCTGATTTATTCTTGGCCTCCCTAGCGCATATCTACTTTTTTTGCTTTATTGCTTACTTTTACTGAGTTTTAAGGCAATTGGGAAAGTTTGACTAGGTAAAGTTAACTTGTTTTTTGTCCTCATCATCCTCCACTCTTTTATCCTAATGAAAGAATGGATTAGTTGTCCTTCCATCACCTATTAGCTTTCCTAATTGATTTTTCTAATTCGTGAGCTCTCCTAGACAGATTTGGAAGTTGTTTTATGCACCTATGGGGGATTTGCTTAGATTTAGTAAGCCTTCTTTTGACCAATTCGAATGGCATCTCAATGCATTAAAATATCTCATGTAATTATTTATTGTTGCAGCCTATGACTTCACAAGGTTTTCTATTGTACACTTATTCAATACAATTAATG
The DNA here is from genome assembly GCA_001517045.1 of Pseudotsuga menziesii. Classification (NCBI taxonomy): domain Eukaryota; kingdom Viridiplantae; phylum Streptophyta; class Pinopsida; order Pinales; family Pinaceae; genus Pseudotsuga; species Pseudotsuga menziesii. The sequence goes on along the minus strand of LPNX010892907.1, from coordinate 150,014 downwards.
TTCTGCTCCATATTCAGTCTCCTTTGTGTGTAATTTGCAGGTGCAATTGGCAATTTTTGTGAGTGTAATTGTTGTAACACCCGTGTTCAATTTACACAACTTTAACTTAAGTTTAGAGTTCATAATTAAAGTACTTTACTTTATTTTAGTACATATATGTACTAAAGTACTTATATTTCTAGTCATATCTATGTACTGTGCTAAAGTACTTAAAGTTCTAGTCATATCAAAGATATTTTTTTCTTATTTTATTTTTATACATCTTTTCAATTTAACTCAAACATAGTTACATAAATTTAAGTGCAAGAGGTGAGTTGTAGATAAACCTTCCCCACACAATGACTAACTCATATTATTTTATTATATCTCTTATGAGGCCAGTTTAGACCTCAAAATTCCCCTAATGGTTAGATCCTTTAGGAAAGAAGGGTATGTTTGTGGGATACTTTGAAAGCTCGAAGGCTTACATAATATACTTCCCAGGATTCAAGAAGATCGACATGAGTAGGGATGTGACATTTGATGAAGACTCAGCTTACAACAAATCCAGAAAGAGGCCTGCTGAAGAACCTGAAGAAATAGAAGCAACCAGAATTCATGACACAATCATGAATGAAGAAATTCAAGAAGAAGATAAAGAATTTGAAGAACCTCAAGAAACTATAGATCCACCTCAGGAGAATAATCCTCATAAGAGGAAACCTTCTTGGGTATGAGAAGCTATCTAAGGTACAGAAAGATATGGGGCTCCAGAAGAGAATCACAGAGAAATAAAGAGGACCAGGTTCTGCTCTGGGTATGTAGCATTATTATGTGATTTCATCGATAAAAAACCTTCCAAGCATGAAGAAGTGACAGAAAGGAAAGAATTAAAGGATGCTATGATTGAAGAGTATCAATTGATCATGAAGAATGATGTTTGTGATGTTGTCCCAAGACCAAAAGGGAAGTCGGTTGTAACTTCCAAATGGATCTACAAGATCAAGCATGCTATAGATAGCAGCATAGAAAAATATAAAGAAATATTTGTGGCTCGTGGCTTCTCCCAGAAATAAGGAATTTGTTATGAAGAATTTTTTTCACCTACAGCGAGATACACTTCCATCAAATCAATACTTTCTCTGGTTGTAGTGATGAAATGGAAGATACACCAAATGGATGTCAAGACTGCTTTCTTGAATGGTGTAGTGGAAGAGGAAGTGTATGTGGAGCAGCCACTCAGTTTTGAAACACATGACAGGGAGTCTCATGTGTGTATATTGAAGAAAGCCTTGTACAGTTTGAAACAGGCACCCATGACATGGTACAATAGAATTGACAGCTTTCTATCCAGTTTGGGCCTTACCAAGAGTAAAGCAGATTCCAACCTTTACTACAAGGTTGAAGATGGAAACCCAACGATGCTGCTACTATATGTAGATTATATTTTTGTAACAGGTATGGATGGGTTGATTACTTATATGAAGAGTAAGCTTGCTTTCGAGTTCGAAATGAAGGACTTGGGTATGATGAATTATTTTCTAGGCATGGAGGTGTCGTAGAATGTAGATGGAATTTCCCTATGACAAGGGAAATATACGGTAGAGATCCTGAAGATATTTGGGATGATGGACTGGAAGGCCATGACCACACCTATTGCATCAAACCTGAAGCTATTGAGTGATGCTTCATCAGAAGTATTTGATGCTACAATGTATTGTCAGATGATTGGGTCCTTGATGTACCTAACGAACACGAGACTAGATATTTTCTTTGATGTCAACACCTTGAGACAGTTCTTGATAGATCTGAGACATGTTCACTTGATTGTTGTAAAGCATATTCTAAGATACCTAAAGGGTACAGTTTATTATGGGCTCAAGTATGAGGCAAGTTAGAAGATTAACCTGGAGGGTTATGTTGATTTATATTGGGCAGGCAATGCCATCGATAGGAAGAGCACTTCATGGTGTTGCTTAAGTATGGGATCAGGTGTGATCTCTTGGTTTAGCAGGAAGCAATCATGTGTGGCACTGAGTACAGCTGAAGCAGAGTATGTTGCGGTCTGTTCAGCTAGTTGCGAGGCAGTATGGCTGAGCAAGCTACTGTCTAATTTATTTGATCTCCAGTTAGATGCTACTTGTATATATTGCGACAACCAGAGTTGTGTGAAGTTGTCGTAGAACCCGATGTTCCATGACAAGTCGAAGCATATCGAGATCAAGTATCACTATGTCAGGGATATGGTGCAGAGAGGAGCAATGAATCTCCAGTATGTTGCGACGGATGAACAGATAGCTAATGTGTTGATGAATCCATTGTCCAAAGTGAAGTTTGAGTACTTCAGGGAGAAGCTTGGTGTTCTCTAGATCGAGGTTCCCTCCAAGGGGAAATGATGATACCTAGAGACATTCTGACATGGTGAGAGGATTAGGTTCCTTCCATGGTTGGATGTAAGGGTTGAGCCATTCTGTCATGGTGAGAGGATTGGTTCCTTCCATGTGAGATATGAGTGCTAATCCATTCTGGTATGACTATAGGATCGGTTCCTATATGATTAGATATAAGGGCTATTGCCATTCTTTGAATGGAGGTACCTGGTCAGTTACCTGGAATACACAGTCTAGGACTGAGGGCCATTATGATATCATTGTGAGATGTAGTATCACATGATCAGATATAAGTGCAGGGCCATTCTGATGTGATTGAGTGATGTGTTCCCATTTGATCATATATAAGGGATATTTCCATTATTTGAATGGAGGCACCTGGTTAGTTACCAGGGATCCTTAGTCTAGGACTGAGATCCTTTCTGATGAGTCAAGGTCAGATGTAAAGGTTGTGCCATTCTAACGAGTCAAGGTCATATGTAAGGGCTGTGCCATTATGATGAGTTAAGGTCAGATGTAAAGGTTGTGTCATTCTAACGAGTCAAGGTTAGATGTAAGGGTTGTGCCATTCTGACAAGTGAAGGTCAGATGTAAGGGCTAGGCTATTCTGACATGGTCAGAGGATGGAGTTCCTTCCATGGTCAGATGTGAGGGTTGGGCCATTCTGACATGATGGTGGATGTCTTCCTCTCATGTTCAGATGTGAGTGTTGGGCATGCCTTTCTAAAGAGTCAATGTCAGATGTAAGTGTTGGGCAGGCCATTCTAACTTAGGGTCAGATATAAGAACTGAAGAAGACCTACATGGAGGCTAGTCCTACACCCAGCACGAAAAAGGGTTGGCTCTGTATAACTTCTTGTGATGAGAAGAATCATGAGATCAATAGTATAAAATGAGAAATTAATGACTAAAAAAATTACTAAAATCAGGCTATAAATGACTATTTTTTAGTCGGTGACTAATAGTAGCAAATTACCACTATCTTATAGCTAGTCGTATTTCACTAGTCATTAATAGCTTAACTTAGTAGTCATTGATTTAGTCACTGATTTAGTCATTGATAGTCAATGGTTTAGTCATTGATTTAGTCATTGTTTTAGTCATTGATAGTTAATGATTTAGTCATTGATTTAGTCACAGATTTAATCATTGATTTAGTCACTGAGTGAGTCATTGATTTAGTCGTTGATTTAGTCACTGATTGCAACCATCAATGACCAAATATACGACTAAATAAACTACTAGATTTAACATATTAATGACTAATCTAAATATGACTAAGATACGGGAAATTAGCTACTAATAGTCGTATACATGCGAATTTAGTCATTTTTGTAGTCACAAATTTATGATAGGGCACGGAGGAATCGAACCACCAACCTCCTGCCTATTATTAGGCAGGCGCTCTATCATTGAGCTAGCACCCTCTAAGAAGTTGTTATTGCTTGACAATGATGATATTCAAACAAATTTATGATAGATATCAATCTACAAACTACATAATTATTACTATTACAACTTACCAGTAACTATTATTTATGATAAACTAATTCCTGAGAGCTATGTACAATTTTCCTTGTAACTAAAGCTAATAAAAATACTACAAATACTCTTACCAAAGAGATTTAGTAATGAGTACCTCTTCCCATTCTTCATCACTATCATTCTCATATTCCAAAGAAGAATCCTTCCTGAAAGGATTTCGAAGCCCAATGACATCACTGCATCAAAAACAAAAAGTTAGAAACAAAACTTTCCCTCTTGTCTACTGCAATATTAAGAATCCATGAGCTTCAAGGTGTTTCAGATGTTCTTTATCATGGGACATCAAAATTAAAACAAAACCTGTTGCTTTGATAATTAATAAACTTAAAATTATGCAAAGCATATTCACCTTTTCTTTGAGAAGGTTCCATAATAAGCAAGTCTATGGTTGTGATCAAACTGCAAAAGGTTTTTTCTCTTATTGTGAAACCTATTTTAGCTTTAAATCAAGTGATAAACATTCTAAGAGCCATATAGATTCAGAAACTTATTGCTAATGGAGACTCAACAATTATCATTTGCAAAATTAGAGACTTGACTCCCTATGCACCGTAATGTCTTGCAAAAATGATCTCTAGACCTAGAATTCAAAGAATTGCAAGTATTTTGACTTGGGGAATTGCAAGTATTGCAAGTATTTAGCATTGAATCATTTACTGTTTCAAAGGTACCATTTTGTATGGAGGAGTTATGCTTTGTGAATCATTATTCCTTGGCTATAAGAGCACCTAATAGTGGATTCAATAATTAAAGAGTCATGTTGCAAATATAAAGAGAAATACCCTGCTCCTACAACATTGCGTCTTTAGAGAAACCTTTAAAGGGTTGTATATTTGGCTTCTAGGTGATGATACCAGTTATTTGAAAGGTAGGAAAACTAATTAAGCATGAATTAAACTTGAACTATTAGGTATAACAAAATATATATCAGCTCTGTGTTGAGATGTATAGGATGTGAAACAACTTCCATGATGATTGGACAACAGTTCATAGAGAGAAATAACCATTGATAAGAACTGAACTTTCCTTAGAATGTATGGTCACCTAAAATAAGACTACACTATAATTTAGATTCTAGTAAGCTTTTCAGATTGACTATACCTATCGAAAAGGTTGGAGACACTGGTATTCTACAGTGTTCTTATAATGCACAGTTGCATAAAGGCATATTCTTATAAAGATTTATGACTTTCAAAATGAAGGAATTTACTTGACCATGAAATGCACATTTATGATGAAGCAAAGGATAGAGAAAATCATGATGAGGTTCATATTCCCTATTTGAACTGCCTACAAGAAACTATTTCGTCGTAAGGGTAATAAAGCATGTCTCCATCCTGCTTCAGTGGAATGTGAAAGTGCCCTGCCCTGATTATCTGATTATAAATTAGTTTTAAGTTCCAATTCCCTTCAAGCACTATGGCATGTTTACGCCTTCCACTCTGAATCCACACGTGGGATGCGTTGCTTCTTCAATGGAATATAAGAGCCTCACTAAGACTTGGGTCTCGTATTTTGGTGTGGAGTTATATTTACAAGTACAAAGTTCAAGGTTCATGAAGAATTGTTCAAAACCTACCATTAGTACAACATTATAACATAGGGTATGTTTATGCAGGAGGATAGAGGTAGGGCAGAGCAGACGGTAAGAGTAAGAGAGGGTTTGACCTCCCCAATTACGTTTTTTACTTTCCAAGTCGAAGAAGTTCAGTGCAGAAGTCAACTTCAGCACTATGGACATTGAAGAACTCAGAGAAAGGGCTATGGCTACCATTCCCAACAAGAATCACTCATCTATGTGGGGACAATTTATAAATTAGAAGGTGTCCATACCTTGTATTGGACAAGGATATCATTATCTTTCATAGTCTATCTAAGAATATTGCCATTCTCATCTTCTACAATCAAAACCTCTTATGTCTTATCCATACGACAAATCATCAGCATCTTGAGTTTTGAAATTGGTCCATCATATAAATGCCTTAGTTTCATAAGTTGAGAACCTATCCCATCAACCATGCATAAAATTAATGGAACCCGCATGGTCAAGAAATTGATAAGCCACTTTAATATTTTTGAAATATCACAACAAATAAAATAATCAAACTTCTATCAATGTTTTCATACAATTTAAGATCATATAATTAGATAATCATTATTGAAGTACTTAACCATTAGAAACTATAAACTATCAATATTCAATACAACATTTGGAACCAAGAACCCCAATCTAATCCAAATAAATTATAAATCCATGATAGATATAATGAAAATACAAAATAAGTCCCTTAGCTGAGGACAAGCTAAGGGAGTCCGTCCCAAGCATTTTCTATGAGTGGGACAAACAAGAACCATATATTATTGCATGGACACCTATATTATGATGTATATGTTAAGCAATAAAAAAGAGCATTAATAGGTCAATGAACTAAATAGTCCTATGGATGATTGACAGCATAGAACAAAGAAAATTGACAATACTACTGAAAAGAACCATACAAACTTTAATGTTCTTTACAAATCAGAATTTTCTTGAGATAAAGAAGAACATAGGACATGGATTATAACATGGTAATAAAAAGTAGCAAATATGCTTTTACCTGGAGGCCCATAACATTGGCAACTACACCAATATTGTCAGAAGAATGGTGTGCTTCAAAAAGTTCTGAAACCAAGGCATTCCAACAATCCAGGAAAACCTGTAGCAAAACCAAAATAGTTAGAAGAAACCCATCTATTTTACCATGCAGTGTTGAAGAAGAAAACACTAATTCACATCAAAAACCTACCTTGAAAACTTATGTATCATCAACATAAGAAATGTTGATTAAGTATTGAAGACCCATAAGTAGTGCTGGCCAATTTTCAGGCATAGTTTCAAGTATGCAAATGTGTGACTGCAGTGAAACAATCAAAGTTACAAATACTATTGCAAGAAGCAATGAAACCATTACAAGTAATTTGAGTCATGATGTCGACTATTAGTTTCAATCTTTCAGAGAACATTACAAGGAGTTCAAGTCCAACATAAATAATTAATATTGTGATTGAACTCATAACCATGCATCACAAAAATAAATGAAGATGTAAAAATAGGTAAGACGATCCTTTACTGTAAAGTGATAAAAACATTACCTTGTAAAATGAGGTGAAGAAGAGTGCCAAGTTAGAATTTAACGATTAGGCATAAATTACTTTAATACCCAATGAGATCAATCTAACCTCAAAATACCCTATATAAAACATAATTTTAATGAAATAATGTGTTCTACAACGAAGTACTTCCAAGTTTTTAAAATGTAAAATACCAACAATAAAATCTGTGAGATATTTTAATTTTAATTTTGCATAAGATCTTTTATCTAAAATATATTTGCAAGAAGAGTACTAGTAGTGTGGTTATAAGCTCTACAATTGGTTTAGAAATCAAGTTGTACAAAAACATTGTTCTGTAGGGTCTCTATCAGATAGAACTCTATGGACTGTACTTCTAACTTCATAACTTTATTACTCCAGCCTATTCTGTTGTTCTGAAATAACTTTACTATTAAAGACTATTCAGTTATTCAGATATAAATTTACTAATAAAGTCTTTTCTGTTGTTTTTCATCTGCACTTGCTTCAGTCAATGATGCAACTGCCTAGTATTTATACTAGAAGCACTAGTCACTAGATGTTAATCTTATCCATTGCGATTACAATGTCACACAGCCTTTATCAGTCCAAGAGGCATCATTTGATGATGCATATGTAGTTTCAAAGAAGGTCCAAGAATAAGAGAACTTTTGTTCACTCCAATTTTTCCTGTTTTTTTTATTCCGATCTCCTCAATAGTAACACCATTAGGGAAGACGATGCGGACGTCCCACCAATGGCAAGAATGTGGTATTAATAGGCACAGAACTACCTTTAAGCCCTGAGCATTGTCATCTCAAAATAAACCGATTAGAATCAATAGATGAATGATTAATCCAATGCAAAGATTATAGTTTTATTCTTAATGGATTGGAAAAAATAGTTCTTGCTAATTATTTTGTAGTACTTCTTTGATCTAGGAATCGAGGATCCTTGTTCTACTTCAACAAGGAGATAGATTTGATCTCAAATGTATACTTATATATACTTATATATATACTTAAGTCCTCAGTATTTTGTTTCTTTGATCTAGGATCTCTGCTATTAACTGTCCTTAGTTTTCTATTTTCTGTATTATTCAATTTCTTAGTTTCCTATGAATTGAACATTGCTACTAGCTAACATAGCAAGTATTTATCTATCCATCCAATTTAAATTATATGATTTTCATTGGACTGCAATCTTTTAGGTCAGGAAAAAATTGAAGGAGAAGAGAAAGCTGAAAAGGGTCATAGATCCAGAGGTGAATAAGGATTCATATTGCATGGAATCTGTGTCCATGATAGGGAATCTCGCTTATCGCTGTGTTAGGAAAGAGGAAAACAGGAGGCCTACCATGTCTTAGTGCGTGAATGAGCTTGAACAAATTTGTAAATTGAACCAAAAAGAAATTGGAATTGAAATCACTACATTGTGTTATCATTTTTCATGATTAAAAGGGAAAAACATTTCTAATGAATTCTTTTGACAGTCCCCATGAAGAGGCCATGGCTGATGCTGTGATGTAATTATCACCCCCTCCCTCAATCTTGAGGACACCATGTTCACCAGTTGAAGAATATGTGTTGGTATGTTATAAGAATGTACACCAGAGATGTATCATCTTATGTTACAAGATTATACAATATTCATGTGTATGTAATAATGGAAATCTACAAGTTTTATTATAATATTTTCTGTAATGCTTACATTTTTATGTGTATGAGATTTGAAATTTCTTAGCAGCTATTCCAACCCATAAAACACTAACACAGAACAGAGAACTAACCTTTAACCTTTAATGTTACATATGGAATCTCTCAAATTTAATCGAGGTTCTGTGCTCATAAGGATTGGAATCTGGATCATTAACATAGCAACTCACTGTCTCTAACCATTAAACCGTCCATTTAATGGGAAGAGCTATCTGAAGCTAGATTCATACCTTTTCCTTTGCTATTTGTGTTTTCATGTTTCTCCTTTCACAGCATAATGAAGAGTAGTTTGTTGAGTTCTCTTACTAAGTTTTCCACATCTTCCACCTTTCTCCTTGTCAGGGTTATTCTATGAACTGAATTCCTCCTCTAGCTTGATGGGTACAAGCAACCCCGCTGCTCAAAGTTTTCAGTAGCAGCAACAGTGTATTCCCTACAGACTCAGAGCTCTTCAAAAAATAGTTACCTTTCACAATGGTAAGATGAAAAGTTGGACTCCAAACAATTGCCATTAAAACCCCTCTAGATCTACTTTTTTGTTTCTTTGGTCTACTTAGGGATTTTGATTAATGATACAAAATAGTACAAAATCTCTCCTAAGGGAGGACTATTTGGGTACTTGTCCTTGACTGTGGGCCTTTCAATGTGCAAAAACATGTATTATTGAGATGGATTTGAAGCAGCATCAAACTAAAGCTAATGATAGCATGAGTTCCAACCATTGAAAAGAAATAGATAGACACATCAGAGTTGTAACTATTGTCTAAAAACATGAACATGGTTGACATAAATGCCAAATGTTCCCCTCAAGGGGTGTCTCCTTGTGCTCAATTGGATTCTTTTTGTCTCCACCTTCCTGAGCATTTTGATGAAACATGCCCATTGAGCTGAAGAAAGGAAGAAGTTCATCTTGAGGTATTGAGCTCTTCGTCAATGTAATTCATCTTGTTTTCTAGACTTTGGTGATATTCCCCCAAATTCTCAGAGTGGAGGGCTTTCCTTTCCATGGTAGCAGCAATATACTTTTTGTTGTCCCAGAATAACTCCAATAGGTGCTGGGCCTTTGTGTCCCTACCCTAGGTTTGACTAGGATCCTTCACAAAGGTGATAACATACTCTTGGAGATCTTCATCCATCACTGAATCCCTCTTAGCATTGACAATATTTTCTAGGTCCTTCAGTTCCTTCAGGGTGTTCCTAGAATGCCTTTCTTTATGCTCAGAAATAAAACCAGAGAGCTCTCTACAGTATTTTGCACGGGAAGAGCTGTCTGAAGCTAGATTCATACCTTTTTCCTTTGTTGTTTGTGTTTTCAAGGCCACCAGGACTTCTAGACACTGTGTAATAAATCAATTCACAAATGGATGCATGAAGAAAAAAATTGTATCATCCGGGTGAACAGTCAAATATGTTATCACATAGCTGACAATTCTACTAATATTCTACCAAAATGAACTACATGAAATAAAAGGTGAATAAAAATCCAAAGCAAATGCCTCAGACACCTCCTTAGATATTTATCTTGATCACCATAATCCATGCACTTCAAAAGATTTGACATGACAACATATAATGTCAGCACAAAAATTGTAGAGACAAAGTTAAAAATTACTGAACAGTTTCCTTTAGGAGAAAGAAAGCAACTAAGATCACTAAATACTAAGAGCATGTTCCAGCTAAATATTTTATGTCCATGAAAAAAGTATTAAAGGTTGCAGCAGTAGACAACAATAAACCAATAACTAAACCGGCAATCTTAATTGCTGAATATATTTCTTGAGATTTTAGGAGATAGATGTTGCAACTTCCTAGAGTCAACTATAGACAAAGAAAGATATCAAAATTGAATAATCTCATTGTTGTTTACAAATATCCATTCCTAGAATGGAAAAAATAACCAAGAAAAACTCTCAATAAAGTAGTCAGTTTCATACCATTCACTGCTGCATCAAAAAGTTGCTCAGAGTTCAAACCAGAAATAGCCATAAGGACCAATGGATGAGAAACAAGGGTGGAAGCTGGGATCCTGACCAAACAAAATTATGTCTCTTAGCCACCTTCACCAATATAAATTAATGACATTTTAAATCCTTGATTTACTAAACAAATTTAAAACAGCATCTCGAAAACCTGGTAGTCAATCACTCACCCATGGCTCAATCTTAGCCAGGATGCAAAAGCATCCAAAACCTGTCAACCAAGACAGACATGATGCACTTAGCAATAATGAGTAACATGAGCACAGCTGGATATGTCCAAAAAACACATCAGCTATGTACTTTCCTAAAAGATTGAATTTCATTATATAAGACCATTATAGAAGAGTAAAAGAACTCATCAAAAAACATACAGTAAATAATAATGAAAGAACTGAAAATAGCATGGCACACTGCATGTTAATTAATTACAATTCAACCAAAAGGCAACAGTGGGATTTCAAAATATTATATGATAGGGAATACATCCAGCTTTTAGGTCTAGTAGATTATTATCACCAAACAGAGTTTACTATTTGGGAAGAACTCAAACATAGAAATTTGAATCTCTCACCATGTTCTTTGAACGTGTACAAATCCTTCTGTTACCCCTCACATTGCATGAGGCTTGCACTTGTGATTTTCATCACAAGAGATTTTTTTCTCACAAAAATCGAGCTTGTAGGATCACATTGCTAGATTTTTAATGAACAAGGGATGCATTTGGGTTTTGGCTGAAAGATGATGCTAACCTATGATTGATTTGATGCTGTCATGTGTGGGATGAGATGTTCTAATGGTGTTCTAGCGGATGAGATTGTTGATGTTTGGGGCAGCTGCGGGAAGACATCCTCCTAGATGTAGTCATGGTGATTGGCTTGATAGGTCATGGTGGTTTGACTTTGACCTATGGAGGATTATGACGGTTCACTCACCAGTGTATGTGAGGCCCATGGAGGTAGTCTTTCCTGGCCATGGTGCTTGATCAAGTGGTATAAGGCTTGGATGCATGCAAATCTACTCCCTGGTTATGGGAGGCCCTGGTATAGTCCTTCTTGATCATGAAACTTGATGAAGTAGTACAGGACATATTGACTCTTCATTGAAATATTTCAATAACTTGAGTTCTCTTACTAAGTTGTCCACGTCTTCCACCTTTCTCCCTGTCAGGGTTATTCTCTGAACTGAATTCCTCCTTTGGCTTGATGGGTACAAGCAACCCCGATACTCAAGGGTTTCAGCAGCAGCAACAGTGTATTCCCTACAGACTCAGAGCTCTTCCAAAAACAGTTACCTTTCACAATGGTAAGATGAAAAATTGGACTCCAAACAATTGCCATTAAAACCCCTCTAGATCTCCTTTTTTGTTTCTTTGTTCTACTTAGGGATTTCGATTAATGATACAAAATAGTACAAAATCTCTCCTAAGGGAGGACTGTTTGGGTACTTGACTTGGACTGTGGGCCTTTCAGTGTGCAAAAAAATGTATTATTGAGATGGATTTGAAGCAGCATCAAACTAAAGCTGATGATAGCATGAGTTCCAACCATTGAAAAGAAACAGATAGACACATCAGAGTTGTAACTACTGTCTAACAACATGAACATGGTTGACATAAATGCCAAATGTTCCCCTCAAGGGGTGTCTCCTTGTGCTCAATTGGATTCTTTTTGTCTCCACCCTCTTGAGCATTTTGATGAAACATGCCCATTGAGCTGAAGCAAGGAAGAAGTTTGTCTTGAGGTATTGAGCTCTTTTCCAATGTAATTCATCTTGTTTTCTAGCCTTTGGTGATATTCCCCCAAATTCTCAGAGTGGAGGGCTTTCCTTTCCATGGTAGCAGCAATATACTCTTTGTTGTCCTAGAATAACTCCAATAGGTGCTGGGCCTTTGTGTCCGTACCCCGGGTTTGACTAGGATCCTTCACAAAGGTGCTAACATACTCTTGGAGAGCTTCGTCCATCACTGAATCCCTCTTAGCATTGAAAATATTCTCTAGGTCCTTCAGTTCCTTCAAGGTGTTCCTAGAATGCCTTTATTTATTCTTAGAAATAAAACCAGAGAGCTCTCTATAGAATTTTTCATGGGAAGAGCTGTCTGAAGCTAGATTCATACCTTTTTCCTTTGTTGTTTGTGTTTTCATGTTTCTCCTTTCACAGCATAATGAAGAGTAGTTTGTTGAGTTCTCTTACTAAGTTGTCCACGTCTTCCACCTTTCTCCCTGTTAGGGTTATTCGCTGAACTAAATTCCTCCTCTGGCTTGATGGGTACAAGCAACCCTAATAATCAAAGGTTTCAGCAGCAGCACAGTGTATTCCCTACAGACTCAGATTTCTTCCAAAAATAGATACCTTTCACAATGGTAAGATGAAAATTTGGACTCCAAACAATTGCCATTAAAACCCCTCTAGATCTCCTTTTTTGTTTCTTTTTTCTACTTAGGGATTTCGATCAATGATACAAAATAGTACAAAATCTATCCTAAGGGAGGATTGTTTGGGTACTTGACCTGGATTGTGGGCCTTTCAGTGTGCAAAAACATGTATTATTGAGATGGATTTGAAGCAGCATCAAACTAAAGCTGATGATAGCATGAGTTCCAACCATTGAAAAGAAACAGATAGACACATTAGAGTTGTAACTACTGTCTAACAACATGAACATGGTTGACATAAATGCCAAATGTTCCCCTCAAGGGGTGTCTCCTTGTGCTCAATTGGATTCTTTTTGTCTCCACCTTCTTGAGCATTTTGATGAAACATGCCCATAGAGCTGAAGCAAGGAAGATGTCTTGAGGTATTGAGCTCTTTGTCAATGTAATTCATCTTGTTTTCTAGCCTTTGGTGATATTCCCCCAAATTCGCAGAGTGGAGGGCTTTCCTTTCCATGGTAGCAGCAATATACTCTTTGTTGTCCAAAATAATTCCAATAGGTGCTGGGCCTTTCTATCCCTACCCTGGCTTTGACTATGATCCTTCACAAAGGTGCTAACATACTCTTGGAGAGCTTCGTCCATCACAGAATCCCTCTTAGCATTGACAATATTCTCTAGGTCCTTCAGTTCCTTCAGGGTGTTCCTAGAATGCCTTTCTTTATGCTTAGAAATAAAATGAGAGAGCTATCTACAGAATTTTGCATGGGAAGAGCTGTCTGAAGCTAGATTCATACATTTTTCCTTTGCTGTTGGTGTTTTCATGTTTCTCCTTTCACAACATAATGAAGAGTAGTTTGTTGAGTTCTCTTACTAAGTTTTCCACGTCTTCCACCTTTCTCCCTGTCAGGGTTATTCTCTGAACTGAATTCCTCCTCTGGCTTGATGGGTACAACCAACCCCGATACTCAAAGATTTCAGCAGCAACAATAGTGTATTCCCTACAGACTCAGAGCTCTTCCAAAAATAGTTACCTTTCACAATGGTAAGATGAAAAGTTGGACTCCAAACAATTGCAAGTATTTATGGAATTCTCATCCCTACCAGAACACGATTAAGTTGATAGTATGTGGAGGTCTAGGATGCTATGCATAAAAAGATAACTTCAAAGCTCTGTATTTGTGATCTCCTCATCCTTTGGTAGGAGCAATTGCTATCACGCAGACTAGAAGAAGAGGAAAAGACATAAATAGGTAGACTTCCTAACATTTTGAAGCTCTCTAATTTTACAAAAACATTTCCCAATGAGGATATTATCTGGGAAAATATTCCACTCGGAAATCATGGTTTACATTGAAATTTACAACTCAAAACTTAGGGGGGGTCTCTTGTCAAAATTATCTGCCATAATCATAGCCTCAACACATATGTGAACCCAGAGTACCCACAAAATATCAGTGATTAGTTTGCTACTCATTCAACTTACTGTCCCCAATAATCCCTACAGGAACAAACCCCATCCTCGAAATGATGGAAACGATTTGTATCCCTAACCACAATTTCTCTCTTGACAACCTTGGATATGAACTTAATGGCATTGTGGAAATCACCACACATTCATAGATTCTTCATGATCCTTATAGTTTTCTCCATGGGCGTACTGATAAGCCCAAAGGAAACTGCCAGCTTCTCACTATGAAATCAAAGAAGGGCTCCCTTATGTTCTTCTTGCACATCATGAAGCACAAATTTTGTTTCAGGAACATATCCTGCTGCCTTCATTTTCTCATTCAATGTCAACTTACACAGTCAACTTGAATAGCAGAGATGAATTACATAATAGTACCACACAACTTGGACTCAAGAATGTGTTGTATGCGATCCGAAAGGATAGTTCTAATCAAGAATTCTGTAAGACTCTCATTGGCCATCCTTCTAAAGTAAATTTCAAGGTCCGGCAAATATGCTTCACATACGTATGGAAAGGGAGTAAGGAAATGGGTGACATCCAACTCCTCTATTTGAAAACATTATCTAGAGTCTAGACTGAAAGAATTTGGGGGATGGGGCATCAAACACATTTGAAAATTTTCCACTACTCTAGCTGCAAAGAGAGCTTGGTCATGACAACAAAGGGATATGGAAAAAGATCTCTGTCAAAAAGTGCATGGCTCTAGCAACCCTAGAGGACTAGACTGCTCAGAGAAAGCATCCTGAGGATGCTCTAATTACCATAAGTACATCACATCCTCCTTCCACATCATAAGCAAACACCTTCGTTGGTAGATTAGAGATAAGAATTGGATTGGATGAATGCATTTGCAAGGACGGCTTACAAAATGTCTCTCCAACTTCTTGGTGCTCTAAGGAACAGGGATATATTCACTCTCAACCATGCTGCTGCCCCATTAGCCCACCCAGACCTAGATCAACCTTGGTTGGCCTCTTAAGATATAGGTTTTCAGGGAATTGAAGGAAACTGATGACAATATTTCTTTGTCAGGTTATCCTAGGTAGGGATTAATCTAAGAATGGAGAAAGATGATGTTTTATAGGGTGCCAATCATACTCAAGTATCAATACACATTCAAGCTTGGATATTCATCACAACATACAATACAACAATCAAACATAGTGGTGGACAAGCTTCGGAATATCCAGGCTCCCTCAAATGTTAGACTATTTACATGGTTGGCCCTTAAAATATTTGTGCTGACATGGGACACACTTCAAAGAGAAGGATGGAAAGGGCCTAGCAAATTCCCTATTGTGTGAGAATTTCTTAGAATCCATCCATCACCTCTTCCTCCATTTCCACTTCTCAAAAGAGGTATGGGAAGTTTCCACCATACTCTTAGCACATAGAAGATCTTGGGAAGGAGAAGATTTAATCAATAACTTCCACACTCAAATTGAAAAACAATTGCAGGAAATCAAGCATTGGTACTGGAAATCATATGGTCCATTTGGATAGAATGCAATGAATCCAGTTTTGAAGATAAAAATACAAACCCCTGTTGGGTATTCTACATATTGAATGCAAGAAAGAAGGAAAGCACTCCATGCCTCCTCTTATGCCCCCATGGACCCTAATCCAGAACACACCAGATCCAAACATAACCCATGTATTCTTTGATGGTGCATCCATAGATAATCCAGGAATCAATGGCACTGGTAGGTGGCTCCTTTTCCCGAACGTCACAAAATAATTCTTCAAACTAGGCATCGGGCACACAACCAACAACAAGGAAGAACTATTAGCAGCAAGCACCCTACTAGACATTGCATAGGAGAAAGGCACACAAGATCTGGATATGTATAGTGACTCAAAAATTATAATAGGATGGCTTAATGGGACCTTGAGCACATCCATCATTAGTCAAGCATGAGAAGTATCAAGAAAAGGATTCAATGCTTGAACATCATAACAATCTCCCATGTCTACAGAGAACTAGACACAAGTGAAATTATGCCTACACCTTGCCTTGAAACAAGTTCAGAACTAATTTTCATTTATTAGCTAGAATTTTTAACTAAAAAGGGCATACCCAATGATCAGATAATTTTCCTTGTCTGTATAGGTTTCCATCCACACAACAACCAATTTAGATAATCCTCTTATCCAATAAAAATCACTTTTGTCTTCTTGTTTTTTACGACATTAACTACATTAGCAAAAGGATTAGTCCACTAGAATGTTGCCCCTATTAGTTCTTGCGAGAGCTAGAGTTAGAGATAAATCATCTGTAAAATGCAATTATGGGTTATTATATGCCTCACCATCCTTAGCCCAACTAATTTTGGCTATGGTATGGGCGTCCCTAGCTCGATAGGGAAGCTCCAACAAGGAATTTGGAACTCAAGGTCCCTAGTGTACTTAATTGTATTAAATAGATGCACCTCTACTGAAGAAAAAAAATTTACTGAAGACAAATGTTCTTGGTAAGGATTTGGACGAGTGGACGTGCATTTAAAGATGCTTCTTAGATTGGCTAGTTGCTTCCTATTTTCAAATTTTTTGAATTGATTTTGGAAAGGATTCTATCCTATTAGCTTTTATCCAATTTGTGAAGACAGAGAGAACTGTATGGGAAAGAGAGACATCAACAAACACTATGGTAGCAGATAAATCATCAGATCCAAAAGTAGATGTTGATTCAGCAGTTGCTGAACCAGAGGTCGATGTAGCCGGTGATCCAATAACCCCTGTTTTGGGTCAATGGAGCTATTTTGGGTGATCTCCTTAGACTCAAAAAAGTTTAACCTAATAATGATCAAATTAATATACAAATTGAATACTGAAACCAAAAATAGTGCATGTCAAATGAAACAAATAGATCATTCAAAGGAAAATGAAGAGAAATGAACTGGAGCATGTTTGGCTTTCATGCGAGAAATATCAGAGATGTCAATGAACCTATTCATTTATGGAGAAAATAGGACAAACACCATAATCCCTCGTGTGGCTTGACTACTATAAGATTTGGAAGACATCATTTCCAATTACTTGCTTGCAATGTAAACCTTCGCCATGTTTAGCTGCTTATTGGTCGCTTAACACCCTAGTGTTAAATCTACCAATGATCACATTAATATACAAATATAAGACTAAAACCCTAAAAAATATGTGTTAACGGAAGCAAATAAAGCATTTGAAGGAAAATTAAGTGAAATAAACCCGGAGATTGTTGGCTTTGAAGTATTTTGATATATTTATAATGGCTTCCATGTAGGGAATCTAAGAGGTGGTGAGGACCTCTTCATTTTATTTTGTGAACCATATCCCATTTTCCACATTCATAGTAATTTATTTCCCCATCAACTTTTTCTCTATGGCCATGGTAGCTCGACTGTTAAGCTTTGGAATCCTCCATTTCCAATATGCTTGCTCTCTAAGCCATTACATAATTGCATGAGACCCCACAAAGTTAAATCTACCAATAATCAAATTAATATACAAACATAACACTAAAACCCTAAACATTGTGTGTCAAATGAAGCAAATAGAGCGTTCAAAGGAAAATAAAGTGAAATTAACCTACAAATGGTTAGCTTTCTTGTGTTCCCAAATCTTTATAATGGCTGAATTCTGTGAGGGAAATTTCATGAACACAGGAGAATCTCTTCACTTAAGGAGAAATGGCGATAGCCTCCATAATCTCTCTACCCTTTACGACCTTCATAATGTTTTCTTCCACTATCGACTATTTTCCTGCAACCAGGGAAATGCCACTTTGATGCCATGATTTAGAAGCCACCATTTCCAACCTCCCTACTTTATAATCCACCGCCATTAGTTTTTGGATGCTCTCCTAAAACCCCATATAAGACATCACCATTATTTTTTGGATGGTCTACTAAAACCCCACAATATTATTCCACTTTTATTTGGGATTTTCATCCTTGGAACTCTTCCCTATCGGTAAACACTGCATATCGAATTTATGAAATTATTCCCTTCTACCTGTGCATTTTACTCTACAACCCGCCTGTAGCTGGCCAACTGCAACGTAACATCCCTAAAACTAAAAACATTAGACTTTATAATGGTGTTTCTAGTGTAACCCCACTGGGCACTTAATAGCTAGGCATTCCTGCAAACTTGGTGGTGACAGTCGTAGATGCCTTGCCATGTTCAATGAGATGAGAAAAGCTTAAGTCACCCAAACAAGCATAAAATTGTTGCCTGCAACAATGTTCTCTGCTCTCATTCTTTGAGCAATGCCGAATACTGTGTTGTTGAAGAAAGTAACCCGAATAATGTTCTGTGCTCTCATTCTTTGAGCAATGCCGTTTCATTGAAGAAAGTAACCCAGAAACTAAACAATCATATTTTCAATCCTTTTTACAATAAATGAAAACCATTTAGAAACCCTGTTTTTGTCTCGTTTAAGACAAAAAATCAAAGAGTCAAATTAGAACCAAAAAAGGTTGGGTAAGTAATGAGGAAAAAGGGTATTGTGTAGTAGTGCAAAGAGTTACTTTATGGCAACTCTCCTTGCATGCATGTTTTTTTATGGGGTAGAGTGCATGATAAAAGTAAGTCTCAACATTTTAACTGACTGTGACATTTGATCCTATGTAAGATACACTTAGCATGGCTGCATTGTGGGTTAGCCTTCCACACGCCTTCCAACCCTACAATGGTGTGGGGGCATAGTGTATGTGAAAAGTAAGCCTAAACATTTTAATGGACTTGGATATTTGATCCTATGTAATATACATCCAACATGGTTGCAGTGTGGGTTAGCCTCTCAACCTTTCAGTTTAGTTCTTAGACTTGACAAACTTTGGACCCATCAGAAATACTCTGGAAAAACTATCAAAAGTGCATAAGCAACAAATAAATGGAAGATACCAAAGGCCACAGGGATATTAGTTGTGATCCAGATATAGAGAATGGTTTGTCATCTTTTCTGAGTTTAAATTTGTTGGAATATTCCTGGAGAAAAGTAGGTGATTAGGAGGCATCCCTTTTCAAATTTTAATGCAGAACTTACCTTGAGCATGGACACATGACCAAAAGTTATCCTAGACCAAAGGAGTAGGATACAAGGACTCATTGGGTAAAGGAAAATATGTAAGAAGATCTAGGCAAAGGAAAGAGATGGTAGTCTAAGAACCTTTTCAAGTCTTGCAGTAAGTACACATGAAGGAACAAGGAACCTAAAAGAACAAATAAAGGAAAATCCACCCAAAGTAGGGATGTAGAAATATTGACAAAAGAAAAAATTTCAAAAGGTAGGAATGTGGTTCTACAACAGCTGGTGCCAGAAGACCACATAGAAGCCTTTTTGTCCTTAAAGACCAAAAGGAGCCATTTAAAAATCTAAGGAGACAATCATGCCCATGTTTGGACCAAAAGAGAACATTGGTTATAAATGGTTATAAATACCACAACAGAAAACATTGGTTATAAATGGTTATAAATACCATCTCCTTAAAAATAAAAAATAAAATTATTTATAACTATATGAGACAGTAGCTCCTACATCAGTTGTAGATGGTGCTTAAAAGGGTTACATACAAGTTTAAAATAAAAGTATTGATTGGCCAATAACAAAACAGAACCACTTGGCAATCAACTGCCATGAAAGAGAGAATAATAACTTATGAATATTTGAAGGGGATACATGGAATCGTGTAGACAGGCTAGGTTGGTTGAATTTTATTCCCAAAATTGAGTTATAAGACACTGTGTAAAGTGACCTATCAATATATACATAAAACTACAGATAAAAACATACACGTATAATCTACCATCGTTGAGAAACATACCTTTCATGGAATAAGGTTGTTGAAATCCCAAGGACTTCTTTGGTGTAACTTCATTAATACGCATAGGTATCGATGATCAATAAATACCATTCATTTCAGTCATAGCTTAGTTTTTTCTCGTTCTCATCATCAAATTTTACAAACCCATAACCTAATTTGGTGCGAGCTGTATTTGCATCTATCACAACTTTAGCACCTTTAACAGATGAACATCAGCTTTGGAAAGCCTCTTGCAAGATAATATCAGTGACCTCATGACCCAAGTCCCCAACAATTATGGAATACCCAGCTCCTGGTTCTATCTATTTGTCACCAACTCCAAAAGTATCCCAATTCAACCTAAAAGGTTGTTGAGAAATGGGCATGGGTGTACCATGGAAATTCTGCAAAAATCTCTCTGTAGTTGCATGAGAATCAAGTTCCACAAAACCATAACCCTCTGGAGAAATAGAGTAGAAAAGAACAAGAAGAGAGGAAATAACAAAATTTTGTGATGTATACTAAATCAAAGCAGACCACTTCACCTAAAATCTCAAATTAAAGTCATCAGTACCAAGGAAAATTTAGTATCGATGTTTATCTCATATAAGTGGGTTCAAGGAAAATTTAGTACCAGTGTTATCTCATATAAGTGGGTTCAAGGAAAATGGACATACCAGAAAATCATTAGTACCAACTTTTTCTCCATCCTTCTTCTTTTCCGTAATACCCATTTTGAGCTCTAACTGAAATATGGGAATGTAAAAGGTTATGAACTATCAAAGAAATTTTTCAATGTCATAGTAAAATACCATGAGCTATCCAACTGATAAGAATGACATGAAAAATAAGCTATACCTATGGAAAATATCGTAATCCCATAAATCATAGCAATGAAAAAACAATAATATAAACATGGTTATCAACAATATGAAAGGAAATGTGAAGACAAGGACCAAAGATAAGCCATATATGGAACAAGAAATCCCTTGAAGTAAAAATGTCAAACGGAGAGCAATAATTAATTTTTTTTTTTAAGGAGATGCATTCAGAAACTGAATTGAAACCTACATGTACAAGAAGAGAGAGGAATAGTGCCAACGACAAAATAAACCATGTAAGGAAGGAACCTTGTTGCCTTAATAAAGATCTCATCCCTTCAAATGTAAGATTTTACCTCCTGCTATGTGACTCTGATATCCCCAGTTTTTAGCTCCCAACTTTCGAGTTATGCAAAAGATTGCCACAATGATGCTTAAACCCTTAAATTAGGTAACAAATGTTTGGATTGAAAATATTTTTTATTCTACATATACGCAGTATATATATTATTGATATCTTCGTGGTTTTTTCGTGTTTGTTATCTATCTTTCTCTTTGTGTATTGTCCTTGTTATCTCACCCTTTCCTCGTGTGTTTGTTGCAACGTTTATATGCTAATACTTTGGATCAACAGTTTAATTATTATTTTTTATTTTTATGATTGTTAATTTCTTCTCGTCGACATTCTGACATGTTGAATTTTTGTATCCATGGAATTGTTCCTTTAGTGATTCTGTGCTTTGGTCACTAAAAAGGGGACAAGTTATATGACCCTTGTATTAATAATTAACCTAAAGAGGTCATGAGACCTATAAGAGGTCGAGGAATCAAAATATTTACCTGAAACTCAGAGATACGGTCGGGCCTCTACCTTTCTGAGACTGGTTCTGGGTCAGCACCCTAGTTTAATTATAATTGGATCAACTGCTACGATGTTTAAAGGAACTGAGCCTAGTGATGCTACGTTGACTGGTGCAACTAGTTCGATGGTCACAGATCATAATACTTATACTAAAGTTAGAAAAGCACCTTAGTATGGGACTTGCAAGGACTCTTACATTGAAGAACCAACAACTAGCTATGATGCTTCTAGGTATTGATACGGTACTCGTTCTAGTACATAATTCATAATTGACGTATAAGGAACCTAATTTTCCTTTGGCACGCACTTAATGGGGTTTGCTTCAATGGTGCATCAGGAATAAAGATGCTCAAGAGAATATTTGTGCAATTGCTTTGTTGGATATCTGAAGATCGAGGTGCATGGCACCAATATTACTAATAGAAGGTAGACAATTTACAAAATTTTGACTTTGTTGTCAAAATTGCAATATTCCATGACACAATTAAAAATGACTAACATAAATGACTAATTCATATTCTTTTAGCTAGTCATTTTTTTATGTCGTGACTAAATTGGTCGCTTATGTTAGTCATTTTTAACTCTTTCACTTATTATCTAGTCATATTTGTTAACTGGTGACTAAATTAGTTGTTAATTTTAGTCGCTTATAGTTGGGTCAATCAAAATTGCTCATATTTAGTAGTAAATCACTTGAAAGACCTGTGGTGACTAGAATTTTTAGTCACATAGTAGCTAATTCCTCATTTTTTACTAGTGGATTGATACTCTTCGGGACGATGACCAATAATAGCCACAGATGAGAGCCCTACATCCCCTCAAGAACCGACCATTTGAATGTGCCTCCTGGACGTAGACTTACCAAATGCATCCAATGCATGGCAAAAAAAACACGTCAACTTCGGATCTGTGGGTTGAAGGTATTGAAGTTGACACCTGCTCTATAATGACATATACAACAAGTAAACATCCTTGCAAAGTTTAGTCACTTCTTCTAATGTCTACTTTAATTTTCCTTTGGAGCATGTGAGGAATGTTGATGTGCAAAAAACAGTGACCTTTGCAAATAGTGCCATTACAGGAGGGTTCTCATGCTTTTCCTAGGATGAAATATCAAAATGCATATGGTTATGAGTGCATAGGCTAGAGATGGTTATAATTGCAAATGTAAAGTGGAAGCAGTAACTCTCGCAGCATTGAGACTTGTAAAAATCCATAACAACTGGTTATTGATTGGAGTGATGAACACGATCTAAGCGGCAAGAACCATACATTTGAAGTGATTCGACTGGTCACTGTGAGATACTGAACCGGCCTATCATCTAAAAAAATAGTGTATCGAGTGCAAAAATAGGGGATTACTAGCTGGGGTCGAACGGTACCTTCAACTCATAGATTCGAAGTTGACGTGTTTTTTTGGCCATGCATTGGATGCATTTGTTAAGTCTACATGGATGAGGCGCATTCGAATGGTCGGTTCTCGAGGGGATGTAGGGCTATGATGCTTCTAGCTAGGTATCTATATGGTACTAATTCTAGTACCTAGTTCGTAATTGACGTAGGAACCTAATTTTCCTTTGGAACGCACTTAACTGGGTTTGCTTCATTGGTGCAGCAGGGATAAATATGGTCAAGAGAAAATTCGTGCAATTGCTTTGTTAGATCTCTGAAGATCGAGGTGCATGGTCCCAATATTACTAATAGAAGGTAGACAATTTACAAATTTTACACTTCATTGTCAAATTTGTAATTTTCCATGACACAATTAAAAATGACTAACATAAATGACTAATTCATATTCTTCTAGCTAGTCATTTTTTATGCCGTGACTAAATTAGTCGATTATGTTAGTCATTTTTAACTCTGTCACTTATTATCTAGACATATTTGTTAACTGGTGACTAAATTAGTCGTTAAGTAGCTAATTCTTCATTTTGTACTAGTGGATAGCACCAGTGATGATACAGATCGAGTGATGATCCAGATCAAGTAATGGTCCAGATCCATTGATGATGATCCAACAGTGATGATCCAAATCGAATGATGATCTAGATCGAGTGATGATCCAAATCCAGTGATGATGATCTAGATCGAGTGAAGATCCAGATCTAGATGAAGATGAATTGAAGTTAAATATGACGAGAACTCGACGATGATCCATATGATACAGAGAAGAAGACTTGTGCTGAGAAATTGTGCCAAGAGAATACATTCCTAGTTAACTGGGAGTGTTGATGTAATTGTAACTTAATAATTTATTCAGTTGTATATATTATGTATTGTACCCTGATGTTTATTTCGGGAATTTTTTGTAATGTAATTGAGTCATGTCATGTCCTGATGTTCCGATCGGGAGTTTTTATAATGTAAACAAGTCATGTCAAGTCATTGTGGGTAACCATCCTATTGATCAAGGGTTAAAGTCCCCGCAGTTTCAGGTCCCTAGGGTTATTAGACTCTCCTAGTGAAGTCAGACCTAGTGAGTTATTTTCAAGTCAGGAATTAGCATAAATAGAGAGAGAGCCACTCTATTTATCACACACTCACTCACACTCAGTTGTAGCACATAGTTGATGGAGAAGAAGTTGCTGGGGCTAGAAAGAAAGAGGCTACTGCTGTCGAGAGATCATCTTACTGTTCTCGGGTTTTACTTTGGTGTTGATTCTATCTCTGAGGAAGTTGTGAGGTTTTCTCCATTTATGGTTTCCCCAAGGAAAAACATTGTGTTCATTTTCTCTTCTGTTTGATTGTTGTACTTGTTATTCTCTCAGTTAAATATCCTAACATAATGCTAGCTTGAATGATAAAGTTCTAACAGGATCACTATCATACCTTCTTCCTTTCACCCATAGAAGATATGGATTTTAGCCTTTGTTTCTACACCAGTGCACCTAGGTTGTGTAGAAAGAGCACCACTGGTATGATTTTTTAATTTCATAAGTGTTGTCTTCGTCGACGCTCTTTTCCTTAAGAGATAGTCTGTCGACAATGCTTTTGTGTAGTATAGTATGTGCGTCGACAATGCTCTTTTGCTATATAGTGGGTGCACTAAAAAAACTCCTTTGTTGTGTTCTAGGTGTGTTGACAATGCTCTTGTGATGTGTAGTAGTGCACCGACAACGCTTTGGTGCAATGTGGTATGTGTGTCAATAGCACTCTAGTGTAGTGTTGTATGTGTGCCAACCCTTTGAAACTCAGTTTTAATCTTGATTTTCCTTCATTTTTGGTTTTTATTTTGATGGATTGTGGGTTTTAGGATGCATATTATAGTCATACACCCCTTAAACCCGGCATTATCTTTGTTTGGAGTTCTTTTTGTTGATTTTGGGATGCTTTACTAGTCAAGTGAATGACTTGGTTGTGGTAGGCAATTTCAATCCTTCACCTATTAGCTATTCCTTTCCATTCCTTATCTCGTGTCTAGAACTCTTCAAATCTATTTGGATAGTCATATCTAATCTCCAAACCCTTCCCCCCCGCAATTATTGAGTTTTGGTTGCATTTTGGCTGTTTTGGAGCAATACTTCATTGTTTTGGAGTTGTTTGGGTGCTTGTCATATACATTTTGGTTTCTGAATGATTGGATTATTGTAGATACTCTCTCTTTTTATATTTGTATATCTAAAAATGGAATTATATTTTTCTTTATTGTTCATATTCATGTTTTTTTGAAGAGGAAACTCAATCAAAAGAGAAGAAAATTTAAAAAAAAAAAACAACCCCCCCAGACCCCCCTTGCTCGTGTATGAATCCATAGGTATTTTCAACAATTGTGATTGATGTTAATATTTGAAGCTTTATAGTTGGATTTGAATAGAAATTGGTTTTCTTAGATCTTTGATTTCTGTCTTGTTTTAACAGAAAACTCTTTCACTACCTTAGGTAGTTTTCATTGAAAGAGAAATCTGCATTGTCATGTAGCTAGGATTTGCATTCCTTTTACATTTCCTGTCTACACCTCATGCATCCACTAAACCGCTCAAGATAAAATTAGGGCTATCTTAATTTTAAAATAATTTAGTAATTATGTGTAAGTTAGTGATGTGTTCTGGCATCATTAAGCATGCCAACTATTGTTTGTTTCCTGCACTGCAATCCGAGGACTGCGTGGTTCCTCCCCGTACCATTGGTATATCGAACGACCTTTCATGTACCCTTGAGGTATATTGAAAGTTAATTCACGTACTCAATTGTATATCAGAGGGCCCCTTTTGAATGGTTGTTCATTAGACAACACCACTATAGAGTTGAGCTCCCCTGTACCTAGTGTATATTGGCAGACCCTCTTAGGATTCCTGTGACCAAATGATTTAACCTTTTGGTCATCTTTGCATTGCAAAAATGTGAAGCCTTGATAATCCTGTGAGATTCCTGACTTTTGATCCACTCCTATTCACACAGTTTTCTTGTCGCTTTTAGACTTGAGAAGTCTTTGATCTTGTGTGGTATTTCAGATATACTTAGAGTTCAAATATGGGAGACTCTCCTGGGACCACCATTCAAGAGAACCCTTTTCAAGGTATGTATTTTGTTTCTCCCCCTTATGGATATGTTGGTCCTCCCTTCATGTCCACTTTGAACTTTCCCAGATTGACTATAGGATTACCTGTATGGTTATTCTCCAATTCTTTCATACCAAATGCATCGTTTATGTTAGATCCTGGTCCTTTACCGCATGAGAATTAACCTCCTGTTAACCCTTCTCCTTCTTCTTTGAATGTTGAATCGACTTCCATTTCTTCCTCTTTACCTGTTGAAAGCTCTAAATTTAGTAAATAGACGGGTAAGAAGAAGACGACAAGGAATGATAAGAATAATAAATCTAAGAAGAAATTTATAGCTCCGACCTATGATCATCATGTTGAGAGCCTACCAGCCACTAATCATCATGCTAGGAGTATTGATGTACCTTTTTTCAGCTTGCGTAAACCTAAGTTCCCTTGTATACTTTGCAAGGGTGATCACCTTCTCAAGGATTGTCCTGCCCCTTTCTCTTGTGTCGAAAGTGTGGTATAAACATCTTGTGTCATTAGTCTTTAAAGATCATGTTGATAATGCCCCATCAACCAGTGACTCTTTGGTTAAGATTTGAAAAGGAAAGGTTATATATCCTTGCTTACTATGTAAGGATATGCACCGCACTTACCTTTTTCGTCGCATGGATGAATCTTCAAAGTTGTTGGAAGATATTATTGTTCCTCACCTACAGCTTCCAACCGGTTCTTGTAAGTTGTCTCTTGACATCCCATTGGTTGATAAAGTGGTCGATAAAAGTCCATCCTTAGTTGATCCCACTCTTCCATTGAAGAGTGAAGTAGAAGTGGTCAATCCAATTCTAACCTCAGTCAATCCCACTCTTCCGTTGAAGAGTGATGTTGAAGTGGTAGATCCAACTCCATCCTTAGCTGATCCCACTCTTTGTTTGGAGAGTGAATTTAAAGTGATCAAGGAAATGTCATCTCCACTTGATCCCACTCTTCCATCAAATAGTGTTAAGAATGAAGTAGTCCCTTCGACATAGTCTTCATCTTGTCCCTCTCTTCTAATCAGGATTGAAAATTGTCCAGCTGAAGTTGTCGTAGTTAGCTCTGATTGTTCTATGCAAGAAGAAGTTTCGTCTCTTTCAATAGAACCCTCTCCAAGTAGTTAGGTTATTTCCTTTGAATGGATTCACCTAATAGAATCTCATCTTCATTAGAGTGTTCCTTTCCAAATAGCTGTGTGAGTTACCACTAAGAGTATACTCCGCACTATCATTGACAAAGGGGCTTTTGTTAGCATTCTATCCTCTACTACTTGGAAAACCATAGGTTCTCCTCCACTTGTGCCAACTGCCAATTAGATACTAGCTTTTAATCAAAGACCTACAACACCTTTATGGATCCTTCTTTAGTTACCTATTACTTTGGAAGGAAATACTGTCTGCATCGATGTTATGGTAGTCCAAGGTCCCTTAGATTTCAATATGCTCCTTGGACGTGATTATGTTTATGCCATGAAATTTGTAGTGTCCACACTCTTTTGAGTGAAAATTATTTTCCCCATGATGGGAATATTGTGACCATTGATCAGCTTTCCTTTGTTAAACCAAATCATCTTATGACTCCTAGTCATCAGACTTCCCTGAATGTACCACATTTTCCTGTGGTTCCTTTCCCTTATAGTTAGCTTCTTCCCATCATAGGTAAAATGGAGGGCATGGTTCTAGCCTCTAGACATCATACCGGAGTTAATTCATTGGCTTATTATGTAAGGGGGAAACCCACCAACCTATAGACATCATGTTGGCTTAGAACTATTTGTGAGCATAGTTCCATTTCTACGTCAAGCTCGTTAAAAAATGAAACAGGTCCCCACAAGCATAGTTATTTTCTGTTTCAATATTATATAAAAATGAAACATGTCACCTTTGAGCATAGTTCTCATTCTGTGTCAATCTTGTTAAAAAATAAAATGGATGTCCTCAAGCATAGCTACTTTCTATTTCAATCTTGCGTAAAAATGAAACAGGTTCCCTCAAGCATAGTTACTTTATGTTTCAATCTCGTGTAAAAATGAAACAGGTCCCCACAAGCATAGTTATTCTCTGTTTCAAGTTTCTGTAAAAATGAAACAAGACACCTTGAGCATTGTTTATTCTTGGTTTCAAGCTCATTAAAAAATAAAACTGACCTTGAGTAGAGTTCATTTTTCGTGTCAAGCTCGTTCAAAAATGAAACCGATTATTCCATTGTGTCAAGACTCAGTACTTGAACCTTTCTTTCATATTCTTGTAAAGTAGATGAAGGGAATCTTAGGGGGCATGTACGCTACCACCCTTTGTTGAATTTAGCTACTTGAAATTTATCCTGGGGGAAAGTACCAACCATTGGACATCATGTTGGAAAATCACCCGTCAATGGGAGTCATTTTGAGCATACTTTCTTTTAAGTTTTGATCTTTTTAAACCATGAAACAACCCTTTGAGCATAGTTTTTATTTTGTTCCAAGCTTATTAAAAATGAAGTAGATACCCTGAGCATTCTTTTAGTTGATCTTCGAGCTCGTTAAAAATAGTAAGATGGTTTTGAGCTTACTTTTCATTTTTTCGTGCTATGCTTAAAACATGAAAACTGGTTTGAGATTACTTTAACACTTTTTCGTGCTCTGGATTCAAACGTGAAAAAAGTTCCTAGTGCCTTTTATACCTTCAACATGATCATTAATAACTCAATGAATAGGTATCGATTATAGTTTTACTGTTTTTCAAACTCGTTAAAATTGGATTATGAAAAAAGAACTCATTATAGAGTTATATTTAAGATCTTTTCAATCTCCTTAAAACATAATAATCACAGTGATCGACTAGTTGGCGGTAGGTTATCTATTTTTTAGACCGACTAGGTCTATTTACGAAAAAGAACCTTTTGGACTCCTCTTAGTCATTTCAGACTCTCTAAACATGAAACGACAAATGAGTTTGCTTTCATCGGACTTGTAAAATCAAATGATGAAGGACCCTCTTTTGGGAATGAACCCATCCTTTCTCAGGTTCATAAAACATATGAGATTGGACTCGTCCAAAGGATGAGTTATATCGAGTGTTTGTTACCCTTTTCCAGCTCGTTAAAAAGAAAAGAGGTACTCATCAATCATGATGGGGAAATTAAGGAAAGAGTTTGTATTTTGTTATGGCAGTACATAGTCACTATTGAACATGGAACTAATTTGCATATGCATTTCAGTACTTGGGTAATCCATTTGTCTTCGAGTCCTGCTAATTCCTAGATTCTTCTTACCCCTTTGAGTTGTTCAAGAAAATTCTCACCGTCAGATGCATTGGGGGATTGGTATCATTCTCATGTTAATACTACCAAGTCCTTCCATGCCCATGTCCAAGAGAAATTTGGTCATCTGTTCACTTTTTGCAGTTAATATACCTTCTATCATGTTAGTCATCCTTGAGTCAGTTTCACACATCACTCTGCTGTCTAGTTTACTCCAAAACATCTTTGATAGTGCTTCGTGTTGATTATGGGGGATTCATCATGGCCCTCCTTTGACGAGTATATTGATGTCAACTTCAGCTCCTTATCCAGGAATTGGACTTAGAAACCAAGACAAGTATCTTGGGCCTACATGCCTTAATGGAAATTTACCTCGCTTTCAACGTCAGTTTACGTCATTGACTCTTGATTGAGATATCTCATAGAGTGTTTCAATCCAAGTCCTTTATTCACATTCGATGGTATGTACTAATATACCTTGGGAATCATTGAAATCAATGGTGATTTCCATCGCACTTGTTAACAACTTACATCATTGAATGGTAATCAAGTGGTTTCTACCATGTTCAACATCAAGACATTGTCATCACATGGTTAGATTCATATAATTGTGGGTTTGGCTTGAAGACCCTAGGTTGTCAGATATCTTCACTTAGGTTGCGATGGAGTTTCTTTTCACTCATATTACACAGATCCACAGTGTATCGGTCATGGCTATGTTATCATGTCATCATAGATCTACGCTTGTGTCTAGTATCCATGATTGTGTTCAATCGGTCTCTACTACCATGGATCTGCATGGTATTGGTCAGTATCCATGTTATGAGTTATATGAGATTTGAGTTAGTGATACTACAGTAGCTTCTAACCAACATGCTTTCCTTATATTTATTCACTTACAAAGCATTCACCTATCACATTTGTATAACTTCATGCTTTGGGGGACATTATTTTACATCGAAATATTGTACGCTTGCTCCATGTGTTAACCCTTTTCCTAATCCCCAAATTTCTCTCTGCTAAACTGGATTGATACTGAGGATTTTTCTGCCTTTTTTCCCTCTCTAGGAAGGCCAACTGTGACTTTTCCCCTTCATGCTAGGTGCGTAGAAGGTTCTTTTTTCCTTCATGGAAGGTGCGCCGGTCATGTTTAGAGGGAAAAAAACATAGATTCGCGTCTTTTCTCAAAGGTGTATGAGGTGGAGGATTATCGCTATTATCCATGTGAGGTGGAATTTGATTCCTAACCTATAGGGAAGATCCCTTAGATCCCTCATCCTAATCCTCAACCTACTCTACCCCTTTAGCCTTATAAATTAAACCCTCTCTCCATTATGAAGGGAGGAAGGACTATGGTACTATTATGCTGGTGGAATTTCTAGGTGATCCCTATCATCCATTGGGAGGCTTACTAACTTGCTTTGGAGGTTTTGCTTGGATTGTTGGATGGAAGATTGCGACATTAAGGCTAGGCTATAATGTTATTTTGTATGTAATTCTATGTATCTCCTTGATTACATTAATACAAATATCTTTCCATACATGTTATTTTGTTGATAATATTCAAAGATTTCTCCCTTAACTATTAGATTAGATCAATTATATGTTTGGATATGCATATACTGTTTGCTTGTTTCCACTTGCTTGACATGGTTTTGCAACTAAATATCTAAAGATTTTGGATCTTGGGTCAACAAAGAGAGAAGAGGATCTGCTTATTTCAGGTAAGTGATATATCTGTTGCTTTGCATTTCGTTTTGATCTAGGAAAGTAGATTGTATTATGTACTTGATTTGTTCTAGCTCCACTTGGACTAGCGAGATCTGGCTTGATTCTAATTGAGTAGATTTATTCGATAACAAGTATAACACTCTGTTCATGAGATTAGATGGCCCTGCAGGTGATGCTCTTGTATGGAGAGTATTCCTACATTCATATGTAGACGCCATAAAAGAAACACTTGCTTGGGAGTGGTCCTAACCTGTGTGGTATGGATTCTCTATGATGAGTCCTCATGGATGATGGGATGACATATTGCATGCAGTCGAGATCTTCTCTGCAGATAATAATCTTACTTAGTAGAGTATACCAACACAGGAGTGTAGATGCCATAGAAGAAACACTCACTTGGGATTCGTCCTAACCTGTTTGGTATGGATTCTCTATAATGAGTACTCACAGATGATGGGCCTACATGTTGCATACAGTCGGGATCTTCTTTGCAAAAAATACTCTTACTTGCTAGAGTATACCTACACGTGAGTGTAGTTACCGTAGTATAACAATGAATTTTGAGTGGTCCTAAATTATGTGTGGTATGGATGGGCTACGATGAGTCCTCATAGATGATACGGCCTACACTAGGTTCGGTCGAGATCTAGATTTAGTTGTAGACAATTAAGATGATCAATTTCATGGATCATGCTAATGGAGGACTGCATTCTCCTTGGACTTATGTCCTAAAGTAATCAAGATTGATCATCCTACAAATAGATCATGTGTATTGCACATAGCATGGTGGAAATAGGATCAAGAAGATCAAAGTGTTGCTGCAAAGGATCGAGAAGATCAAAGTGCTACCGCAAAGGATAGATAAGATAGAATTTCTACTACAAAGGATTGAGAAGATCAAAATGCTACTACATAGGATCGAGAAGATAGAAGTGCTGCTACAAAGGATCATAAGATCAAAGTACTACTACAAAAGGATTAGAAGATCGAACTTCTGCTACAAAGGATCAAAATATTGATGCGATGCTACAAAGAAAGGATCAAGTGATCATGTGATGCAACAGATGAAGAGTAACTGTTCCAAGTTACTAATTTTGAAAAACTTCTTGTGACGTATAGATGTATCTCCTCAATGTACTATTGTAATTGTCTCTTTGGTATCCTATAGTCTATGATGATGTTTTTAGTAGAATAACCTTCTCGTTAAGGGGGAGTGTTGAAATATTATAACTTCAAAGGATATTCTCAATGTATTTTACTGATGTAACCCAAGGGAGATGTAATTATTCCTCTGATGGGGTGTTAGCATTGTATTTGGTCATCATAGAGTCATGAGGTAAATCATCCTCTTATGTCAGGCCTTTAGTACCCTAATTAATAATATAATATATTGTTTTGAGTATTCCTAGGTGAAGTCAGTCTAGAAAATTTATTGGGGCCGACTTGTCTAGTGAAAAATGTCAATTGACAATCAATATAAATAGAGGATCTGGGTTCTTATTTGAACAACAGAGTCACTCACTTGTGTAGAAAATAGGAGAGAGAGAGAGATACTGAACAGAACAAGGAGAACAATTGTTTTTGGGGTTGTCTTATGATACATCTTATACAAAGGAGGTTTTTGCTGGGTTTTCTTCCCCTTGAGGGTTTCCGAGGATAAATGTTGTGTCTATATTATGATTGTGTTTCTATGAGTGATTCTTGATATGTTGTTGTGATTTTGAATTGAATACTATTGGAATATAGTCTATCATATGAAAAATTAACAAATACAACCTATTATGCCACTTAGATTTCTCAACAATAGCAATGGGCTCATTTTCTAAATTGAAAGAAACTCTATAGAGTCATTTACTATGCAGCATAATGCCAACTTTGGCCTTCGATTCATGATAGTTGAAGGGAGTCGGGATCATTGCTGAAGAGGAATCCATGCTTAATTTTTGTTGTGCTCATGGAGATGCTCTATTGAACCTACAAAAATATAAACTAGAAGGAATACTTGTAAGCTTTATTCGAGCTCTTCTTCAGAGAGGGAGAGGATGCTAGATGCGCTATGATGTAGAGTATTGAGAGCTCCTTAGCTCTATGTAGATTGACAACTTGAAGAATCTAATAAAATGTATAAATTGAAGCTTTGGTACTATGTATAAACACATGATGTTGATCTAGGTACAAACTAATTCTCACAAGCATGCATGAGGAAAAAAATAGAGAGAGGAATAATGAGACTAAATTCAAGAAAGTGGAGAATGATACATATATATTTCCATGTATTATTGATCAACATAGTGTAAATAAATAATATATCCCTGGTAGGTAAAATCGAGTTTCTAAGGAGACAAACCATTCCATATCATAAAACAAACTTACTAAATTTGATAAACCCCCATAGCTGACTAAATAAATTTCGAAATTAGTCAAGGAGCTCATGAATTGTCTAATGCATGATTCATTTGTCATGAGTGATGGAAAATCTTGCTAATCATGGAATCTAGAGACAAAACCATGGAGGAAGGGATGGCTACAAAAGATAGCAATTTCCTAGTTCACTAGCTTTACCTTATCCACTGAAAAGGAGGCATAAAGTAGTATAAAGACAAAATCTGCATTAAGGCGCAATTAATAATATGTGTAGTAAATAAAGTTGGAAGAATATAACCAAAATTAGTATAAATGTGCTCCTGGGGTATATATGGAAAGTATTGACCAGTCGTGCAAGTGGATTCCAACTATCTAAGCTAGTGCATAGGAAATTAAACCATAAATGATTAATTAATTTTATCCTAAATATGTAGTGGGTTTATAATATTCTAACATATTATTCCATTATGAATTGGAATTCCTATGAATATAATAATTGTTTCATATGAATGGCTATCATATTCATATTTTACTTGATGATTACTGCAGGTATATGTTGGAATGTCGAACCCGTGGAAGCATCTCAAGGAAGTAAAAGAGGAACATTGATGACTAGATAGCCATCAAATACAAGAAGAAATAAATAGTATAGTATGGTGTATACAACCAAATATCAAATACATTCAGACATTATCTTAAAAGTTGAATAAAGCGAACACCAAGAAAAATATGGGAAACCTATCTGAAGAAGTGACTTGAGAGCCAGAGAATCCAATGGAGGAGGAATACTCACAACTATTTTGAAATCCTACTGAGATTATTGTAAAAGTACATCATGCTAATGATGCACCCAGGTTGGTGAATACACTTGGGGGGGGGGGGGATTATAACACCCTAGTTTGACCCTGTAATGTAAGTTTGTATCATATTGATGTAAACACTAAAAATCAGAAGAAAATTTTCTAGGGTGACCACTTGACACTATAAATATGTACATTTTTAATATTAATATATATATCTAATGACGATAGAGGAAGAAATATGAAGAAGATATAGGTGGATATGACTCCACAAGAGAGGAGTGCTAGGGGGATAAGGGATAATGACCTTGGTGGGATGATCTTATCTCCTTATCCTTAGCCTGATCAATTTAACCCAAAGGACCTAAACCATGATTGAGATCTGTGCTTTAATTAAATAATTATTTACTTATATTAAGAGGGGATTAAGATGGGGAAAAATGGTCACATGTGTAAAATCCACATGGAAATATAAACCATGCATATAGACAATGATATTTTAGTCGGAGAGGGATTCGTTCCTTCACTTAGAGGAATCCTTTCATTCATTCCTCCTCACTCTGTAACATCACCTAGGGGCTATATGTGGATTAATACTTATGACAAAGGACCAGATATGCCATAGTTGAATTCAAAATTTACATGCCATTGACCCTAGAGGACTAGTGTGAGAGAAACCTAGTGTATAGCATGTGCTTTAGAGTCCCATTTCGAATAATTTATATCCATCCTGTGTTAGAGTACTATAACAAAATTGGAGGATGCTCAAGGGACTGTTAGCTTAGAGAAGGGGGCATGTTCCTAGCATTGTGCAAGCTGATTGGAAAAGATAAGTGAGGATTGGGATAGTTGTGAAGGGAATTTTCATAGTGGTTGGTTGCATGAGAGATTGAATTGAGTAGAGGTATTGGGAAAGAGGTTTTCTCTTGTTGATTGATATCCCTAGCTTGGAGTGGCCTACCAAATAAATATATGGCTGTATTGATCCCATCACTAGGAGAAATTTCCTTCACTTACAATCAATTGGATAATTAAAAGGTAAGTGTCTTATTGTGTATGGAATTCCAAGGTTATATATGTGTTTAGATTGTTTAATTTACTATTACGTGAATTTATAAATGCATAGAATCACATGGCATCTTATGCATGCATTATTTTCTTAAATTTTCTATATATTTTTAATGTATGCATATGTCAATATGGGTGAAAATAAATTTATTTTCCCTTATAACTTAATAATGAAAATGATAAAAAATTCATTTGGATATAAATGGTGAATCCCAATATATATAAGTTGAGCACCTTATGGTCTCCATGGTTGAAAGGTTCGATTGTGTGCATTACACCCATTGTAATTTTTTTACCACATATTTTTATAATAGAGATCACGAGAAAGTTTGTCATTCGCAACTCCAATATGGGTCATCCACAAATCGAATCGTTTGGGTCAACCAAAAAAAATGTTTTGTTTCATTGAAAAATGGTAATTTTTAAGGAGGTTGGCACTATAAAACTAATAATTATAATTCGGGATTGATACTTGTAACAAAGGACCATAGCTACCATAGTTGAATTTAAACTTTACATGACATCGACCTATAAGACTAGTGTGTGAGAGAAACCTATCCTATACTTCCCATCCAACCTGTGTTGGAGTGGTAGAAGGAAATGGGAGGATGCTCGAGGGAGTGTTATCTTAAAGAAGGAGGCCAATTCCTAGAATTGTGTAAGTTGATGGGGAAATATTATTCAGGATTTCGATAGATGTGGAGGATATTTCCACACCACTAGGTTACATGAATTATTGAACTGAGTAGGGGTATTGGGAAAGAGGTTTTCCCTTGGTGATTGATAGCACTAGATTGGGGTGTCCTATCAAAGCAAGGAATGGCTTGGAAGAGCACATGGCTTGGCGAAGTGTCCTTCACCTACAATCAATTGGATAATTAAAAGGTAAGTGTCTTAGTGTGTATGAGATTCCATTATTATATATGTGTTTATGTTGGTTAATTTACTATTAGAATTTCAAGGGATCTTATATTCTAGGTTTAGATGTATATATTGTCAATCCATATTTTTATTTTTACTAAATATAAAAGGGAATGTGATGGATGTGTAACTTAAAGAGACAAGCTTAATAAAAGTTGGATTTGTGAACAAGACACATTAAAGAAAAATTGTAGGAAGACGGCTAAAGTTAAGAAGGAGAGGTCATAAATTTGTCCTCATTACATGTAATGGTTTTATATTAATAATATCCTTCTTCTCTAAAACTCTCTTCCTTTTTTCGGTGTTTTTTGTTTATATGTTTTTGTCAATATTTATTATACAAATGTTGTGGCATATTTACATGT
>LPNX010892907.1:58806-112865 GCA_001517045.1 Pseudotsuga menziesii | reverse complement strand
ATCTCTGTGTGTGTGTGTGTGTGTGTGTGTGTGTCAATTTCTATGTATGAAATTTTCTTTTGTTATGCTTGTGTATGACTTCATTTGGTTGAAGAAAATCCACCCATGGAACTAGTAACCTTCAACATTACCCCCACACTAAAATATTTTTCAATCTAGAAATGATGTTTCTAGGAAATTGGATTATTAAGTGGGTTTGGTTGAGCATTTGTAACGAATTTTATGTAAAATCCTAAAATTACAAATCCAGTTTCATTATTTTTCATGTATATTTTGCACAACTTTCCATAAATATTCACTTTCATCTATTGGACTGAGACCTTGTAACTTAAAATCTGTTCGTAGGGCCCTTAAAATCCCTAAATTTATTTCATATCATAAGAATTAGTGTTTATATGTTAGATTTTTATCATTTAATCAAATGATCTTAGGATCTTATCTGAGAGTATAACATGCACAAAAATCAATCACAACAGACAATAGACATAAAGATTTTCCTCATGGAAACCATAAAGGAGAAAACCATGCAACTTCCTCAGAGATAGAATGAGCACTAATGGAAGCAGTAAAAACCAAAGACATAAATATGATCTCCAACAGTTGTTCTCTCTCTCACTTGTGTGATATTCTCCTCTCTCACCTATGTTCTATAGCTAGGTGAGTGTGTGTAACAAATAGAGAGTCTCACTCTCTATTTATACTAGTTTCTGACTTGACAATTACTTACGAGGGCCAAAATCTCTAGGAGAGTCTGATAACCCTAGTGCCCCTCAATTGTGGGTACTTTTCACCCCTGATCAACAAGGAGGGTTAACCTCAACTCAATTGTGGGGACTATTGCCTCGACTTACAACATAGGGTCAACCTCATTTACTTTGCATGACTTCATTATATTAATGACTCTCTTGATAGGAACATCAAGGTAATATAATGAAATACAAATTATTGTCCCGATAGGAACATTGGGGTGCAATATAAGTGATTCACTGAATACATTCTAAAGTTACAAATACATCAACACTCCCTCTTAACAAGGAAGGTATTATGTTGACACAATTCATTAGCACAAGTCTTCCTCTCTAGATAATCACTGGATCATCATCATCACTGCTCTGCTATCTCGATCAAATGGTGCTATCTCTCAATTCTACTTGTCACGGGAAGTTCTATAGAGCCATCCCTTTTTCATGTTGGATGTAGGCCTAGCCTCCATGTAGGTCTTCATATTCTTCAACACTTATATCTGACCATGGGAAGAACACATCTAGCATCCATGTCAGAAAGGCCTGCCCAACACTTACATATAACCATGGGAGGAATACATCCAACATCCATGTCAGAAAGGAATTCCCATCACTCACATCCATCGGCATGGTAGGACACACCATCTACCATCCGAGGAAAGGACCAACACTTACATCCACTGGAATGATAGGACACACCATCTATCATCCAAGGAAATTCCCAACACTTACATCTCCTGGCATGATAGGACACACCATCTATCATGCAGAGAAAGGCCCAACACTTACATCTGACCCAGTCAGAAATGCCCAGCACTTACATCCTATGGCATAGTAGGAAACACCATCTACTATCCAAGGAAAGGCTCAGCACTTACATCCACTGGCATGATAGGACACACCATCTATCATCCTAGGAAAGGCTCAACACTTAGATCCATTGGCATGGTAGGACACACCATCTACCATCCAAAGAAAGGATCTACACTTACATACACCAACATGATAGGACACACTGTCTATCATCCAGGGAAAGGATTTGAACTTATATATGACCATGGGAGGACCCGCCTACCACCATGTCAAAAAGGCTCCGCACTTAGATCTGACCATGGGAAGACCTTCCTACTACCATGTCAGAAGGGCTTCGCACTTACATATTACCATGGGAGGACCCACCTGCCACCATGTCAGAAGGGCTCCACACTTACATCTGACCATGGGAGGACCTACCTACCACCATGTCAGAAGGGCTCATGGACTCATCACTTCACCTTGGAAGGAACCTCGATCTAGAGAACACCAAGATTCTCCCTGAAGTACTCAAAATTCACTTTGGCCATTTATAGCATAGAATTACATCAGGGCTGATTACATCCAAGGATAACCCGTGAGCTTCACTAGGACTGATTACATCTAAGGACAACCTACAGGACTATTTATGTCTGAGCAACCTACGAGCTTCACCAGGATTTTATGCTCAAGCAACCTATCTCACCAGTGATGCTAGAACTCCCTCTTTCGAGAGATTTCAATATGGATCACACACTGGAGCTTCACTGCTTTTCTCTGCATCATACAAAAATGTAAGTTAGATCAATCAAATAAAATAGTAGTTTTCAAAAGAAACATACTACCTCCCAAATAGCTGAGCAAGTGGAAACATATTTTTCCTTGGTTGTTCTCAGTGTCATGTAGGACTCCTTCCTGATAGACCAAGATATCACACCTGATCTCATACTAAAGAAAAACCCTGAAGTGCTCTTCTTATCAACGAAACTGTCTGTCCAATCTAAATCTAAATAACCCTCCAGGTTAGTTTTCTAATTCGCTTCATACTTGATCCCATAATCAATTGTACCCTTTGGGTACCTCACTGCATGCTTTGCAACCATCAGGTGAACATGTCTCGAATCTGTCAAGAACTGGCTCAATCTGTTTACATCAAAGAAAATATCTAATCTCGTATTCATCAGGTACATCAAGGACTCAATCATTTGACGATACATCATGGAATCAACTGACTCAGATGAAGCATCACTCAATAGCTTTAGGTTCGATTCCATAGGTGTGGTCATGGGTTTTCATTCCATCATCCTGAAACTCTTCGGGATCTCCAATGCATAATTCCCTTAGCCAAGGTAGATTCCATCCATATTCTTCCATGCCACCATTCCTAAAATGTAGTGCATCATATCCAAGTCCTTCATCTCAAACTTAGTATCAAGTATCCTTCCCACAACTTTAATTGGTTCCTCTTTTTTGTCAGGAACAAGTCAGAGACATAGAATAAGAGCATAATTGGTCTTCTGCCTTCAAACTTCAAGTAAAGTTTGGATTCTTCTTTACTCTTAGTAAAGCCTAAATCCATCAGTAATCTGTCCATCCTGTCATACCATGTCGAACCTCGAGATATTCTGTAGTGACTCCCTCTAAAGCGAAGCATCATTCTCCCTCTGCCTTTCGTACCCTATGTATTGAAACATTTTGTACTAGAGTGATGAGTAGCTTCCTCTGCTACTAATATTCTATGTATCTGTCTAGGGTCACTACATACCAAGATCCTCTATCTTGAACCTTTTCAAAAGTTATTCTTGCACCCATCTATGAGCTTTTCATCTTCTATAGGATTTCATCTTCAACCTTGTAGCAAAGGTTAAGATATTCATTTCTCTAGGTGATCTGCAAGCTCCTCATGTATGTGTTATCCCATGGGTGTCTTCTAAGCTCCTACAAGGCCTTCTTTTGCACACATGATTCTTCCTGTCAAACTTCCAGTGGCTGCACATGTCTCTTCGTAGTCTATGCCTTCTTTCCATGAGAATCCTCGTGCTAAGAATCATTTCCTTGTATCCTACTGAATGTTGGATCTTGCATATCCATATAGACTTCCCTTCAAATATTCGACATCACATTCTTGTCATCATTCTTGATTTTGGATTATTTCTTGAACTATCACCACTTGTTCATCAGAACAAGTCTCATCCTTCTTTTCTTGTAGACGATTGTACATGATCTTTCCTACAAGTCAAATGCATTAGTTGTATGGTTAGAAACATTTCGTAAGGCATATTCATAATGGAAAATTCTTATGCATAAAGATATAATCATGAAACTATTTTACCCAATACAATATTCATCCATATCTCACAGAAACTTTCCAGATGCCTTCCATCTCTACCATGACATCATTGAGATTGTGCACTAATCCAATATGTCAGCAAAGAGGCTTAATTCTAGATAAGTATCAATGGAGAGTTGTATATAACCATGGGATACTTACCCATAACATGCATAGTAGTAGTATACTATCATTAATGCAAACATTCTATCATGTACAACACATCAATTGAATATAAACAAATGCATAACCAAATAATATCATGAAATGAGAATTGAACACTTATCTTTATTTGTTTCATGGGTAGACTCCTTCTTGATCCTTCGGCTTCATCATCTTCTTTATTTATGACAACATCATTTATTATCCAAGTGCTAGGATGGAGAAGAGGTTCTTTAAGAGTTGAGTCCTTCATACTCCTCATCACTTGAGGGACCTTCTTTGAATTGTGAGAGATAGATCTTTAGTTGCTCCCAGATTGTTTTCTCTTATTATGAGTCGAGCTTCTTCTTGTGTGCTCTCTTCCCAGAGTCTGCTAAAGGTAATCAATTCCTTCAGGCACACATTCCTCGAATGAATGAATCCCATGATCGTGGGAGGCCATTCAAGGCGGTTATCACATTTTTTGCATTCTCTACTTCTTCATCTACTACTTTAAGTTGTTCTTTTATTTGAGATCCCCTTGTAAAGTATAACTGTATGGTCTCTGCATTCTAGATCTTTACATTCTTCAACTGGATTCTCAAAGTCATCTTTTGTTTTAGGTTCTTCCCTTCAAATATATTGGTCAAGGAATCAAACATCTCTTTAGGTGTCTTTAGGGAAGACACTTGTGGTATAAGGTGATCCTCAATTGAATAATCAATGATCTTCTTGGCCTTGACCAAGTTCTTCTTATGTAAGGATTTAGCCTCATCTCCCTCTGGAACTTGAACCTCTCCACTTATGTAGGTGTCCAATTCATTTTCTCCAAGAACCCATGAAAAATTATACTTCCATGATCAGAATTTTTCATCTTTACCAAGCTTGTCATCAAGCTAGTGTGATAGGTTATTTTGAAATGAGAACCTCAAATGTAAATAGAAAAATATTAGATCTTACCGGTTTGAGGTGTCCGTCCCAATTCCAGATTTCGTTGACCTAAGGTTTGTTAGAGAAACCCTAATTTTCAAAAATTGGAATATTTCTGATCTGATTTGATAGAAAGATGGGCCTCTTCAAGGCTAGCTATCTAATATACTCATTTTTCTAAAAATAATGGAGTGAAGATTCTGGAACAAGAATCCCTAGTTTTATAATTTATTCTATAGAAATTCCTGATATTGTTTTTGCACTAGCTATGGAAGTACTACTCCTCTGTGTTTGAAATTTCATAATGAGATAGCCTCTTATGTCCTATTTACAACACCACAGTTTTTATCATAATTGGTTTCACCAATTGGGACTTATGGTAGTTTTCCCATGGTGACTTAATTCATGACTGTTCTAAATAGAGAAATTGTATCGACTTCCAGGTGTCACTATTTTATCATCAGAGTTTAAAATTTTTATCACAGAAATTAAAGTTCGTGCCCTATCTGGAACATCTTGATAAATTCCATTTGGAACTTTGTAGCCCGATTTATACAAATTCTCCATAGGTGTCATGTTTAGGGATGAATCCTCAAAGAGGCTAGAACCCTGAATTGGAGGAATCATATCTCCCAGAAGATAGTGGATCTAAGGCTGAATGTTTTACATATGGTACATCACAATTTTAGTTTCGACCTATGAAAATTTTGCCTCCTAATCATTTTGCAATATCGAGATATAGTGAATGTACCAGAACTACCAGTTTTAGTATTTTAGGGTTTTTCGTGTCGAGGGTCAAACTAGGGTTTGACTTTCTTGGATTTTTACTCAACCAAAAACTTCGACCCTGGTCTCTAAACTTCAATTTTGATGAGGAAATAAATCCTATGCTGGGATCACTCAAAAATTCCTCTTCTGTAAAAATCCCTAATTTCCCAGAGTAGTGACTGAAAATGTCTGGAATCAATTTATGCTTTGACGAAAATATGTGCCCTTCAATGGAGAGTTA
This sequence comes from Pseudotsuga menziesii, assembly GCA_001517045.1. Lineage (NCBI taxonomy): Eukaryota > Viridiplantae > Streptophyta > Pinopsida > Pinales > Pinaceae > Pseudotsuga > Pseudotsuga menziesii. Next base: position 106,921 of record LPNX010892907.1, on the reverse strand, counting down.
TCCTAGACTCCTTTTGCTGATAATCTATGGAGAGGGACCCAAAAATTAAGAAGCCCTAGCTTCTATAGTTTCACAGTGTCTTGTTCTTAGGTTAGCTCTGATACCATGTTAGATTTTTATCATTTAAGCAATATGATCTTAGGATCTTATCTAAGAGAATAACATGCCTAGCAATCAAATACAAGAGACAATAGACAAAATTATTTTTCTCATGGAAAACATAAAGGAGAAAACCCCGCAACTACCTTAGAGATAGAATGAGCACCAATGGCAGCAGTAAAACCAAAAGACAGAAAGATCATTTCCAATAGTTGTTCTCTCTCTCACTTGTGTGAGCTTCTCCTCTCTCACCTATGCGTTATAGTTGAGTGAGTGTGTGTAACAAATAGAGAGTCTCACTCTCTATTATACTAGTTTCTGACTTGACAATTAATTACCAGGGATGACATCTCTAGGAGAGTCTAATAACCCTAGTTCCTCTCAATTGTGGGGACTTTTCCCCCTGATCAACAAGGAGGATTAATCTCAACTCAATTGTGGGGACTATTTCCCCGACTTACAATAGAGGGTTAACCTCATTGAATTTGCATGACTTTATTATATTAATAACTCTCTTGATAGGAACATTGTGGTACAATGAAATACAAATGATTCTCCCGATAGGAACATCGGGGTACAATATAAGTGAATACATTCCGAAGTTACAAATACATCAACATTATCTTCCTCCTATCATCTTGAAACCTACTATCTACTTTTGAATTCATTTCATCTAGCTTTGAATGACCATGTCATATGATGAACCACGTGTTGGGCACCCTATATGCAAGTTAAATAAAGGCAACACACAGAGTCTTCAATATAAATTTTCAACCTAGGAAAGTCTCTTATTTCAAGGATAATGCACACTGTATATGCTTTAAACACTAAGTAGCTAATGATGTAAATGAATGACCCTACTTTCCTGTTCAGCCTAATTCATCCAATAATCTACTTAATATATCTTACCTTCTTAAGAATGCAATCACAATACCTTCTTACAATCCTTAATCTAGTAATTAAAAGATTCAAGAAATAGACATCTAGATTACTTTTGCAGAAAGTTAAATCCTCAATTACCAAGCCATCTAACGATTCATCTCAGCTATCTTAATTTGACTTAATCTAGGAATTCAAAGTGTATGAATTAAGTTCTACAATTATAAATGTAAAGGAATGAACTGCAAAGATCTAAGGGAAACAACAATTTAAAGAACTAGGGATGAAAAAGGTTGTCATAGCTATCACACAATTTCATAAAAGAAAGTTAACCTATCACACCACACCACTGTAGTTTACAGAGGATGCAATTACTGATCATTCAAATGACCACACGACAAATCAATGAATGTTGCAGCTTACTGTAAATAAATGAGTTTATCATAAAATTCAAACCACACAATAGAATAAATAAAATACCTAATTAACTCATCAATCCCTGTGGGAAGGTGGGCCCAACCTTTGCACAGAGATGCTAGAAGTAGCACACGTTAGAACACCGAGATTTGAAGAATCAAACTCCTTGTACTAAAATGGCAAGATGAACACACAACCCCCAATCATAGCTTATACAATATATTCGATTAATTTCCAACCCTTGGCTCAGAATTGCTAACCCAAAAATCCCCCACATAGCTCTCAATGGCCTACACCACCCAAGAAAACCATCTCAAAACACCCATTTCACTCCATAAGACCTTCCATTTGACCCCCACACCTCCAAAAGAGCCCAAGGATGAAGAAAAGGGATAAAAACCCCAAAAAAGAGCCCAAAATAGCCCCCTAGGAGCTAAAGCCCCCAAAAAGGGGCTAAAACCCTAAAAGGGGCTAAAGTTAGGGCAGAAGGGGATAAAGGCCCAAGAAAGGGGCTAAAGCCCTGACCAAGGCCTTAAAACCCTAAAATACCTTGGAAAAACTGTTAAAGTAGGGTGGGGGGTTCACTCTCTAAACACTCCTCACTTTCCTATTGTTATGCTGCCCGTGGATGCTTTGAGACCTTTTGCTCTCAAACCACCCACTCTCCCTTTCCTCCATCTCCATCTCATCAAGCCATTGCTTCCCAACCAAGAGAGAGAGGTGCTCCCATGAGCTAGGGCATGGTGTCCCATTTCCACCTAAGTGAGGTATAATTTCTTTTCATGTTTATTTACTTGTTTTGCTTTCTAACTGATATTTTCATTTGCAGGTTTTTCATTGACATTGTTTGCAGGTTTTCCATTGTAGTAGCTTAGGTTGTTTGTAGGTTAATGAGGTGGAACCCTAACCTGTTTTCTGTAGAGGGGTTCACAAGGGATTCATCTCCATCTTTCTTTTCTTTTATTAGCTCATAGTCTAGTCCAGTTTTTGTTTTCTGTCACTAGATTAGCTTAGTTTAATTCGCTGCTCTATTCATGCTATTTTTCATTCCGTTTTTTCCTGTTTTCTAATAGTAGGAACCTACCCTTGTGCCCTATAGGAACAAGGGACCCATTCCTGCTCCTGTAGTGAGGATAAATCTTCACTACAGCTTTGGCAACTCCACTAGGTCGATCCCACAGGATCCCTGGGCAAAAAATTTCAAGTTTTCAAGTTTTCTCAATTTTACCCTAGTTTCCAGAAATATTATGTTAGATCTATTTAAATCTATTTTATTTCCTATTTTAGTCAGTGCCGAAGCCTCTGCTAGGTTGAGCTGATTCAGACTGATCCTAATACCAGTTATTGTCGGCCATATCTGACCCTCCAACACCAAAAAACCACTTTCCAGAGCAGGGCGCTCTTATCAGGGGAAAAGGTGAGACTGGGGCACTCTTAATTGGCCAACAAGTGCGCCCAGGGTGCACTTAATCCTTAGATAGTCATGAATTCAGCCCAGAAGCTCAGGTTGCGAATGTTTTCACATTCTGTATGACCCCCTCGCTCATTTCTAGAAAAAACTCGTAGCCCCCTCGCTGGATTTGGTAAAAAATGTGCGGCCTGTCACACAGAAGTTGTATTTAAGTTTAATTAACAGTAATTTTTAGTTTCAGAGGACTGTTAGTGCGGCCTAGCCACCTCTATCCACCATTGCAGGTCTCTTTCAATTCCATTTTTTATTTTCCGCAAATAAATCCATGAACAATGTTCATATGCTAAATCAATCATTAAGGATTAATAAAATCAATTAGTCTAACTAAAAGTAACTTAAAAATAACCATCTTTCTGCCCCCTTTCTCCTCTACCCATTCATCACCCTCCGGGGTATTTTGGGATACGACGAAGGGTAAGATCGTGTATATCTAGAAACTCCAGGGTATTTTTCCCAAACCACTAAAATCGGGTGACCTGAAAGGTAGAGGGGGTAGAGAAGGAGGGCTTCTCATAGCGCTAAGAGTCCTCCTTGTTGATCAACCTAGCACTTGGGAGGTGACTTGAGGATCTACAGATGGGATTAGTCCCATTTTGTTGAGAGCCCAACACCTTTTCATGGTTGAAGAAGAATATCACTGAGAGGTAGACATTTAGTTAGGCCAACAATTTAGGGTTAATCACCATACTTGCTTACAAATTTCTGTTTATGTTTGCATACAAAACCATGATATGAACTCTACCATGAATTCATAAACCATATTCTAAACCAAATACCAGAACAAACAAGCCAACCAACACACTATACCAAATAATTAACCCAACTTAGTTCATGATGCTGAGTAAGCCTTAAAATTTACCAAATTTACACTAAGTTCAATCAATTATGCAGTCTTTGAGAACATAAGTCCCTGACTGCTTCAACTGTAGAAAGTACTTGGGGTTTTCCATGAAACTAATTGTTAGGAGTACCACAGGAACCCCAAAGTAGCTGGCTGCTGAGAGGAATTACCAAGCAAAACGGGAAACGACCCCTTTCGATTGAGTAGAAACACCCGTGAGGAACAAGCCAAGCACTATCTTCTGGTAGTCCTGGTGTCTGAGAGACCACCTTTAGCCAATAGGAATCCATTGAAACTGGGGTCCAAATCTCATACCCACCATTTTCATACATAAAAGCGAACACAATTGATCCTCCATGATGTTCCTCACGCCTAAGAGGCGAACCACCACCATTTGGAACAATGTATCGACACCATCGAAGCCGCTCTCAGCAATCCCCCACATTGTCAGAGGGCCACATAGCCTCTTATTCTAATTCAGACCCATATCAGTATGAACTAGACCTCCACACCGCACCATCAAACCCCATGGCTAGTGCAAATCCGGATCCATTTTTTGGCCTAACCTTAGCGAGTGGACCCATGTCCACGTCACAACCTGTCACCCACAACTTGACAAGTGGTCCAAGCACATTCATGTAGACTTTCGTTAGCCAATTGCCACCACCCATAGTGACCAACCAAGCTGGCCCAATGGTAACACACGGGGGCAGTGGCCCCTCCACACACACTGCCCCTCCAGACACACAAGGGGGCAGTGCACCGTCCACCTACATTTCCCCTACTGTAATACGTGGGGGAAATTCCCCCGCTACCCATAACATCCCACCCATGACACTTGGGGGCATTGGCCCATCCTCCATGGTGCCACCACAAGCACTGCCAGCCATGCAGATGCATTATGCACCTGCAAACCCCACCCCAATTGTGGCCCCATCCCACATCAACTTGGGGTCAAATATGCCCTTCATGGCTCGTCTAAACTTGCCTGAATTGGATATATTAACGAATGACCCCATCCACCACCAAGCTTTCTGGCCACCCATGCCAACTAAGCTGCCATCAGACATCCCAAAGTTTGAAGGAAAAGTCGGGGAATGTCCCTAAAATCATATAATGACATTCCATCTATGGTGCTCATCCAACAACATCATAGATGACTCCATCAGGTTGAGGCTATTCCAACGCACCCTTACAGGTGCCGCGACCAAATGGTACATTGAGCTGCCACAAGCCAAGTACCCCGACTTCAACTCCCTAGCCTTCATGTTCCTACTATATTTCCAACTCCCTATCAGATATGACGAGGGAGTGGAGATCATGTTATCCTGTTGCCAAAGCACCACCACTCACATCACTGATCATATCCACAAGTGGCGGCAGCGTCGTAGCTTGTGTAAGATCCAACTAGATGACAGGATCTTCTTGGATTGGTTCCTTAAGACTTTTCTCCCACCCATCGCAAAGGACGTCGCATTTGAATGTCCCCAATCTAAAGAAGAGGCCATATTGAAGGCCCAACAATTTGATCTCATTTGCACCTAGTTTGGATACTTGTACACTGTCATTCCAGATGCTCCCTGCCCAAGTACCTCTTACCGCGACACACCCGGGGCATCCGACGCAGCGGACGGCATCATAGGGTCAGTCTCCCAACAACCATAGCCTCGACCGACACCACCTGTCGTTGCACTGCAACCAAGAAACACTGCTAATGTTGATTACCAAAACCAAGCTCCGAACTATGCTAGAATGATGTCTCAGTCCGGAGCAACAAACGCCTATGCACAACCTGTGCCACTGCAGCAGGCTCAAGCCATGGCTTGGCCAACACAACAATATGTGGGACAAATTCCCACATTTGTGGCACCACCACCCCCACAAATATACTATGCACCACCAGTGCAACAAGGTCAATCCTCCGCCCCCACTCCACCCACTCCGTTGGGACAAGTGTTCGCACAACAAAACCATCCCAACCAGCCTGCCCCCAATAATCAACAAGGGAAAGCTAGAAACAACAGGCCCCACAACCAAGGCAATAACCAATCGCAGGGAGGCGGTCAGCAATTGAACCTTCCCAATAATGCCACGGCTAACCGCCATCCCAAAACCTCCCACAAAAGAATCCACCAAGACGCAACACTCTATTGCGTACAAACCAACCTTTTACACTCTGTGATGTTTAGGGACATTACACATTTCAGTGTCCCCTCATGGCTCACGCTAAGCAAGCCATTCAAAATGAGGTCCAATAGGCCGCTAATTCTCCCACTCAAGCCCAACCCAACCAGGCACCACAAGGACCTCCTCCCATGGTGCTTCAAAATACACTACCAATCCAAGGATTAGTGGAAACCGCTCCCCCTCCCCCGGTCAATCCCAACGCTCTGGGGGCACCACACACGGCCAAAATAGGTGTTCACCACCTACTAGTCATGACCGCTAAAGAGGTCAACTTACAGAATAGAAAAAATCAGTACAGTACCACCACTAAACGTGTCGACTCATCAGCAACATCTATGTCTAAGACAACCAACCTACCTCTCCAGTTGCCCTCGTTCCTGTGCCCCCGCATATGAAAAATCGCCAATAATGCCACAGCTTGAGCTGCAATCATCTATATCATTGTGGATGATTTGGCCCAAACGCCAACCGCCATGTTCACTCTTGAGGTACTTAAAATGTTCCCAACGTAGTGGAAATCCTTACTAGCCGCTCTAGGGGTAGTAGACCCCTCCGACTCCAAGTTAATCACATTTGACACAGAGAATGGAGAGCCATGCATTCCCTCCACTATCGCCTTCCAAATCCCGGAGTCCATCCGAAACTTGGTTGTGCACCAATACATAGTGGATGAGGGGGCATCCATGTGCATCATGTCTACCTTGGTTTGGCAGAAGCTTGGATCACCGATTCTGCAACCATCCTCCACAACTCTGTGGGCTTATGATGGACATCCAACTAAATCCCAAGGAATCCTCCCCCATGTCCCTATCATGTTAGCTGGGAAGACAGTCCTGATCGATATCGAGGTCGTCAACGCTCAATTGGACTACAACTTCCTCCTTGGGAGGAGTTAAATGTACGCCATGCAAGCCGTCGCATCAACTATCTTTTGCCTCATGATGTTCCCCCATGAAGGGAATATTGTGATGGTTAACCAACTCACCTACCATGATCCGCAAGGGTTAACAGCGCCTGCCAACGTTATCCCTACCATCACCACCAATGAGCCGCAAGGGGCGACCGCACACGCTAACATCATCCCTGCAACCAACACTGTGGTTGAAAACACACTAGCCTCCCCACCGTTGAATGTGGTCCCTGGGTTGTTTACCAATCCCACCATGATAGCTCCTTTCCCATTGGTGTCACCACCACCGACACAAAAGCAAACTGCGGAGTTGTGCATGGTCTCATCAAGCACCGCTGCACCCCAACAACAACCGCAGTCGCAGCCCCAACCACAACCACATCATCGTCCACAGCTGCAACGCCAATAGCAGCCACAACATCACTCACAGCAGCAGCATTACGTGCAGCCGCAACCACAACCTCACCCCCACATGCAACCAGCTGGGAGTTATGTGGGTTCATCTCCGGTCCATATAATTCCCTTCCTCTTTCCCCCACCTGGTGTCATGAGCAAGCCAGTCATGGCCACCTTAATCCTACCCAACTTTACATTGGGGATCCCGATGTGGTATCTTGATCCACTAGCTCAACCAACAATGCCCCAGGTTGTGTTAACTCTGGTGCAACCTATTGTGGTTGAGTCTCACCCTCCACTTGATCCACACAAGCCAACCACCGCACCCGCACCTGCACCGCCCCAACCCAAAAGGGCTAGGGGAAAGAACACCAAATCCACCATAGAACCAAGACAAGTCCCACCTTGTGCCATCTGTGAACAGCAAGGCCATCCAAATTAGAACTTCCCTGAAATCCCAGTGATCTGTGCACATTTGGATGCCATGGATACGAACGAAAACATCGTCGTGGTTGAACTCCCAACCGTACCACTAGTAAAGAACAAGGCATTGAGGAAAAACCATACTTGCACCCTTTGCAGCTTGTATGGACATTACTCCCACCATTTCCAAGACCTACTCAAATTTTGAATAGCTCTCGGTGACCTCCATCACCATTCCCTTGAGTCTGATATCACCTTGATCGAAGAATTTCACCCACCAACTCCTTCGTCTGACACCATGTCCATTTACATGATGTCTAGCTCCCCCAACCAGCTCATCCCCATCTCCAATGATGGTCCATCAGACCTGTCACTTTGTTACTTCAACAATGATGAGGAGATAATTGAAGCTCTGACCGCCCCAGAATACCCATGGGACGACATGCACCATCGCTCGTTCTTCCTCCGGGAAGAGCTTGTGTCGTAGTCTGACAAGTTTTCTGTGGAGACCAAAGATTTCATCCATGGGAAGTTTGACTGGTTCAAGAACCCAATCCCATCACCCGATGCCTTTGAATAAGGGAACATGGCGAACATTTCTCCAACCATTAATATCGACATCTCAACCAACTTTGAGATTGTTGAAGAAAACATGTTGGCGACATCTTGCTCCCTGGAAGAGGTTGATGCCTACACCGCTCTCTTCCAAGAATTCTGTGACATCTTCACCTGGTCATACACTGAAATGCTCAGCTTAGATCCATCCATCATGGAACACCACATCGACACATGGCCTGATGTGGCACCCATCCATCAGAAGCAATGGCCCATCCATCCATCCAAAGTGGCTGCGGTGAAAGATGAGATAGAGAAGTGCGCACAGCCGACTTCATTTATCCCATTGCATACACAACTTGGGTTTCTAATCCTGTTCGCGTGAATAAAAAATAGGGTACCATTCACGTTTGCACAGAATTCCATGATCTCAATGGGGCATGTCCCAAAGACAACTTCCCCACATCGTTCATCGACTAGATCATCGATGCATGCGCCGGACATGAGGCTTTCTCCTTCATGGATGGATTTTTCGGCTACAACCAAATACAAATCTAGAAATAAGACCGTTACAAAATGGCATTCACAACCCCATGGGGCACATTCACCTATTGATTCATGCCCTTTAGACTCAAAAATGCTGGATCCACCTTCTAGCGTGCCATGAAGCATTGCTTCCGCGATCTCATTCACATCATGTTGGTTTGTTTTGACAGCCTCATCACGTGGTTGCAAAACCACACACAACACATAGATGACTTGCGACAAGTACTAATGCAATGTCACCAGTGCAGAATCCGCTTGAACCCATCCAAGTGTGTTTTCTGTGTCCCCAGGGGCCATCTTCAAGGATTCATCATGTCACACAAAGGAATGACCGCTGATCCCGGGAAAGTCCAAACAACTTTCCCCCTAACGTCACCCCTTTGAGTGACAGCATTCTAAATTGTAATATAGTCTTTCCACTTTTTGTTTTACACATTTTTCCTGATTGAGTCTTATGTATTATTTCCTCTCATTGCTTTAGATGGAGTACACCTCAGATCAGTTTATGGGATTCGCAGATGGAGCAAGCAGATGGTACCCAAACCTCTTCTCAGCTACATGGGTAATCTACTCCCCATCGTACGAGTTGATCCACATCGACGGAATATGCATGGGCATTGCAACCAAAAACCAGGCGGAGTATGATGGTGTCAATGGCCTCTTAGTCGCTGCTCTACAATTAGGAATTTGCCATCTCGATGTCTTCTTAGAATCCCAGCTGCTTGTTTCTGAACTGAACAACCACTATCGAGTTCGTGATCCATGCCTCTTTAGAAAGTACCTGCGCACTAAACACATGGTCAGAACATTTGAATCCATCACATTCACACATGTTCCCAGGAACCTCATTAGTGTCACACATCAAATGGCTAATGATATTCTAAATTGGCACATCCATAATAGTATATAGGAAACATACAACCATAACATAATGCATAATCATGTCTAAAAATACACACACAGTGTAATAATACATCACATAGGCATTTGCATTCCACAACATAATAAAAAGACTCACATAATAAAACCATAAAATCACATCCATGTGCGTAAAAAATATACATAGATATAAATCCATAAGTCGCATGTCCACAACATGTCCAATACAAAAATGAGAAGCCACATATCCTTTCTCAACAGGATATACATAAGCGACACAAAAACCACTTATTGCACCAATGCACTAGGGACATCCCCACTAGGCTGCTAATCCGACTCAGACTCATCATCTAATTCGGCATCATCAGCTTCCGAAGAGGACGCATCCTCTGCAAGAAGACCATCTCTCACCGTCTGGCGAAAGTGCTCGCAAGCCACAACCATCTTCCTCATCACACCCGTCAGCTCAGGAGGAAGATTGTGAATAGCAGTAATAAATTTAGTACTCAGGTGCTGCCAGCCAACATTTGACACTCCAGTAGCTCCATGTATGGTACCAGTCCATCCATATCCCGATGCCGCATGCGGGAGCTCATGGAAGGAGCCACCGTAGGAGGTATGGTAACAACCCGCCTCCGATGCCCAGGTGGCAGGTGAGGAACAACATCTGCACACACAAACAAGGGCACCATCAATCCACATACATCAATATGAAAATCACTAACCAGCTCAACTATACTATGCACAAAGATGAACATAAAAACATCAAGCATACATACCAGCTAGTCCCCAAGCCTGACCAGAAGGTCAGGGTGTCTCAGGATCTCCCTGGAAATCCATACCCGCATATGGGTACTCCTTGATCACCACAAGCAGCTGGAGCCACTGCTCCAACAACTCCTCTTTGAATAAGCAGCCCACTCTACCGCCACCCTCGGGAATCATCATCTAGCACCACCTATACATCCTCGGCTCCCATAGACCACTTTCCTCCACAACCCAATGAGGATGAAGTGTAGGTACTTTCTCAAATAAGAAAGCACATAGGAAGGAGCCAAAGAAAAAACCAATGCCATTCGTCTTCGACTTGTTCAGCTGACACAGAACAACATGCAAGTAAATCTAGCCCCATACATAATATGTGCCACCAATGGCACGCAGTACTAGATGCAGCTGACCACCATAAATATTGTGGCTCTCTGTGGAACCCAAGATGTGTTGCAGTAAGGTCCCCACTGTCAGTGTAGACAACTCCTCAATGTCACACATCAAGATGTAAGAACCACGCACATATGCCGTAGCGTAAGAGTGTCGATCACATAGATCCTCTAATGTCTCCCCCTGAGACAGTATAGGTGCCAAGTCACCAACTACTCCCAATATTGGGAGCCCAGTAATGAAATACACATCCTCCAGTGTAATCTCAATACGCCGGCCCTGGAAGAGGAACACCTCCTCAGCAACATCCCAAAAACCGATCAGAGTTTGCATCAACAAACCCAAGCTCCGCATAAGTGGAATCCTCATAAACTTTAGTAACCCATAATAGGCTAGTGTATCTCTAACACCCCCATCACGTAATGATGCATCTCTAACTGGATTACAGTCTCTCTCCCTCCATTTGATCTCCTCCATCCTACACAAAGCAAAAACCCTGATGTCAGACATCCCCACCATAAAAAACCACCCAAAGGAGGCTAGGGCGCACTTATCTGAGCAAAAGGAGCGCCCAAGGCACTCATAATTACCCAACAAGTGCACCCATGGCACACCTTTCCCTTCGAAATGAGTGACCTAGTGCACAAGAAACCCCAAACAGCTCATGGGGGGCCTCCAGGTGGTCAAATTCAGTGAATAAGCCATCAAAATGAAGAGGTTCAATGAGAGATTTTACCTGCAAGTCACGACTCGTGAAACTGTCGGTCGAATCAAGAGAAATCAGAAAATGAAGAATTAGGGCCCACCTCTCCAACTCCACAATGAACAGTGACAATGACACTTCACCATGTGGACCCCCCCTTTAATAGGCCCCATTTGACCTAATTTCTTCCGATCGACATAACATGACCATATGAACTCTGTTTGAGACACCGTTCATGCCACTAGTTTTAGAATCCTGCCCTCTATCTAGTTATGAGACCATCGTCTCATGTTTAATAAGTCAATTCCGCGACCATTTCCCACAAGTCACTTTGATTCACAAGCCATTACATGACGATGTGAGTGTCTACGGACCGATACTCGTATCACACTTCCCGACCGCTACTCATACAAGCTATCGAGATGCCACCCATTAACGATTGTACTATAATTTTGATTTTTTATTTATGATTGGCTTTTTCAATGCACCTTACGTAGACATCTGGACCATCGTCCACAAAACCCTTTGTTTTTATTCCATGTATTTGACATAGAAGTGTCCTTGGGCCGCCGCCCGTTAAGAAATGTAATTTTAGCTTTTATTTTGTATTTTTAACACATAGATTGTCTTTTCTGTTTACCGCACTTTACGCGGACCTCTGGACACTATCCACAAAATGATTTCTTTTCTTGCACATATTTGGAATATAAGTGCCCCCAGACTTGCGCTCACATTTCATGTATTCAAGTTCGTCCACCACAACACACGCACATGCTCTCCTAACCTCTGTTCGAGAGACACCTTGGCTTTTGTGCATCTGCTGCATCGTCTCGTAGGCCTCTGCTGCAATATATCCCATGCATGTATTGGTATGTTTGAGATCCTTCTGCTCCGTCCATACTGCGTAGATGACCTTTGGACCTCTATCCACTGTCCCAACATGGGGGCACCGCTCATGCCACAACAGTCGGTTGACCACATTGGACTTTCGTTTAAGCTCTTTTATGATTCCTTCAAACAATGAAAAGACCGCCGAGCGCAGCTACTTCCTTTCCCGCTCGCTAAAATATAGGAAAGGGCGTCTACATCATCATGTTTACCTTCTTTTGTGGACCATGTAGACCATTTCATGAAAAGGACCTCCTTGGCACACTCAAGCCAAGACCGTTCCCCTCTGCATACTTTTGTGCTTTCTTAGGCAGAGGGGCTACACTTGATGAAAAATATCACCATCGGTTTTCGTTAAGATCTTTTCCAGCCGTTTCATCAAGAAAATATTGTTGAGAAAACTTGGTTTCATTCATGGTCATAAAATTATCTGAATGACCGTCCAGTCAGTATAGGTTTAACCTTTTTCGGCCTGATTGGACTACCAATGGTAAAGAAGTCTCTCATCCCCTCCAGGATGGGCGAGCTCTCCTATCTATGCTTTTATCCTATTTCAAGCACAGGAGACTACCAATGAAAAAGATCCCCCACTGGAGTCTTCTTCATGCTTTCAAACTCTCTGAAATTGAAAGCACCATCGAACACTTACCTTCTTGGGCTCACCAAAAATCCATGAGATCATACCACAACGGTGTCACTAGACACCACCCCACAGAAAATAATTTTGCAGCATCTCGACATTGTGTCGCCTTTGTTCAGAGTACTCTGCAATGTGTATTCCTTGGATCCCATCAGTATCAAAAGTTTCCTCCACCTCCAAGTATTTTCCGTTTGCAGCGACATTCCTGGTATTATAGCTATGATGCCATTCCCATGAGTTAAGTTTCATTAGTTGTCTAGTCCGCCCTGCCATCATACTTTGAACAAAGGAAGTTTGAGTCTCCCACTTCCCCCCTGCCCCTATTCAAATTTTCCCTTCCCTCCCCTCCACCCCAATTCAGTGAGTCGGTGCACAAATTTCTTCACACCTTTCGGTTATCCCTCCCACTCCTGTTCAAGAAAACATCATTTACTTGACTAGGGGCAGGTCTCCCTCTGTCGATGCCAACACACATATTCTAGAGGATAGACATAGAGGTCCCTGTACCTTGGTTTCATTTACAGCATTGATGAGTTCCTTGGACCACTTGAGAGGAGTCCTTAGTGCCTCTTGGGATGGTTGTTTCTCACGTGCTCCACTTCAAATCCATCATCGCACGGTTGAGATTCATACAGGGTTTGTTCCAAATAGTACTTGGTCGAAGACCCCAGATGTCACTCGACTCTAGCACATTGGTGAGTCCTCTCGAGGGACCTAAACAGGTTATGTCCCTTGTGATTTTTGGGTTGCATTGGAGACAATGATCTGAAGCCCCAGCAGTGCTTCGATATACCTTTATAATTGATGCAGCATACTTGTACCATATAGACTCTGACTCTCAATCAGCGAGTCCACAGAGCTATGTACCAGATCCAGTAGACTGTCAGTCATGAAGATATAGCATTCCATGAGAATGCCATGGGTCCAATGAACCAGATCAGTATTGTATTCAACCTCACATGAGAGGCAACCAACATTGTAACATTAGTTGTATATGATTGGCTCTTGTATTTTAGAGCATATATCAAATGATTCTTTTGACATTATCATTAGCATGGGGATACCCACCTCATCCATATACATGTCACACATTTATTGTATCTCACCCATTGATGGGAACCAAATTAATACAAAAAACAAAAGCCACCATGCCCTAACCACGAAAGCACCTTCTCTACACAGCAAATCCTATGATGTCCTTCGGCCATACGTTGATCTCCTGCCCTCACACATCAGGGGGCAATATGTTAACCCAAAAATCCCCCACATAGCTCTCAATTCCCTACACCACCTAAGGACACCATCTCACAACACCCATTTCACTCCATAAGACCTTCCATTTGACCCCCACAGCTCCAAAAGAGCCCAAGGATGAAGAAAAAGGATAAAAACCCCAAAAAAGAGCCCAAAATAGCCCTCTAGGAGCTAAAGCCCTAAAAAAGGGGCTCAAACCCTAAAAGGGGCTAAAGTTAGGGCGAAAGGGTCTAAAGGCCCAAAAAAGCGGATAAATCCCTAACCAAGGGCTTAAAACCCTAAAATCCCTTGGAAAAACTATAAAAGGAGGGCGGGGGCTCACTCTCTAAACACTCCTCACTTCCCTATTGTTATGTTGTCCGTGGATGCTTTGAGACCTTTTGCTCTCAAACCACTGACTCTCCCTCTACTCCATCTCCATCTCATCAAGCCACTGCTTCCCAACCAAGAGAGAGAGGTGCTCCCATGAGCTAGGGCATGGTGGCTCATTTCGACCTAAGTGAGGTATAATTTCTTTTCATGTTTATTTACTTGTTTTGATTTCTAACGGATATTTTCATTTGCAGGTTTTTCATTGACATTGTTTGCAGGTTTGCCATTGTAGTAGCTTAGGTTATTTGCAGGTTAAGGAGGCGGAACCCTAACCTATTTTCTACAGAGGGGTTCACAAGGGCTTCATCTCCATCTTTCTTTTCTTTTATTAGCTCATAGTTTAGTCTAGTTTTTTTTTTGTCACTAGATTAGCTTAGTTTAATTCGCTGCTCCGTTTATGCTATTTTTCATTCTGTTTTTTCCTGTTTTCTAAGAGTAGGAACCTACCCTTGTGCCTTATAGGCACAAGGGAGCCATTCCTGCTCCTGTAGTGACGAGAAATATTCACTAAAAGAATACTTCCCAGTATTTATACAATTACAATCATAACATCCTCCCACTATTATTAGACAACCATGAAGATCTCTGATCTTCAGGACTCCCCAATTACAATAATTTGTTACAGCAGTGGCAAGATGGAAGCAAAAAATATAGGAAGGCTATTACTCGAGCCAGAAATGACAATCACAATCAATCGAGAAGATACTCCATGGATTGTAGCTATTCTTGAGCAATTGCGCACTGTTGCACCTGAATTTGTTGCATCTTGTTGCAGCTACCTTTGTACAGCTTGCGTGGAATAGTATCCTTTGGCCGCGTTCTTTGAGCAACAATGAAATGGATGGCAATTCAGCAATGAATGTTCATTCCTCTCTTGGCATGTTCAGCCTACTACACCTATATCCTTTACAACTTGAATTGTCTTTATAAAACCACCATATGTTAGCATAATTCAAGACGTAGAGCCCTAATTACAACAATCCTAAGCATTAATAAAATAAGACAATGATTAACCATACATGTATGAATTGAGGGACCAAGTGGAGGAAAAACATCTGTTTAGTGTAAATAATGGAGTAGGATGAGGCAAAAAGAGGTAGGTAAAGGTGGTCAAAAGGGGTCATTTCTGGGCCCAACACTATGTCCCATAAGAAACCATAAATTGAAATATTTGATTGGGTACATTGCAACCATTGTAAATTTTTTACCACATATGTTATAATAGATATCACTAGAATGTTTTTTGTTTACAACTTAAATATGGGTCATGCATAAATACAAGGGTATGGGTCAACCAAACATAATGTTTTGTTTCATTGGCACTTGCTAATTTTTAAGCATGTTGGTACTATAAACCTAATGATGACTCATTTTTACTTAGGTTGGGTTAAATTATAGGGACATCATTTTGTATGGAGGATGATTGATTCGAATGTTAGCATTTTTTTATAGGTTTAGATGTATATATCATCAATCCATATTTTTATTTTTACTAAATATAAAAAGGGAACATAATGGATATGTAACTTAAAGAGTCAAGCTTAATAAGAGTTGGCTTTGTGAACAAGACACTATAAAGAGAAGTAGTAGGAAGAGACCTAATGTTGGGAAGGAGAGGTTATAAATTTGACCCCATTACATGTAATGGTTTCATATTAATAATATCCTTCTTCTTTAACACTCTCTTACATTTTTGTGGTGTTTTTTATTTATAGGTTTTTTTCAATATTTGTTTTCCCAATGTTTTGGCAGATTTGCATGTTTTGTGCGTTGTTCTCTTGTAATATTTGTTTTCAAACCTTCTAGGATAAACATCCCTTGGTTTTTGTCATAAAATTTACGTTGTGTGTGTGAATATATATATATATATATATATATATATATATATATATATATATATATATGTATGTATGTATGTATGTATGTATGTATGTATGTATGTATGTATGTACAAATGAAATTTTCTTTCGTTATACTTGTGTATGACTTAGTTTGGTTGAAGTAAATCCACCCATAGAACTACATAGAACTAGTACCGTTTCACATTACCCCCACACTAAAATATTTTTCAATCTAAAAATGGTCATTTAATAAAATTGAACTGTTGTATAAGTTTAATTAAACATTGTAACAAAATTTATATAAAATTCCAAAATTCCAAATTTGATTTATGTACTTTTCTTATAAATTTTGCACAACTTTCCTTAAATATAGACTTGCATCATTGGTAACTCACTCTTTGGAGCTTTATAATTGGTGCCAAAGCCCCTTAAAATCCACAAATTTGAACTCATCCCATAAGAAAAAAAAATTCTCCTTCTTATTGTGTTGAAACCTTTTATCTAATATGGAAGTCATTGGGTCCATCTTTGGCTACCCATGTCATACATTGATCCTGTACCATATCATTATTGGTCTGACGTGGCTGACACGGGTGGGTCAAACCTGCAACATTGTGACAGAGGGCCCTAGGAAGTGGCGGTGGGTCCTACAACTAGTGCTGCATGCTAGGGATTATCATTGCAATTAACATATATAAATAAACTAAAAGATAAAATAAAAAATCAAAAGACAACGTGTCGTAATGTGGAAAACAGGTTTTCTGCAGTATTCCGCATGATAGCATTCCTGTAAAGTGGTTAGATCTATTTGACATATTATTCTTTTCTATCATTCATTCTCCCTTTCTCCAAACAAATTGTTAGGAGCAATGGAGAAATAAGTGTTCCAATTTGGAGATGAGAAAACTGCTGACATCAAATTAGACATGGACGGAGACAAAGAAAATGCTATTTACCTTCAAGATAAATACTTGTAAGCTCAATTCAAGCTCTTCTTCAAAGAAGGATAAGATGTTGGATGAGCTTTGATGTAGAGTAATGATAGATCCTTAACTATGTAGAACTTGAAAAATTGAAAGCTTTGATACCACGTAGATATTGAATCTTTGATACTATGTGTAAATATAGGATGTATATCTAGCTACAAGATATTTCTCACAAGCATGCACAAGAAATATAGAGAGAGGAATAATCACACTAAATGCAAGAGAAGTGAAGAATGATTGGATAATAATCCATATATATTTCCATGTACTATTGATAACAATATTGTACATAAATAATATATCCCTGATAGATAAAATCGAGTTTCTAAGGAGACATCTCATGCTAGCTCATAAAGCAGACTTACTAAATATGAAAACTCCCCATAGGTGACTAAATCACTTTCCAAATCAGTCCAAGAGCTCACGAATTGGATAAATAATGAGTGAGTTGTCATGAATGATGTAAAATATTGCTAATCATGGAATCTTCAGAGAAAATCATGGAGGATGGGTTGGCCAAAAAAGATAACAGTCTCCTAGTTGACTAGCTTTACCTTATCCACTCAAAAGAAGGAATAAAAAAGTCTTGAGGAATATTCTAGCAGGAAGGAGAAATTAATAATATGGGAAATCAATAAAGTTGGAAGAATCTAAATAGAATCATTATAAAGTCCCTTTTTGGTTATATATGACAAGTATTGAACAAGTGGTGCAGGTGGATGCCAACTATCTAGGCTAGTACATAGGAAATTAACCAGAATTGAATACTTATTTTTATGTCGAGTATAGAATTGGATTATAATATTATAACATGGAGTATTAGTTGAACACATATGGGGAGATAACTAAATAGAAATTCCCTCCTAATATTAGTGCAACTCACACATTGTTTGATAACTAGGACCATCTTTCACAACATGTAGGAATTTATTCGAAGGGAAATTCCCTCTTAAGGATCATAAGTGACTCAAACATGTGAAATTATTGGATATAGTGGGACCATCAAAATGCATGATTGTCAATAGTGTGGTAATTTGTTTCAGTTGAGCATGTGAGAACTGACCAATTCAAAAAGAAATGATGCCTCTCTTTGCTTGGTCCAAGGTGAACCATTGATAATGAGAGGGATACAAAGCTACATTGCTAATATATAAATACACCCCCTAGAATAGAGGTGTTGATGTCAATAGGAAAAGGTCCATTGCAATCAAATTATATGGAATCCTTTGAATACCAATGCAAGAGATGATATATCATAGCAAAATGTTGATTGAATTAAGGGAGTTAGGATTTGGGAAGTCATAAAAGTAGTCAGGATAACATTTCCTTGGTTTAAAGAAAAATAGCATAGTAGACTTGACATATTTGACACCAAACTTGAGGAAATAGGATACCAACTTGCATAGGATTGTAATCAGGAGGGTAAATTTTAGCAGACTTATGTAGACATGAAGGTATAAATGTTTTCTTTGGGAAAAAAGTGTGACTTATATTTGTAACATTATGAGAGGGGATCCATTAGGGTAAACTTTTATGGTCTAGTGGATTTCATATTTTATCTTGTGTTATGAATATGTGTTGTAGAAATTTAAGCTTTGATACTATCTGTAAACATAGGATGTAGATATAGCTACAAGATACCTCTCACAAGCATTCACAAGGAAAACAATAGAGAGAGGAATAATAGCACTAAATACAAGAGAAGTGGAGATTGATCCATATATATTTCCATGTATTATTGGTCAACATAGTGTACATAGATAATACATCCCTGATAGGTAAAATTTAGTTTCTAAGGAGACACCACATGCTAGCTCATAAGCAGACTTACTAAATATGATAAACCCCCATAGGTGACTAAAGAAATTTTAAAATAAATCAAGGAGATAATGAATGAGATAAATCATGAGAAAGTTGTCATGAGTGATGAAAAATATTTCTAATCAAGGAAGATTGAGAAAAAGTCATGGAGGATGGGTTAGCCACAAAAGATAACAGTTTACTAGTTGACTAGCTTTACCTTATCCATTGAAAGGTAGGAATAAAGCAGTCTAAAGACATAATCTACGAGAAGGAGTAGTTTCTAATATGGGAATCCAATAAAGTTGGAAGAATATAACCAGAATAAGTATACTGATGTGATCCGTGGGTATATATGGAAAGTATTGAACATGTAGTGCAAGTGGATGCCAACTATCTAAGCTAGTGCATATGAAACTAACCATAAATAAATAATTGTTTTTATCCTGAGTATGTACCGGGTTTATAATATTATAATAACCCCCTTAAAATCTGAATTTATGATGGGGATATATAAAATAATCACAAATATAGATGTATATAGGGCCCAACAACAAGGCTATGGTCACCCTTCACAATTATTTTTGTCCAAAAAAGTGATGAAAGAGGCAAAACCATTTAGGGAAAATACTCCCTTAATAAAGGACAAGGAACAATATGAAAAACAAGTATTCATTATGTATTTTTCTTCACTTCAATGAGCTGACTGATATGCTTCTTTTGGAATAGCTTGATGAATAAGTTGTGAAGCTTATGATCATGCACTAAGGTGTTGTATCTAGAAAAAAGAAGAGGAGAGGCTCCTTGTATCTCATCATATGATCATGAAGGAGTATTATATAAATACTTATTTGTACCACCATACTCTAACATGCAAACATAATATGAAAATGAAAATAGATATGTGCATAATCCTTCCCAAAGATTAAAAACTTCAATACAATTAGTTCCTTGTATAGCTGCAAAATGGTGAAATGGACCATGTATATGTATTTCAACCTGTTGTAGCACCTTCCAAATTATTAAATGAAGCTGAAATGACTCTAAAATATCACAATTATTATCATATGAAGAAAATAAAACTAGAGGTATATTGTCTCCATGAAAGTATAGGACCATGGTATGAAAATGATGAGCAACTAGGAAAAATTGATGGATTTGTACTTTTGAATGATAAATGGACTTGAGATTTGAACCATAGATGTTTAGAAAAGATCCAAACATGTGTAACATAAGTCCAAATATGAATAATTTCATGGATAAGAAACCAATGAAAAAGAGATAAGACTTGAAACCAACATAAATAAGTGACACTGCATAGAAATCTAGTAAGAAATCAACTAGTGAAATTGGGGTTTATATAGTCTTCAGAGTATTAAGAGGATGGTTAAATGGTAGGTATGATGTCATAACCTTCGTATCATATTGAAAACATACTTCTAAATTATATTCATAATAATATTAATGGAGTCACGACGAGCTGGATAAAGACAAGTCATGATCTAGTGAAAAAACATAATCGTTGGAAGATGGATCGAGTGGACTCATATGGAATTTATTAACTAAAAGCACTGAGATTATGATTCTAATATATCAAATATTTGAGAAAAGGATTTAATTCTGACACTCAAGACATATTTTTTATTACCTTTGGACTACACACTGTGACAGTGTTCTGAGGATTCAACAAGTTTCTCTAGTTGATTTGGTACATCAATGTTATGCTTCTCAAGCAACTGAGACAATAATTCCACATTATTATTGGAACATTTATTATCAGAATAAGCACCCTTTTTGCAATAATAACACTTGTATGTGTTCCCTTTCTTCATTGAATTTGAAGCTTCATTAAAAGGATTTGAACATTCATCTTCATTATCTGACATTGG
Organism: Pseudotsuga menziesii; assembly: GCA_001517045.1. Taxonomy (NCBI): domain Eukaryota; kingdom Viridiplantae; phylum Streptophyta; class Pinopsida; order Pinales; family Pinaceae; genus Pseudotsuga; species Pseudotsuga menziesii. The sequence goes on along the minus strand of LPNX010892907.1, from coordinate 85,787 downwards.
ATTCTTCTCTTTCACTTTTTTCTAATATTTTGACTTTGTATTCTTACTTCCTTGAACTATAATAGCATGATCCTTCCCATTGGAGATTCTAATATCTCCCATCTAGATCAATTTATCTTTCTCTTTTTCCACGGAATCAAATAATGTACTCAAAGAATGCATTTTCCAATTTGAAATAGAACGCCTAAAATTACGAAACGTTGACACAAAAACTGAGTATTCATGAACCAATTTTGAAAGGATTGAAATATCAATTCATCTTCCTTCTTCTCAGTCTCACATTGTTTGAGAAACATAAAAAGTGACCTGAATTTAGTGAATAACCATTCAATGGATTAGAAACTGCTTGAACTTAGTGAGAATAACGGATTCTCCAATTGATGCGCTCTTATCTCATCTTGTACTACAAAGAGAGTCTCAAGTTTGGACCATACTTTGTTTGGAGTGGTCAAACCATCGAGATGAAAAAAGAAGATCGGGAGAAATTGAGAGACAAATAAATCCATAGGCTTCATCCAACCTATTATTAGAATTAGCTTTCTCAACAATAGCATTGCGATCATTTTCTAAAGCCAAAAAAACTCTATAGAGTCCTTTACTGCTCAACAATATTCCAATTTTGGCCTTCCATTCATGATAGTTGAAGGGGGTCGGGATCATTTATGAAGAGGAATCCATGCTTAGCTTTTGTTGCGCTCATGGAGATGCTATATTGAACATACACAAATATAAACTAGGGGGAATACTTGTAATCTCAATTCAAGCTCTCCTTCAGAGAGGGAGAGGATGTTGGATGCGATTTGATGTAGAGTATTGATAGCTCCTTAACTCTTTGGAGCTTGACAACGTGAAGGCTCTAATACCATGTAGAAATTGAACATTTGGTACTATGTATAAACACATGATGTAGATCTAGTTACAAACTAATTCTCACAAGCATGCAGGAGGAAAAAAATAGAGAGAGGAATAATAGTGTATGAAATTCCATGGTTATATATGTGTTTATATTTTTTAATTTACCATTACGTGAATTTGTAAATGCACAGAATAAAATGGAATTTGATGCGTGCATTATTTGCTTGAATTTCCTATAAATTGTTAATGTATGCATATGTCAATATGGGTGAACATAAATTTATTTTCCTTTATAACTTAATAATGAAAATGATGAAAAATGCATTTGCATACAAGTGATGAATTCCAATATATATAAGTTGAGTACCATGTGATCTCCATGGTTGAAATGTTCGATTGGGTACGTTACACCCATTGCAATTTTTTACCACATATTTTAATAATAGAGATCACTAGAAAGATTGTCATCAAATCCAATGGTTTGGGACAACCAAACAAAATGTTTTGTTTCATTGAAAAATGGTATTTTTTTAAGGATGTTGGCAAAATAAACCTAATAATTACAATTGGGGATTGATACGTGTAACAAAGGACCATGGATGCCATAGTTGAATTTAAAATTTACATGACATCAACCCTATAAGACTAGTGTGTCAGAGAAAGCTAGCATATATCTTGTGCCATAGAGTCCCATTTCAGGTACTTCCTATCCAACCTGTGTTGGAGTGGTAGAAAGAAAATTGGAGGATCCTTGTGGGAGTGTTAGCTTAGAGAAGGAGGCCAATTCTTAGCATTGTGTAAGTTGGTAGGGAAATATTATTGAGGATTGGCATAGATGTGGATGATATTTCCACACCAGTGGGTTACATGAGATATTGAACTGAGTAGAGATAGTGGGAAAGAGGTTTTTCCTTGTTGATTGATAGTGCTAGATTGGGTTGGCCTATCAAAGAAAGGTATGGCTTGAGAGAGCAAGTGGGTTCGAGAAATGTCCTTCACCTACAATCAATTGGATAATTAAAAGATAAGTGTCTTACTGTGTATGAGATTCCATTGTTATATATGTGTTTATCTTGGTTAATTTACTATTACGTGAATATCTAAATTCATGGAATGACATGTCAACTTATGTTTTCATTATTTACTTGAATTTCCTTTAAATTTTTAGTGCATGAATATGTCAATCTCGGTGAACATAAATTTATTTTCCTTTATAACCTAATAATGAAAATGACGAAAATGCATTTGGATATAAGTGGTGAGTTGAGATTTATAGAATTTGAGTACCATGTGGTATCCATGGTTGAAATATTTAATTGTGTACGTAACACCCATTATAAAAAAAATTACCACATATACTATAATATATTTTTACTATACAAAGGGTTTTGTTTAATTGGCAATTGGTAATTTTAAAGCATGTTGGTACTATAAACTTAATGAGGACTCATTTTTGTTTAGGTTAGGTGAAATTACAGAGGCATCATTTTGTAAGGGGGATGATTGATTTGAATTTCAAGGGATATTATATTCTAAGCTTAGATGTATATATTGTCAATCCATATTTTTATTTTTACTAAATATAAAAGGGAACATGATGGATATATAAAAAGTTGAATTTGTGGAGAAGACACCTTAAAGAAAAATTGTAGGAAGACAGTTAAAGTTGAGAATGAGAGATCATAAATTTGGCCTCATTACATGCAATGGTTTCATATCAATAATATCCTTCTTCTCTAAAACTCTCTTATTTTTTTGTGGTGTTTTTTGTTTATATGTTTTCTGTCAATATTTATCCTACAAATGTTGTGGCATATTTACATGTTTTGTCCCTTCTAAGCTTGTCATTTATGTTTTCCATCCTTCCACAATAAACGTCCCTTGATTTTTCTCATAAAGTTTACATTTTGTATGTGCATATAATATATATATGTATGTGTCCATTTCTATGTATGAAATTTTCTTTTGTTATGCTTGTATATGACTTTGTTTGGTTGAAGTAAATCCACCCATGGAACTAGTACCCTTCCACATTACCCCCACACTAAAATATTTTTCAATCTATAAACGATCTTTGAGGAAATTGCATTATTAAGTGGGTTTGGTTGAGTGTTTGTAATGAATTTTATGTAAAACCCTAAAATTACAAATCTGATTTCATTATTTTTCATGTATATTTTGCGCAACTTTCCATAAATATTCACTTTCATCTATTGGACTGAGACCTTGGAACTTAAAATCCGTTCGAAGGGCCCTTAAAATCCCCAAATTTTATTTCATCTCGTAAGAAATAGTGTTTCTCTTCGTCCAATCATCTTGAAACCTACTATCTACTTTGGAATTCATTTTGTCTAGCTTTGACCAACCATGCCATACGGTGAACCATGTCCCATAAGCAACCATAAATTAAAATATTCGATTGGGTACATTACATCCATTGTATTTTTTTTACCACATATTTTTGTGGCACATTTGCATGTTTTGTGGGTTGTTCTCTTCTAATATTTGTTTTCCAACCTCCTAGGATAAACATCCCTTGGTTTTTGTCATGAAGTTTCTCTTTTGTGTGTGAATATAATATATCTTTATATGTATGTATGTATGTCCATTTGTACAAATGAATTTTGTTTTTGTTATACTTGTATATGACTTAGTTTGGTTGAAATAAATCCACCCTAGTTCTGTGTCACATTATCTCCACACTAAAAAAAATTCAATCTAAAATCTGTCATTTAAGAAAATTAATGTGTCTTGAAACCTCCTATCTAATCTCGAAGTCTTTCCTTCATATTGTCTTGAAACCTCCTATGTAATCTGGAGGTCATTGGGTCCAGCTTTGACTGGCCATGTCATACGCTGATCCTGTACCATATCATTATGGCCCTGGGCAGTGGTGGTGGGTCCTACCACACCTTAACATATATAAATAATAATAGCCAGGCGTTTTCTGCGGTATTCTCCAAGATAGCATTTTTGCCGTAATGTGGGAGAGGGGTTTTCTGCGGTATTCTGCAAGATAGCCGGAAGGTTAGATCTATTTGCCATTTTATTCTTTTCTATCATTCATTCTCCCTTTCTCCAAACGCGTTGATAGGAGCAATGGAGAAACAGGTGTTCCAATTTGGAGATCAGGAAACTGCTGACATCAAATTACAGATTGTGAGTAAAGACGGAGATGAAGAAAACCCTATTTACCTTCATTCTCACATTCTCAAAAAATCTGAATTTTATGAAGCCCGTCTTTCTGATCGCTGGTCTTTGCAGGATGAGCGCCCTCTTGAACTGAAGGTAAGAGCTTCTGTTGATTCAGAGATTTATGTTAAATGTTTACAGCTCATGTATTCTTGTGAAGCACAAGAGCGCTTCCATTTCTCCGGTGGTGTGGACGAAGCCCTGGCTATTCTACCCGTTGTCTCTGAAATGTTGTTTCACGAGGGCATAAAGAAATGCATGGAATATTTGGATGCTGTTCGTTGGGGTCCAGAGCAAGAAACCACACTTCGAGCGATGCTATCCTCTCTGCAGATAAACATTTTGCCGGATCTAGCAGCCAGGCTCGGCCTTGGTATTAATAGCGGAGATTTAGAGATGCTGAAGCAGAGTTTAAAAGACATGTTGTCTGCGATTACTATGATTCCACGTAGATTAAAACCAAAACTAGGTCGCACAGAAGTGGAGCAATATATCGTCGGATACTTTGAGGCCGCAAATACATACTCAGCCGAGGCTGTTGCAGATACCTGTAGATCTGCACCGTTGGAAGAGTTTCGTTCCACGGTATTCCGAATTACATTCTTTGAGTCTGCTATGCTGCGCATTCAATATTTAATACGTGGATCGTTGTGGTCTTCTCTATTATGACTGTTTGATCTCATAAGGCGTTGTGATTGGACACTCTACGAAACGTGTGTTGAACTGTTTTGCCTGGATCGTGGCCTTTCTAGTTCAGTAAGTCAAGTTGGTGTCTAAGAAAAATTATGTATTTTGCTTAATCTGATTTTGAATCCAATGGCAAACGCAGAGATAATTACTCCTCACTCATTTAGGGTTTCTTTCGTAACCAACTGGCTTGGTGAGATGGTGAGGCTGGCTGTTTGCCTGGGTAGTGCGGAGACATTTGAGGCTTTAGAGAGAGGGCTTATCCATGTGGCCGACGCCCTTCCACTAGGTTATCAAGAAAACATTTACAACATTTGGAAAGACGTTTATATAAAGCTAGAATTGGACTATAGTAATGCGATGAGGTGGTGGGCTGGAAAAGTCCAGGATGCCATCAACCATGATAAGATCATTTGATCTAACCCCTTGTTATTTTTTATTTTCTTATGATTCTTGATATTTATCTTAATGGCTGGGTGAAATGGTGAGGCTGGCTGTTTGCCTGACTAGTGCTGCGAAATTTGAGGCTTTGGAGAGAGGGCTTATCGATCAGGCCGACACCTTCGGTCATCAGAAAATATTTAATCGGATTGTGAATCCAATGGCGAAGGCAGAGATAATTACTTGTCACTCATTTAGGGTTTCTTTCCTAACCAAATGGCTGGGTGAAATGGTGAGGCTGGCTGTGAAATGGAGAGAAGGGTTATCGATCTGGCCGACACCCTTCCACTCGGTCATCAGAAAAACATTTACAACATTTGGAAAGACGTTTACATAAAGGTAGAATTCGACTATAGTAAAGCGATGAGGTGGTGGGCTGGAAAAGGCGAGGATGCATTGTGAAAATGTATCTGGATCAAAGCTTGCTAATATCATTTGATCTATCACTATGTTATTCTTATTGTTTATTCAGTTTATTCTTTGTTTGTTAGTGTTTATTTAGTTTGTTTATTTAATTTTAAAATGTTAATTTTGTTAAGTTTATAAAGTATGGATAAAGATTATTTTGTATTTTTATAAAATAGGTGTTTTTATTTGAGATTTTTAAGTGCATAAGTATTTATGCTTTTTCTACATTGCTTTGAATTTATAACTAATAACTTCGATAACTTATTAGTCACACTTGTGAAATATTGGTGTTCACTAGCCACAAGTTCATGGTTGTGTTAGTATCTTAGAATTTTTGGATGGAATACCCTATATAAATTTTTTGTGGAAGGAGTCTGAAATTCTAAATAAACATTTCTAAAAAAAAATCTAAAAAGTAACTTGTTCTTATGAAAAGATAACCAAGAGCTCATGGTACATAACTAGAAGAATGTGAAAAATGGATAACCCTTAGTTTATGCATGAATAGATAAATGAAGGATGGATCACATATACTTTCATGGTACTTAATTTGGTGTCTATAAGCTTGCACCAACCATAAATTAGGTGATTATGCTAATTAATATTATTAACTTGAATATTTTTTAATTTAATAAATATATTTAGTTTACTTCTTAAAATTTAATAGTTTGTATTGAAAACTTTTAATAAAACTTCTGTTGCTAAATTTCTGTGGTGGTTAGTTATTGATGTTGCTGTCAACAGTATAGAATAATAAAACTATTTTCCATTTTAAATAACTAATGTATAATATTATTAATTTGATCATTTTTTTTAATTTAATAATTATGCTTAATTTATTTTGTTTAACTTAAATAGTTTAGATTGATAAAGTCCTAATATGACAAAGTTTAAAATTTGAGTAGATAATTATTGATGTTAATAATGATTATGAGTAAAATTAATTTTATTTATATGATGGAAAAAGAGTAGAAATTTGTATTTTTCTAGTTTCACTAATTAATAAGAAGTAACCATTGTGTATGATGGTTTTTTAGTTTAATTTAGTTATTTCACAATAATTTATTATTTATTCATTTTATGAAGTATATAAGGTATTTGGGTTGTATTGAATTATGTTTTTATGTAAGGGATAGTTGGTAAGCATTAATTTATTGTAATTGATGTATTTGTAATAGTAAACGTGTTTAACAAATTAAACTAAACATTAATGTTGAATTAAAAGTTTTAATTTGTGAAAATATAAATATTATGATAATTAATATTTATAAATAAATTCCAAGTAGACCACTACATGGGACTCTTATAATTTCCACTCTACATAATGGGTGAATATTTGAAAGATTTTATGATTACCATTATTATGAAGATTGACCTCAACCTATTTGGTTCATTCCATTTTAAGAAACAAGAGAAATTATTTGGATTTATATAAAAATTGATTCCTATCATTGAAAACATGAGAAAGAAGGTTACCTATGAGAAAGAAGGGTAGCTATGTTACTATAAGTTTGACAAGTTAGAATGTTATGAAAATTAGAATTGTAGCGAAGATTTGGAAACTACGATGGAATGTGGATGTACCCAAGTCACTCTAAAAGAAAGCTAGATTTTTCCTCCATGCCCATAGACTCACAAAGTTGGCCAAACCTTTCTTCCCATGGTGTTTTAAGAATTTCCTATCACATATTATATATAATTGAAAAATAATAAAATTTATGTATTTTTATATAAAACTAATATTATTTTTAGTATTGATTTATTGCGCTCAAAGGAACTTTATAGCCGAGTATAAGGGAGATGTTGTAACGTTCATCATGTAACGTTCCTCTTGTAAATGTCGATCATAAATAATATTATTGATTTTGATGGAGATGTCGTAACGAGTATGAGGGAGATGTTGTAACGTTACTTTTTACTTGTTGATTATGATGTAGGTGTTGTAAAGTTACTTTTTACTTCTAAAAAGTAAAATGTAATAAATATGGTTTGTGGGCCATCAATTAAAATTAAAATTAAAACAACATGTATTTTGAAAAAAGATGTTAGAAATCAATGTCTATATAAACACCAAGTGATAATACAAAAAACTACATAAAAATTTATAAAAAATGGCAAAGAGAAGAGAATGCCCATTAATAAAAATAATAATCTCATTTGGACCTAACTATGTAATAAATATTATGTGAGCCATGAATAAAAATACTAATCTCAATTTAAATTTAGCTCCTCACCATGTCTAGGATTAATGCAAAAACCTTTCTCGAGTTTTAATTGCAAAACCATACTTGAGTTTTAAGGCTATGTTTTTTCGAGACCAAGCATTTAAGATATGCCTAGTTAAATAGCCTTAAATAACTCCTTTGATAACAAGAATTTAAAATATGTCTCGATTGATGATGATGATGATGGGTAACGCCCACTAATAGACTTTGGTCTATCGTACCTAAAGAAACCAATTAATTAGTTTGTTTTAAAATTGTATTTGTATGCTCAAAGAGCTAGGTGAGAAGCCTCCCAAGCTCACTATAATTTTGACAAGTTAAAAAGCTACGAAGGTCGGTATTGTAAGAAATATTATGAAAATGAGATCTAATGTGGGTGTACACAGGTAACACTAAGAGGAAGTGATTTTCATCTTCAATGTTCCTATTCTTAGAGAGATGTGAATCCTTTCCACCCATGGTGTTTTAGGAAGAGTCCGACGACCAGTTTCACTATGGAGCTCATGAGAGTTCGTTTTTATCTTGCCTATATTAGTTTTTTTATTTGAAATCGTTAAAATAGAGAAATACTTTTGATATTATAGAGTAGGGTTCATGATCTCCTTCTAATATCTTAATTTTCTTTTAGCCTCTAAATATTTATCACACCACAGTTTCTCTTAAACTCAAAATTCACAATATTTTTGATTTTAAATATCGTTAAATAGCTCTTTTGATAGTGGCTAATACTAAATCCCAAAGGAGTAAAGTAGCAGAGAGTTCCTAGCTCCATTACACCCAAAACTCCACAAGTGTGAAGATATATGGTGGTAATAAATGGATGCATGTATTTCGGGTGGTAATAAATGATCGGATGGATTTCTTCTTGGCGATTCTCTATGTGGATTGCCCTAATGCTACGTGAACTCTCCGAGATGTGACCATCTACCTGCCAATGGCTCCTTGTTTTTCTCTTTGGATCACATTAGGTTTTTCCAGTGGTCTATCCCTTACTCTCTCTTTGTCGTGAGTGTAGCTAGACTACCAAGTATGGAAAATTTGGAGCGTTTAGGTTTTGTTGTAGATTTGGTGTGCACCCATCACCGATAATCCATGTGAAAACATGCCCAAGTTTCACCCAAGCTCTTCATGAGTGGTTTCTCCTCATTGTTCAGATGTGGGAAGTGTTACTTTCACTCTAGCATCTCTTTTAGTGTCTGTGTTGATCCCAGTTTTGTCACTATTCTTGGATTCTAATTTACTCTTTTGGCATCTATTTTGTGACCTTTTTGACATGTTTCTTCTCATACAGCCTATGATTCAGCCCTAGGTACGAATACATTAGGAATTTATGCAAGCCTTGGTTTATTTTTATTATTTCATGATTTTACCAAGCAATTATGTTATAATTGGAAATATTTGTGATATATGAATTTGTTTTGTAGATCATAGTCTTTAAACGAGCCAACATTGGACACTCAAGCACGCTAGATATACACAGAGCATATCCATCTTGCCAATCAACCTCCCGAACATCCCGCACACTATTAGTTGGCATATTCCCAAGTGATTAAAGCGCAAAATGGTCTTCAGCTATTTTGTTGTCCACGTGTTTGATGCTACGATGGTCGTTGTTATGAGAAGGCTCACCATCCTACTTTCTCCATTTGACACCACAATCCAAGTCCATGTAAATGAGAATCTATACACCGTAGTACGCGCAAGGAGAACCAACGCACGACAAAGCAGGAGGAATACTGTGCATTGTCGTATGGTTGTTTGTTCTCCATAAAGGTCGACTATTTTAGGAGAGATCGACCACTGAAAGGGTCGACCCACTCATCCTTGTAAACATTATATATAGTCCTCTCCAAGCGAAAGAAAAGTTAGTTAGCTAGTTTGTAAATCTATCACTCAACATTAGAAAGGAAGCTCTGTGGAAACTATGTTCTGAATGTTAATATAAATCCTATTTTCACTGTGCATACATCTTTTTGTTCCTGTGAGTGCTTGATTGAAACACCACCCTGATTGTTGAGAGGGCCCCTCAACAACCAGTGGTTTCCATTCATGTGTGTGTTCTTGTTATCTCCTTTCTCACAAATAAGTAGTTTCTATTTATGCTTTATTTATGCAAATTGGTTTCGTGTTAGGTGATATTGTTCATTTCCTTGTTTCCTGTAGCATATGCTTTATTATGAGGAATGTCATGGTGTTAATATAATTTCTATTTCTTGAATTAAAGTAATCAGTCACACATGTAGTTTGTTTCTAGTTTTCCTTTTAGTTTTGCTTCTAGTTTCCTTTTCGACTTAATATCAAATGTTATGTTTGCCAATTAGATAGAATTTAGTTAATTTAGTATCCTAGGTTCAGTTTGTAGTTAGAATTAGTTATGTCAATTGTTTTTAGCTATGAACTAGTTTTAGTTATATTTCAGTTTGTTTCATTTCATAATAGGGAACAGTCTGTTACAACCATAAATTAGTACCAATAATATCTTTCCTATTTCAATTATTAACTAGGTTCAATTACTATCCTTTATGCATCCTATTCTCATATGCATGAAATCACCTGATATTTAGATCATTTAGTCCATTTATTTCCTAATTTCCATTGTTTTCCTCATATGAACTGTCATTTAGACCGTCCATTCAGATTGTCATTCATCCCTTCGTCCAACCTTTAATATTTCCCATTCTGTTTTAAACCGGTTTAAAGTTCTGTTTCTTTGGCTTTTAAATCACGTTGTGTTTTGTAATTAGACAATGACTATATCTATAATTAGGACCTTATTCTAGATTATTTAAAGTATCTATGAAGTTCCATCCCTATCATTCACTTCCTTTTACCTTAGTATGTTTTGAATTGTGTTTTGTTCTATCTCTTTTGTTTTTTATTTCTTCATTCGTTAATGTTCTAACATTCGGGAATTATATCTCTAGCTTAGTTTAATTTATCTTTGTGTATATTGAATTTAGTATTAAACATATTAATCTCTAGTGAAACACACAAGTACTTTGTAAATTGATCATAGCATAGGACTTGTTTCTTCATTGTGTGGTTATTGAAAAGATTCATAGAATAGGCTTTAGAGGATTTTTCTTTATTAAGTTTTCTACTTGTTTCTAAGTCATATTTTCCTCACATAGGCTCCATATAAGAGTAGTATACCTTTAACTTTCAAGTAGTTGCTAAAAGAGTTTTGTTTCTTGATTAATAGATTAGTTGTTCATAATATCTTTTTTAGTTAAAGTCATTTGCTTATGGAATAAATCACAATGTTTACTAACATGTAATTGGACATTACTTAGTTTGCATATATTTGTGGAAGTTAAGTTAGATTTAATCACATTCATTTTCTTTACTTCTTTCGAAAGCCATTTTGATACACATCCTTCTCGAGTACCGATAACCATGAATGCATATCCTCAGAACAATCAAGGAGAGTGGAGCAAGATAAATTGTTTCAATCATTGTATATTTGTCAAACCGCGTGTATAGTTTAGTTACTGGGTTTCTTAGATTAATTAAATAATCATAATATTGAATTAAATAACATATTCTATTGTAAGAGTTCTAAATCTCTTCTAAACCTTTCTGATTCACAAATTAAGAAGTAGAATAGTTAGTACGTTGTAAAGGAGTAGTTTACTTTCTTAGAATAGTGTCACTTATAAAATACATAATTTATGATTGATAATGTAGATTAGTATACCTTGATACTGCTCTAATCTTGTAAATGTATCCCAACCTAATTACCTTAGTAGTTGATTTTCTAGAGTTTGACTCAATTTTTCATTTTGAAATATCTTTCGATCTTTTCTTTATTAAAATATTTACACAACACCTTAGGAGCCCTTCTACCTTTGCATATATTTTATATCATCTCTAAGATTACAAACCTCAGTCAATAATTGAATGTTTGGTGAATTAATTAAGACATTATAACACCCAACATTTTTGGCGCCATTGCCGGGGAGTTGTTCTATCAAGTAGAATAAGTAGAGTCCCCTTATGAAGTTTAGCAATAGGCTGGTGATGGGGGAGCGACAAGACGAAAGGTAAGAACATGGAAGGGAAGGCATATCCTAAGGGACTGTGCAGCAGAGAAGGGGATGCTTCCTAGTGTTGGGTGTGTATATGTTTTAGAATCCATGCTAGATTTGGTGCAGGTGTCCATAGCACCGTGGTTGATCTCACTCACTTAGCAGTCAGCCTTTCCAGCTCCTTTGCAGCCTGATAAACCCAACTCTGTTTGGATTGAGTGAATTTTGATATACCTTTGGCTACATATGAGCTTGCTAGTGTTCCCTTATTCCTTGTGGGAATCATGCTCAGCTCGGGGGTGGTAGTATTGTCGAGAGATTCATGAGCACATTTTTCTATGGTTGGGTGGAACATTGCAATGATGTAGCCGGTTGCGGGACAAGCTTCTTTCAAGATAAGTATTCTTTTCTATTTTATCTCTGCAATTGTAGATGTGTTTATGCATTAAATGAACATGTTAAATGTTGTGAATGAATGAATTTTGCTTTTGTTGTATGTTAATAATTTATGCATATATGTAGTGTTAGTTTTACTTATATGTTTAGCATGATTGGAAATGGGTTTATTTATGGTGTCATCCTTTCTGTTGTGGTGCACCCCAAACAACATGAGATCTTCTCCATAACAAAATTGGTGACTCCACTTGGGAATTTCCTTTTTGGTGGGGTTGTGCGTGCATTGTTTTGCTTTCTTTGCTCTCTATTTATCCATGTTTAGGTGTCACATTTGGTAGTATGTTCATTCATTGATAGTAACCTAGAGTGGTTTTACTCCTGCCCTTCCTTTTACCACCTTATTCTCTATACACCTAGTTCAGAGAATATGCAGTCGCGTATATTCGCGGGAAATACTTTGTCTAGTCGTGTACATACGTTGTTGTTCTTTGAAAAGTCATGTACATCCTCCTTTTTGGTTGAGTTCTTGATGTGGGAATTTTTTGGGTAGGTTGTGAGTGTGGCTGGGTCCTCCTGGGTAACAATATTGTATGTTGACTTCTCCCTCTCGGACTAGAAACCCCTTTTTTATTATTTTTCTTTCTTTGAAAAATTTTCTTGTTGAGTTATCTCATTTTTTGTTTTTCCATTAGTGCATTAGTATTTTATTCTCAGTGTCTTACTTGATTTGAGTTTGCTTCTTGCTTTAGAGGCTGATAATTTTAGTGAGTTTTATTGTGTTTTCATTATTTTATATTGAAAATAAAAAATAGTTTTATATTTACATTTATGGGGCTAGATTGCCTGGATTAGAAACACTATGGTCGCTTTCTCTCTCTGGTGGACGAGAGGGGATGTGACACAACCCAATGCAAGTACCTCCTTAGATGGATATGTGTGATGCAAGTAAGTATGCAACTATAGAATTATTTTTTATTTTCAATATCAAAGAATGAAAACACAATATAACTTATTAAAATTATCAGCCTCTACAGTAAGAAGAAAACGCAAATCAAGTAAGACACTGAGAATAAAATACTAACTCACTAATGGAAAAACAAAAATTGAGATAACTCAACAAGAAAAATTTCAATGAAAGAAAAATAATAGAAAATGGGTTTCTAGTCACAAAGGGAGAAGTCAACATACAATATTGGTACCCGGGAGGACCCATCCACACTCACAACCCACCCAAAAAATTCCCACATCAAGAACTCAACCAGAAAGGAGGATGTACGCGAATTTTCAAAGAACAACAACGTATGTACACGACTAGAAAAAGTATTTCTCACGTATATATGCAAGTGCATATTCTCTAAACTTGGTATACAGAGAATAAGGTAGTAAAAGGAAGTCCACGCGTAAAACCACTCTAGGTTAATATCAATGAATGAACATACTACCAAATGCGACACATTACCATGGAGAAATAGAGAGCAAAACAAGAAAAGCAATGCACCCACAACCCCACCAAAAAGGAAATTCCCAATTGGAGTCACCAATTTTTTTACAGAGAAGATATCATACTGTTTGGGGTGAACCACAAAAGAAAGGATGAAACCATAAATAAACCCATTTACAATCATGCTAAACATATAAGTAAAACTAACAGTAAGAAACCAAGGGGGCATACCTTATTCTAGACGTTTGAAGTAGATCCCAGTTGTGCTTTCAATCAAATTTGTACCTACACATTTCCCTCCACAAAAATAAGATATACAAACATGATATATGTAAAGAATTAGTACCTAATATATGATGATATATTCCAATACATAATCATGTTGGAGTCATTATCCAACCCACACATGTTTATTTGGCGTAATTTTCCTATTTTACCACTTATCCTAAGTTATTGGCTTAAATATGTGACTACATCATCAACTCGATAATCCTCCTTCAATCAAGGAGCAAATATGGGTTGATCTACATGACCTAAGAACCCCAAGTCAGTTAACTGATGGTTATTCCATCTACTTTCAGTTAAAATGCAAACGTAAATTCATCTCCATCATTATTTTTCCTTTTTTGTTTATATTCTGGTTAATTGGAGTGATTTAAGGCACCTCCAACAACTTCTGGTGACTCGTTTCAGTTCAGTTCACTTGATCTTATCTAACTGAAGTCAAATATGCACCCTCATTCACTGATTGACATGCAGTTGAGTTCTATTCAGTTATACTCAGTCATAACTACCTATGATTCAATTAGAGCTGATTATTGTTGTGATTAGTGGTTAACTGGTGTGTTTAGTGTGCCCGACTAACAGCTACACCACTCTCATGTGTGCAATTCGGAAGGAATCCTTCGAATTCGAATTGTCTTACTGTTCATGGAAGTGTATGACATTGTGTCACTACTTTTGATTGATTATTGATAATTTATAGCTGCAACTTCCAATCACAACACTTTCATGTCATTTTTCTGTGTAATTGATCCTTGAATCTTATGTAAGTTGTTCCTTCTTCCACAGATTATTGTGACTAAATTTTGATATGGTATCAAAGCCAGCGGGGGAGAAGTGTATTCTTCTCCAACAAGATTTATTGATGGATATATGATGCAATTTGAGCAAAGAGTTCAAAAATTTCAGCTCTGCAATAGAAGCGAAAAATTTACCACATAATTCATAGGCAAAGGAATTGTTGATCAAGCTTGCTTGATTGATTAGGCCGAGTGTGATGAAAACTTGAAAATTGCAGGCTATCTGAGCTTCTTGTGCCCTTTTTTGTGTTTTTGCATTTTTTTCAAAGCTTTTCACTGCATTCGCTAGGGGATCCTCATGGCCTCTTTTGTGAATCTACTCACTCCTTTCAATTACTACCAATTGTAGGAGGGCATGGACATTGAACTGTACTCCAAAGGACTCTACAGAGTCACAATGGACATATAAATAGAGCCTAATGATGTTGTCGACAAAGAAAAATACTGGAATAAGCTTGATGAAGCATATGGTTTTTTGTGCCTTTCAATATCTAGAGATTTTCTCTTTGACATCACTGGATTGAAGAGACCTAAGGAGATTTGTGATCAAATTTCTACTCTGTTTGATAAGCAAGATGTCTTGAGGATCTATCAGCTAGAGAATGAGTTGATTTCTCTAAACCCAAGAAAATTTGAAACCATGAAATATTTCTTCACCAAGTTCAAGCACCAGGTGCTTTAGTTGAAGCAGTGTAAAGTTGAGAAGGAAGATGATCAACTCATCCTAGCCATCCTCTCAAAACATGGTATGGATTATTTAGTCTTTTTTTACACATTCCATACTAGGAATATCACAATTCCAAATTGGAAAATGCCATCCCTCAATGTATTCATTTAGTCTCTCATAAACGAGCATGACAAGCTTGTCCAAATGGGGATCATCATATCTTCCAAGCACCAAGATATGTTTGTTAGAGGACCCAAGGCTACAAATGTAAAGGGAAATAAAAATAACCTAAAGACTAAGTTGGATGATCCAAAGCCAAACGAGAAACCTCAGCATCTTGATGAGCTCTCAGGCTCAATAAAGAACAAGCACAAAGGAAAAGAAGGGAAAAATAAAGGTCAAATGTTCCTGTTGCGAAAAGGGATTTCACCCTGAAAGCTCCTGCATGAAGAAACAACTTGATGCTATGACTCTTCTCCTTAAGAATAATAACATCAATCTTCTTGAAGGTACAAGGAAGAGATAAAATCATGATCGAAACATCCATCCCGAAAGAGGACATGCCCTCATGGAAAATGTTTCGAAGCCTTGAGCTCTCCTCATAGACTCTGGTGCTTCAAACCATATGGTGGGAAGCAAAGAATCATTTTCATTCCTAGACTCTGACAATAACATTCCCATCCACATGGGAGATGATTCTCAAATCATTTTGAAAGGAAAAGCTACTATAAAACTTGAACATGACAGCTTCTATGATGATCGGTATGTGTTCTTCGTGGCTTCAAATCTGTTGAGTGTATATCAAATGACACACACATGCTTGTACAAGAGAGTAGCTTCCAACCCGAATCATGGTGAGATATCATAAATTCGAGATTCGAATATCTCCCATTTGGATCATGTTATCTTTCTCTTTTGCCACCGAATCAGATAATGTACTCAAAGAAGGCATTTTCCAATTTGAAATAGAGCACCTGATAGTAGGAAACGTTGACACAAAAACTGAGTATTCATGACCCAATTTTGAAAGGATTGAAATATCAATTCATCTTCCTTCTTCTCAGTCTCACATTGTTTGAGAAACATAAAAAGTGACTTGTATTTAGTGAATAACCATTCAATGGATTTGAAACTGCTTCGACTCAATGAGAATAACACATTCTCCAATTGATGTGCTCTTATCTCATCTTGTACTGCAAAGAGAGTCTCAAGTTTGGACCATACTTTGTTTGGAGTGGTCAAACCATCGAGATGAAAAAAGAAGACTGGGAGAAATTGAGAGACAAACAAATCCATATGCTTCATCCAACCTATTACTCCAATTGGCTTTCTCAACAATAGCATTGGGATAATTTTCTAAAGCCAAAGAAACTCTATAGAGTCCTTTACTGCGCAACAAAATTCCAATTTTGGCCTTCCATTCATGATAGTTGAAGGGAGTCAGGATCATTGATGAAGAGGAATCCATGCTTAGTTTTTGATGCGCTCATGGAGATGCTATATTGAACATACACAGATATAAACTAGGAGGAATACTTGTAAGCTCAATTCAAGCTCTTCTTCAGAGAGGGAGAGGATGTTGGATGCGATTTGATGTAGAGTATTGATAGCTCCTTAGATCTTTGGAGCTTGACAACCTGAAAGCTCCGATACCGTGTAGAAATTGAAGATTTGGTACTATGTATAAACACATGATGTAGATCGAGTTACAAACTAATTCTCACAAGCATGCAGGAGGAAAAAAATAGAGAGCGGAATAATTGTGTATGAAATTCCATGGTTATATATGTGTTTATATTGTTTAATTTACTATTAAACGTGAATTTGTAAATGCACAGAATCAAATGGAATTTGATGCGTGCATTATTTGCTTGAATTTCCTATAAATTGTTTATGTATGCATATGTCAATATGGGTGAACATAAATTTATTTTCCTTTATAACTTGATAATGAAAACGATGAAAAATGCATTTGGATATAAGTGATGAATTCCAATAGATATAAGTTGAGTACCTTGTGATCTCCATGGTTGAAAGGTTCGATTGGGTACGTTACACCCATTGCAATTTTTTACCACATATTTTTATAATAGAGATCACTAGAAAGACTGTCATTCACAACTCAAATATGGGTCATCCACAAATCCAATGGTTTGGGTCAACCAAACAAAATGTTTTGTTTCATTGAAAAATGGTAATTTTTTAAGGATGTCGACAAAATAAACCTAATAATTACAATTGGGGATTGATACTTGTAACAAAGGACCATAGCTTCCATAGTTGAATTTAAACTTTACATGACATCGACCCTATAATACTAGTGTGTGAGAGAAAACTCGCATATAACTTGTGCCATAGAGTCCCATTTCAGGTACTTCCTATCCAACCTGTGGTTGAGTGGTAGAAGGAAATTGGAGGATGCTCGAGGGAGTGTTAGCTTAGAGAAGGAGGCCAATTCTTAGCATTGTGTAAGTTGGTGGGGAAATATTATTGAGGATTGGCGTAGATGTGGAGGGTATTTCCACACCAGTGGGTTACATGAGATATTGAACTCAGTAGAGGTAGTGGGAAAGAGGATTTTCCTTGTTGATTGATAGCGCTAGATTGGGTTGGCCTATCAAAGAAAGGTATGGCTTGACAGAGCACATGGGTTGGAGAAATGTCCTTCACCTACAATCAATTGGATAATTAAAAGATAAGTGTCTTACTGTGTATGAGATTCCATTGTTATATATGTGTTTATCTTTGTTAATTTACTATTACGTGAACATCTAAATTCATGGAATGACATGTCATCTTATGTGTGCATTATTTACTTGAATTTCCTTTAAATTGTTAATGCATGAACATGTCAATCTCGATGAACATAAATTTGTTTTCCTTTATAACCTAATAATGAAAATGATGAAAATACATTTGGATATAATTGGTGAGTTGAGATTTATAGAATTTGAGTACCATGTGGTATCCATGGTTGAAATATTTAATTGTGTAAGTAACACTCATTATAAAATTTTTTACCACATATACTATAATATATTTCTACCATACAAAAGGTTTTGTTTAATTGGCAATTGGTAATTTTTAAGCGTGTTGGTACTATAAACTTAATGAGGACTCATTTTTATTTAGGTTAGGTGAAATTACAAGGGCATCATTTTGTAAGGGGGATGATTGATTTGAATTTCAAGGGATATTATATTCTAAGCTTAGATGTATATATTGTCAATCCATATTTTTATTTTTACTAAATATAAAAGGGAACAGATGGATATATAAAAAGTTGAATTTGTGGAGAAGACACCTTAAGGAAAAATTGTAGGAAGACAGTTAAAGTTGAGAATGAGAGATCATAAATTTGGCCTCATTACATGTAATGGTTTCGTATCATTAATATCCTTCTTCTCTAAAACTCTCTTATTTTTTTGTGTTGTTTTTTGTTTATATGTTTTCTGTCAATATTTATTCTACAAATGTTGTGGCATATTTACATGTTTTGTCCCTTCTAGCTTGACATTTATGTTTTCTAGCCTTGCACAATAAACGTCCCTTGATTTTTCTCATAAAGTTTACATTTTGTATGTGCATATAATATATATATATATATGTATATGTATGTGTCCATTTCTATGTATGAAATTTTCTTTTGTTATGCTTGTATATGACTTTGTTTGGTTGAAATAAATCCGCCCATGGAACTAGTACCCTTCCACATTACCCCCACACTAAAATATTTTTCAATCTAGAAACGATCTTTCTAGGAAATTGCATTATTAAGTGGGTTTGGTTGAGCGTTTGTAACGAATTTTATGTAAAATCCTAAAATTACAAATCTGATTTCATTATTTTTCATGTATATTTTACACAACTTTCCATAAATCTTCACATTCATCTATTGGACTGAGACCTTAGAACTCAAAATCCGTTCGAAGGGCCCTTAAAATCCCCAAATTTTATTTCATCTCGTAAGAAATAGTGTTTCTCTTCGTCCTATCATCTTGAAACCTACTATCTACTTTGGAGTTCATTTTTTCTAGCTTTGACCGACCATGCCATACGGTAAACCATGTCCCATAAGCAACCATAAATTAAAACATTCGATTGGGTACATTACATCCATTGTATTTTTTTTACCACATATGTTGTGGCACATTTGCATGTTTTGTGGGTTGTTCTCTTCTAATATTTGTTTTCCAACCTCGTAGGATAAACATCCCATGGTTTTTGTCATGAAGTTTCCCTTTTGTGTGTGAATATAATATATCTTTATAAGTATGTATGTATGTCCATTTGTACAAATGAATTTTGTATTTGTTATACTCGTATATGACTTAGTTTGGTTGAAATAAATCCACCCTAGTTCTGTGTC
Organism: Pseudotsuga menziesii; assembly: GCA_001517045.1. Taxonomy (NCBI): domain Eukaryota; kingdom Viridiplantae; phylum Streptophyta; class Pinopsida; order Pinales; family Pinaceae; genus Pseudotsuga; species Pseudotsuga menziesii. Next base: position 65,996 of record LPNX010892907.1, on the reverse strand, counting down.
ACATTATCTCCACACTAAAAAAAACTCAATCTAAAAATGGTAATTTAAGAAAATTAAACTGTTATATAAGTTTGGTTAAACATTATAACAAACTTTATATAAAATTTCAAAATTATTTATGTATTTTTCTTATATATTTTGCACCACTTTCCATAAATCTAGACTTCCATCATTATTAAGTCACACTTTGGAGCTTTATAATCTGTTCGAAAGCCCCTTGAAATCTGCCAAATTGAACGCATCGCATAAGAAAGTAATTTTCTCCTTCAAATTGTCTTGAAACCTCCTATCTAATCTGGAAGTCATTGGGTCCAGCTTTGACTGGCCATGTCATACGCTGATCCTGTACCATATCATTATGGCCCTGGGCAGTGGTGGTGGGTCCTACCATACGCTAGGGCTTATCATTGCAATTAACATATATAAATAATAATAGCCACGGGTTTTCTGCGGTATTCTGCATGATAGCATTTTTGCTGTAATGTGGGAGAGGAGTTTTCTGCGGTATTCTGCAAGATAGCATTTTTGCCGTAATGTGGGAGAGAGGTTTTCTGCGATATTATGCAAGATACCATTTTTGCAATGTCGTAATGTGAGAGAGGGGTTTTCTGCGGTATTCTGCAAGATAGCATTCCTGCGAAGCGGTTAGATCTATTTGCCATTTTATTCTTTTCTATCATTCATTCTCCCTTTCTCCAAATGCGTTGATAGGAGCAATGGAGAAACAGGCGTTCCAATTTGGAGATCAGGAAACTGCTGACATCAAATTACAGATTGTGAGTAAAGACGGAGATGAAGAAAACCCTATTTACCTTCATTCTCACATTCTCAAAAAATCTGAATTTTATGAAGCCCGTCTTTCTGATCGCTGGTCTTTGCCGGATGAGCGCCCTCTTGAACTGAAGGTAAGAGCTTCTGTTGATCCAGAGATTTATGTTAAATGTTTTCAGCTCATGTATTCTTGTGAAGCACAAGAGCGCTTCCATTTCTCCGGTGGTGTGGACGAAGCCCTGGCTATTCTACCCGTTGTTTCTGAAATGTTGTTTCACGAGGGCATACATAAATGCATGGAATATTTGGATGCTGTTCGTTGGAGACCAGAGCAAGAAACCACACTTCGAGAGATGCTATCCTCTCTGCAGATAAACATTTTCCCGGATCTAGCAGCCAGGCTCAGCCATGGTATTAATAGCGGAGATTTAGAGATGCTGAAGCAGAGTTTAAAAGACATGTTGTCTGCGATTACTATGATTCCACGTAGATTAAAACCAAAACTAGGTCGCACAGAAGTGGAGCAATATATCGTCGGATACTTTGAGGCCGCAAATACATACTCAGACAAGGCTGTTGCAGATACCTGTAGATCTGCACTGTTGGAAGAGTTTCGTTCCACGGTATTCCGAATTACATTCTTTGAGTCTGCTATGCTGCGCATTCAATATTTAATACATGCATCGTTGTGGTCTTCTCTATTATGGCTGTTTGATCTCATACGACGTTGTGATTGGACACTCTACGAAACGTGTGTTGAACTGTTTTGCTTGGATCCTCGCCTTTCTACTTCAGTAAGTCAAGTTGGTGTCCAAGAAAAATTATGTATTTTGCTTAATCTGATTTTGAATCCAATGGCAAAAGCAGAGATAATTACTCCTCACTCATTTAGGGTTTCCTTCGTAACCAACTGGCTTGGTGAGATGGTGAGGCTGGCTGTTTGCCTGGGTAGTGCTGAGGCATTTGAGGCTTTAGAGAGAGGGCTTATCCATGTGGCCGACACCCTTCCACTAGGTCATCAAGAAAACATTTACAACAATTGGAAAGACGTTTATATAAAGCTAGAATTGGACTATAGTAATGCGATGAGGTGGTGGGCTGGAAAAGTCTAGGATGCCATCAACCATGATAAGATCATTTGATCTAACCCCTTGTTATTTTTTATTTTGTTATGATTCTTGATATTTATCTTAATGGCTGGGTGAAATGGTGAGGCTGGCTGTTTGCCTCGCTAGTGCTGCGAAATTTGAGGCTTTGGAGAGAGGGCTTATCGATCTGGGAATACCCTATATAATTTTATTTTTTTGTGGAAGTAGTTTGAAATTCTAAATAAACATTTCTAAAAAAAAATCTAAAAAGTAACTTGTTCTTATGAAAAGATAACCAAGAGCTCATGGACATAACTAGAAGAATGTCAAAAATGGATAACCCTTAGTTTATGCATGAATAGATAAATGAAGGATGGATCACATATACTTTCATGGTACTTAATTTGGTGTCTATAAGCTTGCGCCAACCACAAATTAGGTGATTATGCTAATTAATATTATTAACTTGAATATTTTTTAATTTAATAATTATATTTAGTTTATTTCTTAAAATTTAATAGTTTGTATTGAAAACTTTTAATAAAAACTAGTTTTCATTTTAAATAACTAATGTATAATATTATTAATTTGATCATTTTTTTTAATTTAATAATTATGCTTAATTTATTTTGTTTAACTTAATATGACAAAGTTTAAATTTGAGTAGATAATTATTGATGTTAATAATGATTATGAGTAAAATTAATTTTATTTATATGATGGAAAAAAATAGAAATTTTTATTTTTCTAGTTTCACTAATTAATAAGAAGTAACCATTGTGTATGATGGTTTTTTAGTTTAATATAGTTATTGGACAATAATTTATTATTTATTCATTTTATAAAGTATATAAGGTATTTGGGTTGTATTGAATTATGTTTTTATATAAGGGATAGTTGGTAAGCATTCATTTATTGTAATTGATGTATTTGTAATAGTAAACGTGTTTAACAAATTAAACTAAACATTAATGCTGAATTAAAAGTTTTAATTTATTAAATATAAATATTATGATAATTAATATTTATAAATAAATTCCAAGTAGACCACTACATGTGACTCTTATAATTTCCACCCTAAATGATGTGTGAATATTTGAAAGATTTTATGATTACCATTATTATGAAGATTGACCTCAACCTATTTCGATCATTCCATTTTAAGCAACAAGAGAAATTATTTGGATTGATATAAAAATTGATTCCTATCATTGAAAACATGAGAAAGAAGGGTAGCTATGTTACTATAAGTTTGACAAGTTAGAATGTTATGAAGATTAGAATTGTAGCAAAGATTTGGAAACTAAGATGGAATGTGGATGTACCGAGGTCACTCTAAAAGAAAGCTAGATTTTTCCTCCATGCCCATAGACTCACAAAGTTGGCCAAACCTTTCTTCCCATCGTGTTTTAGGAATTTCCTATCACATATTATATATAATTGAAAAGTAATAAAATTTATGTATTTTTATATAAAACTAATATTATTTTTAGTATTGATTTATTGCGCTCAAAGGGATTTTATAGCCCAGTATAACGGAGATGTTGTAACATTCATCATGTAACGTTCCTCTTGTAAATGTCGACTATAAATAATATTGTTGATTTTGATGGAGATGCCGTAACGAGTATGAGGGAGATGTTGTAACGTTACTTTTTACTTGTCGATTATGATGTAGATGTTGTAAAGTTACTTTTTACTTCTAAACAGTAAAATGCAATAAATATATTTTGTGGGCCATCAATTAAAATTAAAATAATTAAAATTAAAATTAAAACAACATGTATTTTGAAAAAGATGTTAGAAATCAATGACTATATAAACACCAAGTGATAATACAAAACACTACATAAAATATTATAATACACGACAAAGAGAAGAGAATGCCCATTAATAAAAATAATAATCTCATTTGGACCTAACTATGTAATAAATATTATGTCAGCCATGAATAAAAATATTAATCGCAATTTAAATTTAGCTCCTCGTGATCTCTAGTATTAATGCAAAAACCTTTCCCGAGTTTTAATTGCAAAACCATACCTGATTTTTAAGGCTGTGTTTTTTCGAGACCAAGCATTTAAGATATGCCTAGTTAAATAGCCTTAAACAACTCCTTTGGTACCAAGCATTTAAAATATGTCTCGGTTGATGATGATGATGATGCGTAACGTCCACTAACAGACTTTGGTCTATCATACCTAAAGAAACCAGTTAATTAGTTTGTTTTAAAATTGTATTTGTGTGCTCAAAGAGCTAGGTGAGAAGACTCCCAAGCTCACTATAATTTTGACAAGTTAAAAAGCTACGAAGGTCAGTATTGCAAGAAAGATTATGAAAATGAGATGTAATGTGGGTGTACTCAAGTAACTCTAAGAGGAAGTGATTTTCGTCTTCAATGTTCCTATTCTCAGAGAGATGCAAATCATTTCCACCCATGGTGTTTTAGGAAGAGTCCGATGACCAATTTCACTATGGAGCTCATGAGAGTTCGTTCTTATCTTGGCTATATTAGTTTTTTTCTTTGAACTGGTTAAAATAGAGAAATACTTTTTATATTATAGAGTAGGGTTCATGTTCTCCTTCTAATATCTTAATTTTCTTTTAGCCTCTAAATATTTATCACACCACAGTTTCTCTTAAACTCAAAAGTAGCAATATTTTTGATGTTAAATATCGTTAAATAGCTCTTTTGATAGTGGTTGATACAAAATCCCAAAGGAGTAAAGTAGCAGAGAATTCCTAGCTCCATTACACCCACAACTCCACAAGCGTGAAGATATATGGTGGTAATAAATGGATGCATGTATTTCGGGTGGTAATAAATGATCCGATGGATTTCTTCTTGGCGATTCTCTATGTGTGGACTTCCCTAATGCGACATGAACTCTCCGAGATGTCCCCCCGTCTACCTGCCAATGGCTGCTTGTTTTTCACTTTGGCTCACGTTAGGGTTTGGCAGTGGTCTGTCGCTTGCTCTCTCTTTGTCGTGAGTGTAGCCGGACTTCCATGTATGGAAAATTTGGAGCGTTTAGGTTTTGTTGTAGATTTGGTGTGCACCCATCACCAATAATCCATGTGAAAACATGCCCAAGTTTCACCCAAGCTCTGCATGAGTGGTTTCTTCTCATCATTCTGACGTGGGAAGTGTTAGTTTCACTCTGCCATCTCTTTGAGTGTTTATGTTGATCCCAATTTTGTCACTATTCTTGGCTTGTAATTTACTCTTTTGGCATCTATTTTGTGACCGTTTTGACATGTTTATTGTCATACATCCTATGATTCAGCCCCAGGTATGAACACATTAGGAATTTATGCAAGCCTTGGTTTATTTTTATTATTTCATGATTTTACCAAGCAATTATGTTATAATTGGAAATATGTGTGATATATGAATTTGTGTTGCAGATCGTAGTCTTTAAACGAGCCAACATTGGACACTCATTCACGCTAGATATACGTAGAGCATATGCAGCTTGCCATTCAGCCTCCCAATCATCCCACACACTGTTAGTTGGCATATTCCCAAGTGATTAAAGTGCAAAATGGTCTTTAGCTATTTTGTTGTCCATGTGTTTGATGCTACGATGGTTGTTTCTATGAGAAGGCTCACCATCATGCTTTCTCCATTCGACACCGCAATCCAAGTCCATGTAAATGAGAATCTATATGCCAGAGTACGCGCAAGGAGAACCGACGCACGACGGAGCAATAGCAATATTGTGCGTTGTCGTATGGTTGTTTGTTCGCCATAAAGGTCGAATATTTTAGGAGCGATCGACCACTGAAAGGGTGGACCCGCTCATCCTTGTAAACATTATATATAGTCCTTTCCAAGCGAAAGCAAAGTTAGTTAGCTAGTTTTAAAATCTATCACTCAACATTAGAAAGGAAGCTCTGTGGAAACTCTGTTCTGAATGTTAATATAAATCCTATTTTCACTGTGTATACATGTTCTTACTATGAGTGATTGATTGAAACACCACCCTGATTGTTGAGAGGGCCCCTCAACAACCAGTGGTTTCCATTCATGTGTGTGTTCTTGTTATCTCCTTTCTCACAGATAAGTAGTTTCTATTTATGCTTTATTTATGCAAATTGGTTTCCTGTTAGGTGATATTGTTCATTTCCTTGTTTCCTATAGCATATGGTTTATTATGAGTAATGTCGTGCTGTTAATACAATTTCTATTTCTTGAATTAAAGTAATCAATCTCGCACGTAGTTTGTTTCTAGTTTTCCTTTTAGTTTTGCTTCTAGTTTCCTTTTCGACTTAATATCAAATGTTAGGTTTGCCAATTAGATAGAATTTAGTTAATTTAGTATCCTAGGTTCAGTTTGTAGTTAGAATTAGTTATGTGAATTATTTTTAGCTATGAACTAGTTTTAGTTATATTTCAGTTTGTTTCATTTCATAATAGGGAATAGTCTCTTACAACCATAAATTTGTACCAATAATATCTTGCCTATTTCAATTATTAACTAGGTTCAATTACTATCCTTTATGCATCCTATTCTCATATGCACAAAATCACCTGATATTTAGATCATTTAGCCCATTTATTTCCTAATTTCCATTGTTTTCCTCATACGAACTTTCATTCAAACCGTCCATTCAGATTTCCATTCAACCCTTCGTCCAACCTTTAATATTTCCCATTCTATTTTGTAATTAGACAATGATTATATCTATAATTCGGACCTTGGTCTAGATCATTTAAAGTATCTATCAAGTTCCATCCCTATCATTCACTTCCTTTTACCTTAGTATGTGTTGAATTGTGTTTTGTTCTGTCTCTTTTGTTTTTGATTTCTTCATTCGTTACTGTTCTAATGTTTGGGAATTATATCTCTAGCTCAGTTTAATTTATCTTTGTGTATATTGAATTTAGTATTAAACATATTAATCTCTAGAGAAACACGCAAGTACTTTGTAAATTGATCATAGCATAGGACTTGTGTAATGTCCCTCTTCTATGCCCTTAAATATCTTGTAACTTTGAATGACTAATGTACTTATTCTCTCGTGAGGAGCTCAAGGCCAAGGCCCCACCAGCAGAACCTTGTTTGTTAGGTAAAGAAATTTACTAAATACTGGACTTAGGGAACTTAAGACATGAACGCGACATGATTCAGATAGTCGAGTCCACTAGGAGGAGATAATGGGGACCTTTCAACCTAGTGTCCATACAATCTTGATGAGCTAGCAGAGATAAGCTAGCTACCATAAGAAAAATGATGATAGTAGCATAGAGGTAAAACTATGGTAAGAACAATATATATTTAAACATATGCACACATATATTTATGTAAGGCAATCATATGTACATAT
>LPNX010892907.1:17836-46561 GCA_001517045.1 Pseudotsuga menziesii | reverse complement strand
ATATATATATATATATATATATAAGACTATACCCTCTTCTGGTGTCAAAACGATGGAGATCATACCCCACACCTCTTTTGGTAGTACATTCCACTTTTGCGTTCGAATGTTGAGAAAAATCTAGATCCAGCGTCTGTGCTTTAGATATTGCAAGCATAGGAAATCGACTTAATGATTAAATCTTAGGGTTTCCAGGCTATATATTTATGGAGTCTAAAAGTAAAGATGCGCGACCTCTTGTAAACCACGATCTCCATAATGGAATAGGGAACGACTTGTTAATTTCCAGGAATGTTGGTTTTTCTGTTACAGTGACCCCAGTAAACTGAGCCAGCATTGTGGGTTGCACTTTGATGAGAATTTGCTGTCTTTTTCTATTACAGCGACCCCAGCAAACTGAGCCAGCATTGCGGGTTGCACTTTGATGAGAATTTGCTGTCTTTTTCTGTTACAACGACCACAGCGAACCGAGCGAGTATTGCTGGTTGCACATTGGATGAGATTTTGCTGTTTTATTTTTCTTGCTTTAGGGTTTAGTTTTTGTGGATCTGGAATAACTGTTTGCACTTGCGTTTTTTTCTTGCGTTGTGCTAAAAATCTAGAATATTGTTTATACATGCGTTTTGTTAGAGTTTGGGTGGATTTGTTTATTGCCTGCATAATGCAGTGTTTGCATACTTCAGTGTTGGGCTTGGGTTATGAAACATGATCCCTAATTATTGCATTGTCTTATACTACCAACGTTTGGTTGATTTCATACCCTGATGCCTGCATTTACATAATGTGAGTGCTGGAATTTGAACCATAGCTCATGATTCCTGAAATATGTATATATATTTTTTGTTTTGATTTGATAAATTTGATCGAAGATCGAATACGTGGTGAGAACCTTTGACCTGTTAAACTCAGATATGATAACTTATATTGTTGAATGCATTTTTATGCGATTAGTTTAGATGTGAGATTGCCATGCGTCTGATTGGGAATGAAACCAAATTTCATTGCAGAGCATGTATTTTTCCTTTTACTGGGTGATATCCCTTTTCAGAGGATCGACCTTGAAACTTATTATAAGACCATTGCCTATTTAAAATTCAGATCGTGTAGTTCCCTTCTGTTGGGATATGTTCCTTTGGAGGATTGACCCATGAAACACTTTATATGTTCATCACTTATTTGATTGCAGGATGTCGGTTCCTGTTGGGAAGGGTGATCTCATTTTTAGAGAACTAATCCTTGAAACTTTTAACATTTTTTACTGCATATTTATAGAGGGTGTGTTCCCATTTATGCTGGGGAAACTCTCTTTTGGGGAATCAACCCTTGATCCCTTTTGTTGACTATGTTGGATTTATGGCATAAATATATTAATTGATTAAAGCACTCAGATATACTATTGAATTGGATTTATAGTATAAAGGTAATGCTTGATAAAAGAACTTAGATCTAAAGCACAATATATTTGGTTGATAAAAGAACTTAAGGATGAAGCTTGCATCCGTGAAAGACAGACGAAGAATATACTTTGTTTTGGAAATCATTGCAAATGAATTTATGGCCTCCCAACTTTCTGGAACATCTTCATCTGGGAGACTTGAACTAATTACCTTAGGTCATATTGTAACAACCCTCTCAAGAGAATCCTATATATTTTGTAAATTCAAGTGTTATTGTATTTGTCTCCGGGTGAGGAGCTCAAGGCCAAGGCCCCTCCGGAAACAAAGCTTCCAAACTATATAGGTAAAACTTAGGGATCATAAAGGAAATAGGAACAAAAAGATTAAAGGATCTATAAGAGAGATAGCGGCATCTAGATTAATATTTGAATCTAGAGAAAGAGGGACTTATGCTCGACATACCTAAGTAAATTCAAGAAATTATAACAATTTTCCTTCAACGACTTAGGTGACATCCTAAGAGGAAAGGAAGTCGTGGAAAAGATCAAATCCTCGATCGAAAGGAAGTAGTACATTAAAGTACATGGGCTGTCCTTATAAGGAAGGTAACGATAGATTTCAGTCTTAAAAGACACTGATTGAAAAACAAACCCACATATATATTAGGTAATTAATTAAATTTAATGGATTTAGAGTCCTTTGGAAAAAAGGGCATGATTAATCAATAATTAAAATGTCCATCATAAGAAAAGAGAAATGATGGATTAATAATGAAATCTATCATATAATGATAGACTAGATCCTTAAGAGTGACAAGGGTTATATTTCTTTAGAATCTAAATGACAGATTCATATCCTTTTTAGACATTAAGCCTTTGTTAAAAGGACATGTATAATTATAATAAAGTCTAAATAATGGATTAATTTCCTTCATAAGACACTCATACATACATCAATTAAAGGAATCCTTTATTCGTCATACCTTAATGGAAATACTCGTTGGGCAGGTCACATGCCTTGGATTAAATTTTCTTTACAACAACTTTTTGGCGAAGACCACCGTGACAGAATTATTGTCCTAGAATTTGGGAATTATTCCCACAACATGAAGTGCTGCCAATACCTTAAAGTTTTTCAGACAGTCAGAAGGTCAGCACACCCCCCGGCTCTTAGGTAGGAAGGGGAATAATTAATAATCAAACGTTCACATGCTAAGGGAGAACAATGGCTGCGAGAGGTGAGTGTTCTCTACGCCTTTAAAAGAAAAGAGGAATCACTACCAAAGGGGGGTTTTTCGCTGTGGTGAAGATGTCCATTGCTATAGAGTAGGGTTAGCATTATAACTCATGGCTGCTGTAACCTGCTACAGCGTGGGAATTTGCGATAAGAGGTATACATTGTCCATAGAGCTTTTTATTGCATAGCGTTCAGATTTTTTTACGGTTTCCCTTATATTTTGCTGAAGGTTTTCATATTTCGGGAATCCTTTATAATTGCTGAAGGATTTAGGTAAAATGCCGCCCCATCACCTCCATTCAATTATATGGATAAAGGTTTATTTTTAGTTGGGCGTGAGTAGTAGACAACCTGCATGCTCCTCTTGTTTCTGGCTTCGTTTTTCCTTGGGCCTACTCTCCCTAGAATGAAAAATGTTAGAATAAGGGAAAATGAGCAACCATTCCAGTGGGTTTTGCTGGGCATATACCCGATACCCATGCAATCTTCTTTTCACCCCCAGTAATTTCCTCTTTCTGAAGTATGATGTTATGAGAATTTTGTCACGTCTCCTATTTTTTTTCAATTAAGAGAAAACTGTTCAATCATAACGCTGCGAGATATTTGGTTGCTTTGTCATTCCTGTAGCTCTTTAGGCTAGCTTGCTTTGGATCTATTGTTCAATTAAGAGAAAATTGTTCAACTATGATGTTGCTTGTGTTTTTGTTCAATTTATAATGCTTGTAGATGTGTACTCGCATTGGAATTCCTATAGCTAGGTTAGCTCATTAATTAAGAGAATATTGGTCAGTTGTAATGTTGTTTGTTGAAGATCTATTGTCTTATTAACAGAATATTATGCTATTATAATGCTTGCAGATCTGTTCTTGCATTGGCATTCCTCTAGCTAGGTTAGCTATTTCGGATTTTGTTCTTAGCTCTTCTTGTACGAAGCCTGGGATCTCATTTTAAATGGCCAAATAACTAGGATTGGATTTAGAGGTTGCCCACGGTTTCGCTTTATCCTTTGTTTTTTTATTGAAGGCGTAGGAATTGGTTGCAAGGGGGGATACCTTTGGTTTTGGGGAATTATTGCCAGTATAAGCATTTCCTTGCTGCATCTTGATCATTGTTGTATTTTTTTTATTACATTAAAACCTAGATGCAACTGACCATATACCTCACTGGGTTTTTGTTTTCCTAAGGATCTGTAATATTCATGGTTGCGTTCAGGCTTTTCCCATGTGCAGATCTAGAAAACCCTAGATGAGTTTGTCCATCTACCTCACTGTTTGTTTAGATGCTTAAGGGCATGTCATCTCCATGTTTTGGCTTTGATTTTATTCTATAGCTATTTTAGCTACTGACCTATGGCTACGATATGTGTAAGTATTTGATTTGAAAACTATAGAGTTGAGTATTGTAGACCCGAGGTCTGTGCTGGTTTGGTGTATAGGTCTGAAGAGGAATTGAGTTATAGGACTACTTCTGGTGCAGATTGCTTGTTAAGAGGATAATGTACTGCATAGTAGTTACCAAGTGAAATCTCTAAAAGATACATAGATATGCGAAATAGCTTTCTTAGAACATGGAAATGAGACAGAAATTGCATGATACATTAATTTGTACTTTTACCATGGTCACTTAGTAAAAATGAATTTATGCTTGAAGATAATAAAAACAATGACCACATATGGCATATTTCTTATGGTGAATTTTATCACAAGATTGTTAGGATTTTGTATAAGAGAATATTTCAAGAATAATAAAGGGGTTGTTAATGATTTTCTTCTATGAGCTGTTTATAAGGGTCCTAAAAGAGGGCTGTTGAGTTACAAGTGTCTCTCTGCGAAGAGCCTTGAGGTAAGATAAAAATTGGCCACGAATGAGCCATGATTTTTGTAAGCACTCTATTTTGATAAAGAAATAAAAAGAACAAATAAATTGGTGGATGTAGCCTCGTGGACGAGGTGAACCACGTGAATATGGTTGTCTCATTTTCATTATTATGTTGTGCATGCTTATTTATTTTACATGATGATGTTGTTATGAATGCAGTCTAAATGTTTTAATTGGTGAAAGATTACTAAAATTTTTATGCTTCCAGACTTCTTGAATGGTTTGTGGCTTTAAGATATCAGTGGTATTCTAAATATGGTATCAGAGCAAGGTTGAAATGCTCGGGCCTATTGGGCTCAAAATGCTCCAGCATGTTTCGTTTTAAGTAACGATTGAATTTCTCTCTGTGACCCAGAAAACCAACAAGTTCTCACTGTTCGTCTAATCTAGGTCCCTTAAGTGTACCCAATACACATGTTTATTGAGTTGTGCAGGGGAAGTCGGCAGAAGGGAGGAGCTGTGTGCATCGAGAAGAAACTCTTTACTATTCAAAAATGAGGGCCAAGTGGAAGAAGAAGTGTATGAGGCGTCTGGAAAGGAAGCACAGGAAGATGAGGCAGAGATCGAAGTAAAAAGGTTATGCATAGTCCAAGTTATATATCATGACTTGTTTTGAAATATTTTAATTGGTTTTTGGATGAATGTGTTGAAATACCTGTTAATACTCTTGCATATACAGAAAGGATTGGCAGTAGGGATCTAGGTGTTTTATGGTAATTATATGAGGAACACCTTACACTATATGTTCCAAGTGCTATACTATGTCTTGTATACTGTCAATGAAACGTTTTTATTTTGGACAACTAATGTAAAGTCTGTGATGTACTATGTCTTGTATGTTGTCTATGAAGTATTTTAGTAATTTTTCTTTTCGAATGACTGATGTCAAATATGTTACATATTCATATGGGAGTTAGGACAATATACGAGGAAAAATTTGTAATAGGGCCTTTAGAGCTTTTTTTTTCTGTATTGATCTTTTCTATGCTACTTTTTGTATATGCCAACCTTTTCACTGGGCTTTTGATTCTGATATATGCTTGGTGTTAGGTTGTTTTCCATGTACATGGGATGTATAATTGTATATTGCATGTGTTGGGTTGTTTTCCATTGACATGGACATGCATAATTGTATTGTGCATGTATTTTTGGTAAATTATGCTCATTAATGCCAATGGGTTTTCTTAAAGTGGGAATGGAAGGGGATACAATAATGGATGGTGAGTTCAGTCATGGTTCCCCGAAGTCTGTCACTCCAAACTGTATCAATTAATTTGCTTTATTACTTGCCCTTGGTCCACTGCTAATTTCCTCTGTATATGGCACTCACCCTACAACTTGTCTCAGACCCTCATCATCCATCATTTCTACATTGATTACTTGGATTGGAATAGGTGCACCATTCAAGTGTTAGGAAATCATGCGTTATAAATCTTGCTCAGGTGTGCATGGATGTGTCAACAGTGTAGGAAAACAAGCAAAGGTTTGCTATAGAAAAAAAATATAGTTCTCAACTTATTGCCCAGCTTATCGTAAGAATACACAACTAAATTATCAAGATAATTGGTAGGTTTCCTTTCAATTTTTTCCAAAATGATTGGTAAGATTCATTTCAGAATTTTCAAAATGATTGATTGGAGTGCTTGATGCTTAAATGACAATTCCGAAGCTGTGACTATAGGGTGTACAATATGCATATGAATTATTGTACTCCCAATTTAATCTGTGAGCATAATAGAAAATGCCTCAAATATGTAATTGCATTATATAAATATAGTTGGAAGAGCTTCAAGGGATGTGGGAGTCTTATCTTAATTAAGAAATGTTAGGTTTACATTACCTAAAAACAAATGTCATTGCTGGAAACTAGTTGAACTAGATTACTAATACCATTCAACATTTATCTCTCATTACCCAGGAAGAGTGATTCGAAAAGAAAATCTCCTTTAAGGATCACCTTATCATTCGTAAAAGCCGCAACCATTCCATTAAATGTTTTCTTGAAAATGAATATTGTTTAGTTACTATGGAATCGATTTAATTACTGTGCATTGCAGGTAATTATTTATTGAGCGGCAACCATTTCATGGTTTTTGGAATTGAATATTATTTAGTTATTATGGAACTGATTTAATTATTGTGCGTTGCAGGTAATTATTTATTCAACATTAAAATGTTTTCTTGGAATTGCATATTGTTTAGTTACTATGGAATAGAGCTTAGAGTCTTTACTTTTAGGCGTCTATTGCTTTATTATATTTGTTTGGGGTAACTCCCTGAATGGAGGTAGGGAAAGTCCTTGCTGCAATGAAGACGAATGTATAAAGGTTATATTTATGGGGATCTTAAATCATATATCCACCACAAGTCTGGTTATATGGTAGGTTCATTAGAACGATTTAATGAATAACAATATGTCTACCTTGCCTTGGCATAGCATGTAAATTTAATGATCAGCTTATTTAGGTTATGCATTAAAGAAGCTGATGATGTTATAATGAATTGTTATGTTTCTAATGTATCTTTACACATGCACCTATATTGTGTCGGTTAGGTTGTTTTATCATTAGAAGTAATAAATTTGTATAATCTGGTTGTTTATAAACTAACGGTGGATGATGTCTACATACTAACTTTGCAGGCTTCACCGATATTATGACAATTGCTACAATTGGCATGCATTATGGTATATAAATCTGCCTACATATGTAAGTTGTGATAAAAAAAGAGTAAGGAGTAACTTTCTATACGATTTACAAGGTTAAATAACTCATGAATGGCAATTAAAATCAATGCAACTATGATAATTAATTATTTTGGGGTATTCACAATATGATAAACTAACACCCATAGAGTGCTTGCAGGCATGGGAAATTATGGCCATGAAAAAAGGCTAAAAGATCCAGGACTATGATGAGTTAAATATCATGTGTATAAAGTTGTCACCATGAGGGTGGTGATGGAGGTAGTGGTTGAAAGCTACCTTGTTTTCCCTTGGGCCAGCGAGGGACCACTATGCATTCTGGGGATGCCTAGATGTAAGACATTTGGTTAAGACTCATTTTTCACACATTAGAGGACTGTCACATGAGTGGGGGACTCTGTGAAGAGAATAACCTCTAGGCGTTGTGGGGGTGTGCGAGAACGGAGTGCCTTAGCTTGGTGAAGCACCCTGAAGAGCACAAAAGGAAATACAAGGGTATCGTCCTTGTGTTGGGTGGCTTGAATCGGTACTGGGAGTACTGTTAGCACTTGGTGTGCTGGGATGGAGGAACATCCAGAGAAAAGAATAATGATAAAGCACCCTGAATAGCACAAAAGGAGATACACGAAGGGTTGGTATCATCCTTGTGTTGGGTGGCTTGAATTGGTACTTCGGGTACTGTTGGCACTTGGTGTGTTGGGATGGAGGACATCCAAAGAAAGGAACAATGCGGGAAAAGATATGTGCATTATAGGTAAACTTGTACCAATGAGGTAATATGTTCATTTATTGATGTATCAATGGCATTGTGGAAATAATTGGGTATTATGGAAACAATGAACACTAGAAAATTGTAGATGGTTACAATGCAAAAGAGTCTATGGCTGATATTTAAATTGTATTGTTATTTTGTACCTGATGTACTGCTGAAAAAAAAAAGAAAAAAAATTGGGCTAGACCCGAATTTGTTGCATAAAAAATTGCAGATTTATGAACAATAGCGACTCAAGAAGATACCGAAAGATTGCAAGGGATCATCATGAAAGGACGAGGACAAGAAAAGCGACAGAATGGAAGCCGGATAATGCTTAAACATAAGAACACCGAGGACGATGTTATTTTAAGGGGGAGAGGATGTAACAACCCTCTCGAACCCTAGATATTTTGTAAATTCAAGTGTTATCATATTTGTGTCCGGGTGAGGAGCTCAAGGCCAAGGCCCCTCTGGAAACAAAGCTTGCAAACTATACAAGTAAAACTTAGGGAGCATAAAGGCAATAGGAACAAAAAGATTAAAGGATCCATAAGAGAGATAGCGGCATATAGATTAATATCTGAATCTAGAGAAAGAGGGACTTATGCTCGACATACCTAAGTAAATTCAAGAAATTATAACAATTTCCCTTCAACGATTTAGGTGACATCCTAAGAGGAAAGGAATTCGTGGAAAAGATCAATTCCTTGATGGAAAGGAAGTAGTACATTAAAGTACATGGACTGTCCTTATAAGGAAGGTAACGATAGATTTCAGTCTTAAAAGACACTGATTGAAAAACAAACCCATATATATATTAGGTAATTAATTAAATTTACTGGATGTAGAGTCCTTTGGCAAAAAGGGCATGATTAATCAATAATTAAAAAGTCCATCATAAGAAAAGAGAAATGATGGATTAATGATGAAATCTATCATAGAATGATAGACTAGATCCTTAAAAAAGACAAAGGTTATATTTCTTTAGAATCTAAATGACGGATTCATATCCTTTTAAGACATTAAGCCTTTGTTAAAAGGACATGTATAATTATAATAAAGTCTGAATAATGGATTAATTTCCTTCATAAGAAACTCATATGTACATCAATTAAAGGAATACTTTATTCGTCATACCTTAATGGAAATACTCGTTGGGCAGGTCGCATGCCTTGGATTAAATTTTCTTTACGACAACTTTTTAGGGAAGACCACCGTGACATAATTATTGTCCTAAAATTTGGGAATTATTCCCGCAGCATGAAGTGCTGCCAATACCTTAAATTTTTTCAGACAGTCGGAAGGTCAGCACACCCCCCATCTCTTAGGTAGGAAGGGGAATAATTAATAATCAAACGGTCACATGCTAAGGGAGAACAATCGTTGCCAGAGGTGAGTGTTCTCTACGCCTTTAAAAGAAAAGAGGAATCACTACCAAAGGGGGGTTTTTCACTGTGGTGAAGACGTCCATTGCTATGGAGTAGGGTTAGCATTATAACTCATGGCCGCTGTAACCTGCTACAGCGTGGGAATTTGCGATAAGAGGTATATGCTATCCATAGAGCTTTTTATTGCATAGCGTTAAGATTTATTTACGGTTTCCCTTATATTTTGCTGAAGGTTTTCATATTTCGGGAATCCTTTGTAATTGCTGAAGGATTTAGGTAAAATGGCGCCCCATCACCTCCATTCAATTATATGGATAAAGGTTTATTTTTAGTTGGGCATGAGTAGTAGCCAACCTGCGTGCTCCTCTTGTTTCTGGATTCATTTTTCCTTGGTCCTACTCTCCCTAGAACGAAAACGTTAGTATAAGGGAAAATGAGCAACCATTCTAGTGGGTTTTGCTGGGCATATACCCGACACCAATGCAATCTTCTGTTCACCCCCAGTAATTTCCTCTTTCTGAAGTATGATGTTATGAGAATTTTGTCACGTCTCTTGTTTTTTTTCAATTAAGAGAAAACTGTTCAATCATAACGCTACGAGATATTTGGTTGCTTTGTCATTCCTGTAGCTCTTTAGGCTAGCTCTCTTTGGATCTATTGTTCAATTAAGAGAAAATTGTTCAACTATGATGTTGCTTGCTTTTTTGTTCAATTTATAATGCTTACAGATCTGTACTTGCACTGGCATTCCTGTAGCTAGGTTAGCTCATTAATTAAGAGAATATTGGTCCACTGTAATGTTGTGTTGACGGGCATATGTGACTATGCATGCAACGGGGGAAGACAACCCAGACCGGGATCCTTAAAGTAGGCTCCAAGCTGTTTGGGATGGTTGTTCCCGACAGGTTTAAAGGCTCTGTTCGCCTGAAAGTCTAACTAAAGAAAAATCTAAAATATAAAGCTAACACTACTAATTATTTATCAGATATATACCTATCTGTGTACAAGTTAATGAATGTTATTAATTACAGAATTGATCCACATAAGTTAAATCAGTTTATATTACAAAGGTGGAAGTTAAATAACTATTAACAGACTTGATCAATTACAAAGATACATTATATACACCTGGACATTAATCAGAAATGAAAAAGAATAGTTTGAATATGACATGAATATAAACATCTGATTCAAATAGAAATCTAAATAATATAATTAATAGAAAAGGAATTATACTAACCTAATCTAAGTACTATCCTGATCAGGAGTGATGCAAATATTTAAACTGAAATTGAATATGCTAATGGGACTATCAATAATCTTGAAAATATTCAAAATAAATTCAGAAATCACCAAGATCATATAATAGACACGTAAACCACATACGTAATAATGTCAATCATCAAATTCACAATATGACATTCATTAACAGATCGATAATCAGCATAAGTCAATAGTCATACATAATATATTTGCACAATTTCTTAAAAGAGATTATGACAAACATAAATAATATAGAAAAACAGTAACAAGACTAGGGATAGTATAAACACATATGCAAAGTATAAAACTGTAAACATATATATAAGTTATCACCAGTTTAAAAGATTGTATCTGCTGACAGGAAACGACCTCGAGTTACAGAAGGTCAAAGCGTATTATTGTCTTCCCGTTTCCCAAACTAACGACCCACTTTTACTCTTCCCAAAGAATTTTTTAAATAGTTTTTCTTGGGAAAAGATGAGTCATTAACAAATCATACCGAAAATAGAAACTTTTTTGCAAAAATCAAGGGACTGAGATACTCTAAAAGAACACCTATGAATTTGACTTTTAAAAAGTCACTCAAAATATGAACATCGAATATATCCTCATCATATGAGTCACCATTGCTTCCTCCATTCCATCCATGAATGTTCCACATAATCCTCATCTGCTCCATAATCCTCGAATCAGCCTATTTGATCATTAAAATAATAATATTAGAAAACAATACGGGAAAGATGAAATTATAATATTAGAAAAAGAATATGCATACAACATCTTCACAATCATTATCTGATTCATCATTAATTTCATATCTAACTTTTCAAAAGGGTACAGAAAAGCTCGCAGGTGGCAGATCCTTTAGATCTAGCATAGCTTGAGCTACAGAGGATATTGGACCAATGACTTGATCCTAATCAACAAACTTAGGTTCATTCTATATCATACTTTTCTTGTTTTATATTCCTATCATTCTCAGAATCAAAATCAACTATTCATGCCCATAACCATTTCATGAAATTGAAGATAACAATCGAATAATAATTCCAACTCAGCCATGAAGAAAATCATTTATGTCACTTCAGAATGTTTCTGTCATTTTCAACAAGACAGTAAGAGTCATCAAAATCAGGCACACTCAATCATTTCTTTCCAGAATCTAGTTGAATCTATGATATCGAAGTTTAAATTTCAAACTGAAACAAGACTCAAATGCTCAAGACTGTATTTTAAACAAATAGCATAATGATTTCCAGTAGACTTGATTCGAATGACAACAATTCAAAATAGACATCTATTTCTGCAATCGTCTTTTGGGTCACGGTCATAACAGAAACTAAATCACGCATAATGATAAACATAATAATCATGTATTATCATCATCATGAGAATATTCTAGGAATTAAAACCAAAGATGAATAAACCGGTTTCAACAAGTCTAAATATCTCATATCCTCATGGTTAAAAATTTTAGACATGCCTAGACCGACTCGTGGAAAGAATTCTGCACTATTAATCATCATGACAAACTCTAAAAATGGAAATGAGACATGACTAATCTCGCAATCAGGAGTATGAGCATATTCATATCGAACCACTACCAAAATGAGCCAAACCCTGATAACTACAACATCAAAGTATAATAGTTTTGACACAGTCATAAAAAATTTACACAAGGTCATGGACAGATTCTAAGACCATTTCAATTTTGGTTGTTCCTGCAAGCCTCTCTGAATTTTGAGAAACAGATTTTTTGCGTTAACAAAACCTTACAACATTTTCTGAATCGCTACAAACTCAGCAAACAAGAAACTGATACTAGAATAGGAACATTATTTGATAATGTAGTCTCGACAAGACCCTTGAAAACGTAGTCTTCGGATTTCCATAATTGTTTAGCAACAAACTATTACTTGAATTTTAATTTTAAGAGAAGAATCATCAATTCTAGAGTTAAGGATAAGCATTATCATCAAGGTTTGATCAGAACTAAAAGTTTGCAGGCTGATAAAAACAGAGATGAAATCCATAACTGAAATTAAATTCATAGTTATTTTTGTTATCAAAATGATTAGTGAGCTTCCTACCAGATTTATAAGGTTATGAATTCAGAATCAAAATAGAGCTTTAATCAGGTTGATACTTTGTGAATCGGGCTGAGAAACACTTAGCTAAACCCTAGGGATCAATGTTACCCATTCAACTCCTCATACTCAGCTGAAACGAAAGGATGTTGCGAAGCTTTCATGATACGCAGAATCGATAAAAATCCTAGATGCCTGCAACCAAAATCGCATGAAGAAACCCGTGCTTGTACTCAAAGCACAAAAACTCGACAGAGCCATACAATTGGTGTGATGTCAAAATTCCAACTCCGAGCAATTCCTCTTCAAAACCCGAGCTTGGAGTGTGATGGTGGTCACTTATTGCTTCCCATCAATAGCCTAGGTCAAACTCTTATTTGATGGCAGCTAATTTTGAATTCCATCAATAGCCTGATGTAATACTTCATCTATTTTCAATTTGCATGGGATTCCTTTAAGGCCTGACGCCTTGAATCTGTGACAGTGGCTTATATTTGAATCAACAAAAGCTCTCTCGACTCCATAATCAACGAAGCGAGCACAACGTAATGGAACTTTCCTTCTACAAACCTATATCCAGAACAAGACGCGGCCCTAACAGTAACATATAGACCAAATGACGAGTTTGAAAAATACTAAAGGCCAAGATAAAATTCACAATCTCTCTCATTTTCAAAAAACGGGTATTTTGTCAATCAATTAACATTTTGGTCTGAAACCTAACCAATTCGAAATATGAAACTCCCAATTCATCGAAAAAAAGAATCTACAACAGAAAATCATGAACAGAGATATCATTCAAAGACTTTTTCCATTTCACAGAATAATTATGAATAAAAATCAGAGATAAGCTTACCTGGAAGTTCACTGTTGTAAATTTTGCAGGATGAAATCGATGAGCAACTTTCCAGGATGTCCAAATTAGGCTTCACCTTACAGCATATGAACTAACATAATTTTCTATCAAAGTTCTCAGAAACCCCAATTGTGCAAGCATGAAAGAGTAACGAAACCCTCATTGATGTACTGTGCACAAAACTCTCCAACACAAGGTCACTGGACTCGACAAGTTTGCAAAGAATGTCGCATAACTCTTTAGAATGTTCAAGACTCATGTATGATAGCCATAAGAGTATAAACATGGATATCAAAACCCTAGGTGAAGTAACTCATACAAACTGGACAAGACCAAATAATACATCTCTCACGGCTTTTTCTGATGGAGAAAAAAGAAAGATATACCATTCCTCGCAGAGAAAAGACCAACTCCCTAACCACTCGGACGAACCATCAATGTTACACCAGGAAATTCATGATAAAACTCTAACCGTTACTATGAGTACACAGAAAGGGAAAAACGATTCAACCCTCACAGCTAGACAATAGGAAAAACATGATTCCAAAACCCCTATCCCAAGTCGACTAGCATGTTGTAATCGAGACTCATTACTCCCTGTCAAACTCATTATGACACTGAATACTTGTGAGTACAGTAGGTACTAGAGTCTCATTAAGTAACCTAATGCTAAAACCCAGGTGCCAATGTGATAGCTCTAAAGAGGACAGGTGATAAGATCATATCATCATCAAAATCAGAGTCGTATCAATCGATTTATTGCTTATATCATGTCGAGGATCAGTCATGAAAGATATCTTTGATGTTATGCAAGACGAGCATTAAAAACTCGAATAACCATGTGGATGAAACATCATGATCTTTTATAATAGAGATTTAATCACGTCATGATAAGAGAAAATGGAACATTATGAAAACCCAGGATGCCAAAGAACTTAGGCAATTGTTTGATCATAACAAATATGTGAAGTTTGCTAAGTTTTTCATTGAATCGAATATTCATAAAAATGACCATTAAGACAAGATTCATAAGTCTAGCAATGAAATACATTCTCATGAAGTGAAAATTTGATAGTATGAATGAATCAAAAGGAAAGCCTAGTTCATAAGCTGAGAATAAAATGTTTAAAGCATTGAGGGAGATTATGATCATGATTTTAGTTCTCAATAGAGTTCGAAAGACAGAATCATACAATACAAAAACGAGATGAATGAGTAGGACTCTGTATGCTGACTTCCTTTTATTACCAAATTTAATTCTTCAAATGGCTAATCGAAGTTGTGTGAGATACTATGCAGGTTCCAGATTCTCAGAGATCTCTTCGACGAGAGCATGACTTGTGGGAAGTCTTTTTTTTGAATTTTTTTTTAAGTGATCAACATTTATTTACAAAAATCAAACAAAGAGAAAATGCAATGTCAAAAACCAGAATAGCAATGAAAATTACCAAGGAAAAGACTCATAAGGCATTTCTGTAGCTAAAAACTACAGAAATAATTTTCTGTAGCCAACAGCTACGGAAATTTTAAAAATTGGTCAAACTTATCTTTGGGGGTTCCCTTTTCTTTGCAGCTTGGAAAGAGATCTTGTTGGGAGGCCAAAAAATGGCGACTCACAGGGCGAAGCAGTTATATCTACACAAACACACCATCTAATCAGATATCTTGAAGCATGAAGAAAAGATTGCCTTCAAATCAGATTGAAACTTTCTAATACAGAAATCAGAAAACTGTGCATTTTTTATGACACCAGATGTTAGACTATGTTTTATTTCATGTCTTTTATAATTATCCAGAGATTACTTTCAGGAATAACACAAATTTTAGAGTTTTTTCGGAAAATTGAGAACTTGGAAAGAAATTAGCCTTGGGAATTCAAAGAACTTCAAAAAAACTAACCCACATTTATTTATTTAGTCCCAATATTACAGCTCTATCCCTTCAACCAGCAGGCATCCATAGCCTCAAAAGGGGTAACTTTTAACCATGAATCCCAACATTCTTGTCCCAAGATAAAATTTCAACATATGAGCATTTAGGACTTCTGAATTCATTAAGGGTAAGAAGCATTGGAAACCCTTTACGAGTGCAGGATGACTTATGGATTCTTATAGTTTTGTAAAAATGTAGTACTTACGGATTTTTGGAATCCACATTGGTCACAAACAGAGCCACTCCAGCCAGTAGGTGTCCATAGCCTTGAAAGGGACCATCTTTTCACCCATTTTACCCAATGGCTTATATCCCTGGACAAATAAATTGAAGGTTTCATACCCAAAGTGCTGAGTGCAAATCTACTTAAATATCTGCATCTTATAATGGGGGAACGTTTCTGGAAACTCTTTACGAGTAGGATAGCATAAAGGACTTTAGAGATTACTGGTTTTTCGTATCTGACTTTCAGTTGTTTTCCCAAGGCTGATTTTCGACTGAGTAATGATATTCCTAGTAAAGATGAATTCGTGATCTATTAATTTCAGCAAATCTGAGGATAATGATAAAAGAAATAAAACTCAATTTAAGTCTTGGTCCAATATTCTTCTTTTCTTAACAACAGATTCAGTTTCTTGTGCATAATTTTCAGATCTAAAGCGAAGACATTTTTCTGACAGCTTGACTGTTTATTGTAATCAGATCTGTGAGTTTGTGCCAAAGACAGCTTCCAACGTTTAAATTTTTTTCTAGTTTTGACAAAAACAGAAGCAAAAAGAAAAGAAAGGAGAAAACATAAAATCAAAGAAAGAAGAATCAGAAAAAAAATTTACAAATGTATAGAATATACAATATTTACAAAAAGTTTTACTTAAGCAGGTCACTGAAAGTATGTTTTCAGAATTTGGCATTTACTGGAAAAGTTCAAAATCACCTCCCGGTGTCTGCTTTATTAAACATGACTAAGACCAAATGTAAATCAAAGTCTCTATTAACTATACAACTAACTTAAGAAAGGTTAGTGATGACAATGTTTTTTTTTAATCAGTCATGAGGAATTTGATTTAACAAGGTCTTTATTTGAAAAGAAAAAAAAGAAGACTCCTAAAAGGTCAACTAAAATTTTGCAGTTATGAGATCAAAAATATTCATCCAAAACATTCCATATCAAAGTTTTATAATTTTGTACATAAGAATATATTTAAACATGAATGTTTCTAAAGAGGAACGTAAAGAGAAGCAAAAATGAGAGAGGGTAAGGAATACATCCCTGCACGTGTTCATGGCCATCTCATTTTCAGCTTCGATACTTTTGTTATCTTCATACCTGCATTTATTGAAGAACAAACATAAATTAATCTAGATCTAAAACTAAGTTAAACGAATTAAATATTTACACATTAAGTAAATGAAAATTTCCAATGAAGCCATCGTAATAACTCCAATCCTGCAAAATCAAACAAAATGAAAGTCAGCAATAAGAATTGAAGTATTTTGAAACCAAAAATAAACAAATATGACTTACCGTTTTGACTTTCAAAAAACAAAGTAAATGCCAACTTACCATTCTCCTAAAACTTCGCAAGAAAAGATCTCTCGAGCCAATTTGCAATCCTATCATAATATGTGTGATTAATAACATAGGATTGTTCGAAAGAACATGGTAATGAGAGAGATATCTCGTGACAATCATGTGCTAAAGTTTTGTGCACAAAATCATGTGAAAGAAACAATTTTTCCTGTAGGTTTTTCTCCCTATGAACATCATCTTGCAGACAAACACGTCATTTAAAAAGATCATCAAATTCAGATTCAATTTTCTTAAATTCAAGTTCAAGAGTGTTCTCCACATTATGATTAATATCTTGATCAATTTGATAGGGATTAAATTCCTCATAATCACTAACTTGAGATGAACTAATGAAATCCAACAAGGTAGGTGGAAAATCATCATCAATCGTTGTAATATGTAAATTATTAATATGATGATGATCAACATTGACTTTACCTGTTTCATATCGATTTTCAAACTCAAGTGACTGATCATGATAAGATTGTTGATCTAAGAATTTCGATGAATCATAAGAGACTTCTTCAAGTCTGCTTGTTTGAATATTTCCTAATTCCCATGTATATAATTGAGAAAATGTTTCATGGGAAGAAAGGTTAATTTCTTCGTTTTCTAAATGCAATTCATGATTGTATTGCACCACATAAGATTGTGACAATGTGAAATCAAAATCATAAGAATATGAACTATGCATTGCCCCTTGATTAAAAATATCAGGGTACAAAGAAAAATATGTTGAAGCATCAAGAGAAGGAAATTCTTTTCATGGATAAGAAATATCATCATAGGAAGACTCTTCATTGAATAGTTCTTCTTCAAACGATGAGTCTATGGGTGGTTTGGTTTCTTCTTCTAGGATAAACTGATTAATATCTGCGACACGATCTACAGAAAAATCTAAACATAACAAGTTATCTGAGACCTTACTATGTTCATCATAAGAATATGAATGTGATATAAAGTCACTAGATCCTTTAGAATATGAATATTCGGGAATGATAAAATCTTCACAAGCTGAATCTCGAATCTCTTTAGCCAAACTAGAAGTTTTAGATTCAAGTTCTTTCATTTTTGAAATAAAAGTATTATCTTTTAAAACATGACAATTTTCTTCATAAACTTCTTTCTCATCCAATGAAGATATGGGCATATCATAATTTGAAATATCATGTTCTTCAAAATCCACATCCGTCAAAGTGAAAAACATTGTCAAACAAGGTTGGTTTTCTTCCACTTCTAAATTTTCAGAATTTTCATGAAAAGCTGAATCAACCTGTGAATAATCATTTGATAAAAATTCAGATTGATTAGCTTTAAAATCTTGTTCATTTGAAATAATCGAATGATGAAACCATTCACTTAAACAAGGAATATCTTTCGAAGGAAACATATAACAAAGATGAAGAAATCTATTGATGAAGTCTTCCACTGATTCATCTTTATCTTTCCTTAAATTTTTTAATTCAGTGCACAAACTAATGAAATCATAATCCCCAAAAGAAACTAAGAATACACTAATTAGATGTTCAAAAGAATAGATAGAAGCTACCGGCAAGGTCTCACACCATTTCTTGATTTGTCCTTCAAAAGTAAGAGTCAAGCATATGCACAAAACATCTTTATCAGTAATCTTGTGAAAGATACATTAATCAATAAATTGTAAAACATGTTCATATGCAGATGTTACTTCCTCACCATTAAACTTGTTTTCTGTTAATAGATCAACTATCCTTGCTAGAGTATCAACAATGATTTTCTGAGAAAAACATCTCCAAATCGGAACACAAGCCATTAATCAATGATATAGCTCCAGTAGACTAACTTGTCATCTACTAGCGCCCCTCCTTCTAGCGCCACTGTTGATGGGCGTATGTGACTATGCACGCAACGGGGGAAGACAACCCAGACCGGGATCCTTAAAGCAGGCTCCAAGCTGTTTGGGATGGTTGTTCCCAACAGGTTTAAAGGCTCTGTTAGCCTGAAAGTCTAACTAAAGAAAAATCTAAAAGATATAGCTAACACTACTGATTATTTATCAGATATATACCTATCCTTGTACAAGTTAATGAATGTTATTAATTACAAAATTGATCGACATAAGTTAAATCAGTTTATATTACAAAGGTGGAAGTTAAATAACTATTAACAGACTTGATCAATTACAAAGATACATTATATACACCTGTACATTAATCAGAAATGAAAAAGAATAGTCTGAATATGACATGAATATAAACATCTGATTCAAATAGAAATCTAAATAATATAATTAACAGAAAAGGAATTATACTAACCTAATCTAAGTCCTATCCTGATCAGGAGCGATCCAAATATTTAAACTGAAATCGAATCTGCTAATGGGACTATCAATAATATTGAAAATCTTGAAAATAAATTCAGAAATCACCTAGATCATATAATAGACACATAAACCACATACGTAATAATGTCAATCATCAAATTCACAATATGGCATTCATTAATAGATCAATAATCATCATAAGTCAATAGTCATACATAATATATTTGCACAATTTATTAAAAGAGATTATGACAAACATAAATAATATAGAAAAATAGTAACAAGACCAGGGATAGCATAAACACGTATGTAAAGTATAAAACTATAAACATATATATAAGTTATCACCAGTTTAAAAGCCTGTATCTGCTGACAGGAAACTGCCTCGAGTTACAGAAGGTCAAAGCGTAGTCTTGTCTTCTCGTTTCCCAAACTAACGACCCACTTTTACTCTTCCCAAATAATTGTTTAAATAGTTTTTCTTGGGAAAATATGAGTCATTAACAAATCATACCGAAAATAGAAACCTTTTGTAAAAATCAAGGGACTGAGATACTCTAAAAGAACACCTATGAATTTGACTTTCAAAAAGTCACTCAAAATATGAACATCGAATATATCCTCATCATATGAGTCACCATTGCTTCCTCCACTCCAGCCACGAATGTTCCACATAATCCTCATCTTCTCCATAATCCTCGAATCAGCCTGTTTGATCATTAAAATAATAATATTAGAAAACAATACTTAAAAGATAAAATTATAATATTAGAAAAAGAATATGCATACAACATCTTCACAATCATTATCTGATTCATCATTAATTTCAGATCTAACTTTTCAAAAGGGTACAGAAAAGCTCGTAGGTGGCCGATCCTTTAGATCCAGCATAGCTTGAGCTACAGAGGAGGTTGGACCAATGACTTGATCCTAATCAACAAACTCAGGTTCATTCTATATCATACTTTTCTTGTTTTATATTCCTATCATTCTCAGAATCAAAATCAACTATTCATACCCATAACCATTTCATGAAATTGAAGATAACAATCGAATAATAATTCCAACTCAGCCATGAAGAAAATCATTTCTGTCACTTCAGAATGTTTCTGTCATTTTCAACAAGACAGTAATTCATCAAAATTAGGCACACTCAATCATTTCTTTTTAGAAACTCGTTGAATCTATGATATCGAAGTTTAAATTTCAAACCAAAATAAGACTCAAATGCTCAAGACTGTATTTTAAACAAATAGCATAATGATTTCTAGTAGACTTGATTCGAATGACAACAATTCAAAATAGACATCTGTTTCTGCAATCATCTTTTGAGTCACGATCATAACAGAAACTAAATCACGCATAATGATAAACATAATAATCATGTGTTATCTTCATCATGATAATATTCTAGGAATTAAAACCAAAGATGAATAAACCAATTTTAACAAGTCTAAATATATCATATTCTCATGGTTAAAAAATTTAGACATGCCTAGACCGACTCGTGGAAATAATTATGCCCTATTAATCATCATGACAAACTCTAAAAATTGAAATGAGACATGACTAATCTCACAATCGGGAGTATGATCATATTCATATCAAATCACTACCAAAATGAGCCAAACCCTGATAACTACAACATCAAAGTATAATAGTTTTGACACAGTCATAAAAAATTTACACAAGGTCATGGACAGATTCTAAGACCATTTCAATTTTGGTTGTTCCTGCAAGGCTCTCTGAATTCTGAGAAACAGATTTTTTTCGTTAACCAAACCTTACAACGTCTTCTGAATCACTACAAACTCAGCAAACAAGAAACTGATACTAGAATAGGAACATTATTTTATAATGTAGTCTCGACAAGACCCTTGAAAACGCAGTCTCTGGATTTCCATAATTGTTTAGCAACAAACTATTACTTGAATTTTAATTTTAAGAGAAGAATCATCAATTCTGGAGTTAAGGCTAAGCATTATCATCAAGGTTTGATCAGAATGAAAAGTTTGCAGGCTGATAAAAACAGAGATGAAATTCATAACTGCAATTGAATTCACAACTATTTTTGTTATCAAAATGATTATTGAGCTGCCTACCAGAGTTATAAGGTTATGAATTCATAATCAAAATAGAGCTTTAATCAGGTTGATACTTTGTGAACTGGGCTGAGAAACACTTATCTAAACCCTAGGGATCAATGTTACCCATTCAACTCCTCATACTCAGCTGAAGCGAGAGGATGTTGCTAAGCTTTCATGATACACAGAATTGATAAAAATCCTAGATTCCTGCAACCGAAATCGTATGACGAAACCCTTGCTTGTACTCAAAGCACAAAAAATCGACAAAGCCATACAATTGGTGTGATGTCAAAATTCCATTTCCGAGCAATTCCTCTTCAAAACCCGAGCTTGGAGTGTGATGGTGGTCACTTATTGCTTCCCATCAATAGCCTAGGTCAAACTCTTATTTGATGGCAGCTAATTTTGAATTCCAGGAATAGCCTGATGTAATACTTCATCTATTTTCAATTCGCATGGGATTCCTTTAAGGCCTGGCGCCTCGACTCTGTGACAGTGGCTTAGATTTGAATCAACAAAATCTCTCTTGACTCCATAATCAATGAAGAGAGCACAACGTAATGGAACTTTCCTTCTACAAACCTAGATCCAGAACAAGACGCGGCCCTAACAGTAACATATAGACCAAATGACGATTTTGCAGAATACTGAAGGCCAAGATAAAATTCACAATCTCTCTCATTTTTAGAAAACGGGTATTTTGTCAATCAATTAACATTATGGTCTAAAACCTAACCAATTCGAAATATGAAACTCCCAATTCATCGAAAAAAAGAATCTGCAACAGAAAATCATGAACAGAGATATCGTTCAAAGACTTTTTCCATTTCACACAATAATTATGAATAAAAATCAGAGACAAGCTTACCTGGAAGTTCACTATTGTAAATTTTACAAGATGAAATCGATAAGCAACTTTCCAGGATGTCCAAATTAGGCTTCACCTTACAGAATATGAACTAACATAATTTGCTATCAAAGTTCTCAGAAACCCCAATTGTGCAAGCATGAAAGAGTAACGAAACCCTCATCGATGTACTGTGCACAAAACTCTCCAACACAAGGTCACTGGACTCGACAAGTTTGCAAAGAATGTCGCATAACTCTTCAGAATGTTCAAGACTCGTGTATCATAGCCATAAGAGCATAAACAAGGATATCAAAGGGCCTAGGCGAAGTAACTCATACAAACTGGACAAGACCAAATGATACATCTCTCACGGCTTTTTCTGATGGAGAAAAAAGAAAGATATACCATTCCTCGCAGAGAAAAGACCAACTCCATAACCACTTGGACGAACCAGCAATGTTACACTAGGAAATTCATGATAAAACTCTAACTGTTACTATGAGTACACAGAAAGGGAAAAACGATTCAACCCTCACAGCTAGACAATAGGAAAAACATGATTCCAAAACCCCTATCCCAAGTCGACTAGCATGTTGTAATCGAGACTCATTACTCCCTCTCAAACTCATTATGACACTGAATACTTGTGAGTATAGTAGGTACAAGAGTCTCATTAAGTAACCTAATGCTAAAACCCAGGTGGCAATGTGATAGCTGTTAAGAGGACAGGTGATAAGATCATATCATCATCAAAATCAGAGTCGTGTCAATACGTTTATTCCTTATATCATGTCGAGGATCAGTCATGAAAGATAGCTTTGATGTTATGCAAGACGAGCATTAAAAACTTGAATAACCATGTGGATGAAACATCATGATCTTTTATAACAGAGATTTAATCACATCATGATAAGATAAAATGGAACATTATGAAAACCCGAGATGCCAAAGAACTTAGGCAATTGTTTGATCATAACAAATATGTGAAGTTTGCTAAGTTTTGCATTGAATCGAATAGTCATAAAAATGACCATTAAGACAAGATTCATAAGTCTAGCAATGAATTAAATTCTCATGAAATGAAAATTTGATAGTATGAACGAATCAAAAGGAAAGCCAAGTTCATAAGCTGAGAATAAAATGTTTAAAGAATTGAGAGAGATTATGATCATGATTTTAGTTCTCAATAGAGTTCCAAAGACAGAATCATACAATACAAAAACAAGATGAATGAGTAGGACTCTGTATACTGACTTCCTTTTATTACCAAATTTCATTCTTCAAATGGCTAATGGAAGTTGTGTGAGATACTGTGCAGGTTCCAGATTCTCAGAGATCTCTTCGGCGAGAGCATGACTTGTGGGAAGTCTTTTTTTTTTTTTTTAAGTGATCAACATTTATTTACAAAAATCAAACAAAGAGAAAATGCAAAGTCAAAAACCAGAATAGCAGTGAAAATTACCAAGGAAAAGACTCATAAGGCATTTTTGTAGCTAAAAATTACAGAAATAATTTTCTGTAGCTAACAGCTATGGAAATTTTAAAAATTGGTCAAACTTATCTTTGGGGGTTACCTTTCCTTTGCAGCTTGGAAAGGGATCTTGTTGGGAGGCCAACATGTTGTTTGCTGAAGATCTATTGTCTTATTAACATAATACTGTGCTATTATAATGCTTGCATATCTATTCTTGCATTGGCATTCATCTAGCTAGGTTAGCTGTTTCGGATTTTGTTCTTAGCTTTTCTTGTACGAAGCCTGGGATCTCATTTTAAATGGAAAAATAACTAGCATTGGATTTTGAGCTTGCCCACGGTTTCTCTTTATCCTATGTTTTTTTTAGTGAAGGCATAGGAATTGGTTGCAAGGGGGCCTACCTTTGGTTTCGGGGAATTATTGCCAGTATAAGCGCTTCCTTGCTGTGTCTTGATGATTGTTGTATTTTTTCTATTACATTAAAACCTAGATGCAACTGACCATATACCTGACTGGGTTTTTGTTTTCCTAAGGATCTGTAATATTCATTGTTGCATTTGGGCTTTTCCCATGTGCAGATCTAGAAAACCCTAGATGAGTCTGTCTATCTACCTCACTGTGTGTTTAGATGCTTAAGGGAATGTCATCTCCATGTTTTTCCTTTGATTTTATTCTATAGCTATTTTAGCTACTGGCCTATGGCTACGATATGTGTAAGTATTTGATTCGAAAACTATAGAGTTGAGTATTGTAGACCCGAGGTCTGTGCTGGTTTGGTGTATAGGTCCGAAGAGGAATTGAGTTATAGGACTACTTCTAGTGCATAATGCTTGTTAAGAGGATAATGTACTACATAGTAGTTACCAAGTGAAATCTCTAAAAGATACATAGATACGGAAAATAGCTTGCTTAGAACATGGAAATGAGACAGAAATTTCAGGATACATTAATTTGTACTTTTACGATGGTCACTTAGTAAAAATGAATTTATGCTTGAAGATAATAAAAACAATGACCACATATGGCGTATTTCTTATGGTGAATTTTATCACAAGATTGTTAGGATTTAGTATAAGAGCATATTTCAAGAATAATAAAGGGGCTGTTAATGATTTTCTTCTATAAGCTGTTTATAAGGGTCCTAAAAGAGGGTTGTTGAGTTACAAGTGTCTCTCTGCGAAGAGCCTTGAGGTAAGATAAAAACTGGCCATGAATGAGCCATGATTTATGTAAGCACTCTATTTTGATAAAGAAATAAAAAGAACAAATAAATTGGTGGATGTATCCTCGTGGACGAGGTGAACCACGTGAATATGGTTGTCACATTTTTATTTTTATGTTGTGCATGCTTATTTCTTTTACATGACGATGTTGTTATGAATGCAGTCTAAATGTTTTAATTGGTGAAAGATTACTAAACATTTTATGCTTGCATACTTTGTGAATGGTTTGTAGCTTTAAGCTATCAGTGGTATTCTACACATATCCTCACGATGGAAAAGACTTGTGTATTGGTATAGATATGTAATTAATTGTTGCCTTAATAAACTCTAGAATGGAGGCTGTGCCCACTCTAGGATCTTGTCCAGAGATGTTTTATTATATGGGCCTCAGGACGAGGTTTCCTATTCTTTTGTATAAGAAGCTGATGGCACATCACTTGTGATGTAGATTGTACACCCTGATCGGTAATTTAATTTATGAATAAAGAGGAAAGCGTAACTTTTGGTGGATGTAGCCTCGTGGACGAGGTGAACCACGTATGCCCGTGTCTCTACCATGTTTTTGCATCATGATTTCTTATTGTATCTCTATGCAATTATGTCTAATGTTTTTGTTTCTTTCATGCTATTTATGTAAATATGATCCTGCTGGGCAAATGGATTGCAGTACCGTAAAGGAAAATGGGTCAAAGAATGTTATTCTTACCATAATGTTTCATTATACGCATACTAAGTCATTTTGGGTCACCATGATGAGGCAATACTTGTGGTTATGAATAATACCTTCGGGAGTTTTTATTAAAGTATACATTAAAGAAAATTTGTCGAATGAACATTTTACAATACAAAGGGTTGTGACATTTCGAATTTATAGCGGGACATGTTTATATGAAGAGCCATGTAAATCTGCCGCTAATGGGAATTGACTCATTTTGTAGTAATAGTAAACTAAAGAAAAATTTTATCCCTTTTTCCGCACACATTGGCTTCAAGGTATAATAGGGACACTACATATGGTATCAGAGCATAAAGTTACAACGCTTGGGCCTAATGGACTCATCAACATGCAGGTATGATGTGAAATATGTGATTTCATTATGAGATATTATAATGCATACTATGAAAGGAAATATTGTTGACCTCTCTACTCGGATTGTCTGAGAATTATTTGTAATGCATGCACTAAAATACAGAAAAAAGGGTTATTTGTTTAAAGACACTGTTAGGCTTGCCGAAACAACTCTAAGCAAGATACACTTATGTTGTTTGTATACGTATTGATGAGTGAAGTACCAAATGAAAATTGTGTTAGTAAGTGCATATCATTAACACATCAAGAAAAGATATTGAAGAAAAGCCTTGATATGATAAACAAGTATATTTTGTTGTAGTCTAACAGGAACATGTTATCATATAATTTTTTTCTGAGGATAAGATGCGACTTATTTTGTGCAAGAATTTGTAAGCAGATAATGCAGGCACGCATGGTTACAAGAAGCAGCACCACATGGGGATGAGAGGGAAAGATGAAAATCCTTAGTAGGAATAATAGCACCTGGATTATATATGATCCCCTGCTTATTATGGAAAGGTTACCAAGATGGTAACATTTGATTAGTTATATTGAAATTTCATAGCTTCGATAAATTGTTATGTTAAGAATTCTTTATAAAAAGTTTTGGAAAATTTCAAGTGTAGTAGCTAATTATAGGACTCTATATATATGCCTTAGCACTAGAAAATCAAGTTATGTTGAATGTATAATGTAAGTCACTAAGGTCTATAGGGAGCATGGGGAATGTCGAGCTACCACACGGATATGGTGTTGAGCGAGTAGGCATGAAACATCAAGTATGCCTAGAGATATGAAAGTTGTGTTTGAAGAGGAGCTTCTAGGCTCTGGAAGAAGGAATTTGTCAAGTAGAGATTATGATATTTTTATGTTTGAAATGACATTATATGTAACTCACAGAGCATTGGGATTTTTGCAGGTGGTGAATTGTGGAAGTCCCAGTTGGACCACAGCTGAATAATTGAATGTAAATTAACTAGATTACCTATGAAATTTGTCTAGAGTATAGCCCAAGTGAAGGGTAAAGTATCTTGTAATGCTTCTCGTTAAATTGCACTAAATATAGTGACTTATATTGGATGAACAAAGACGTCATCAGACCTAACCTAAGTGGTTAAGGTGAGAAATGGTGGTAAGCAGCTCACTTGGAATTTATGATTTTAGCAGAATGCCTATGTCCCTAGCTTGCCACACATAAATATGGTGTAAAGATGGAAAGTCTCTTCACTTTAATTATCCAAACAACACATGGGTAAATATGTCTAAATTTATTTCAGTTGATGAATGTTGCATCACATTATACACTGACACTACAGTATATGCCAAGAACACTATCAGTCTGGAATTGACTAGTAGGAAAAAGTATTTGTAGCCTTAAATAATCAGGTTAAGGAATGTTGATTGTCGAATTTCAAGATTGTATGAACCAAGGATTTAACTGTGGATTATGTGATTTTATACTAACATTGTAGGATTCACTATGATGATGACAAGTGCTGCAATCAATGAGCACTACGATGTAAAAAAAAATCTTTGTGCATAAATAAATTGCGTTCAACTTGCTCCATAATGTGTAAGGATTAATTTCCTAGATAATTTACATGATTATATGACTCATAAGTGATGGTAAAACCTCTGCAACTTATGATTAGTTGATAAATTGTGAGTTATTTGAAAGATTTGTTGACAAACCATATAGCCGACTCACAAGTCGAGACAATGATGGAAAAAGTCATGGGAAGCACCAAGGAGTGTGCATTATGATTGCATGTTGCAGGAGCACCACGGTGTTAGGCAAGTGATTGTCGCATGAACACATCGGTGTTAGACATGTATGCCGCAGGAGCACAATGGTGTTAGGCAAGTGATTGCCGCGTGAGCACATTGGTGTTAGGCACATGGTGTGGCAAGAAAAGACCTAGGAAAAAATCTGGACATCTGGAAGACAGGACGCTGTCTGATGTCACTGAGGAGAAAACTTTTGATTGGTGGTCAAAAGGGAGAGTAACCTCAGGAATAAATGTAAGTCCACCCAAAATTTAACTCCAGGGAGAGTTCAAAGGATAAGGAAAAAGGAAAGTTGTGCTACCATCTTTCCAAGTCACTAAATGGTGACATGTCTTGATATGTAAATGTGAAGATATGACGAAACTAAAATTATGTTGAAATTTTGGTGATACATTGATATTGATAGGATGCAGATCTACAGTAGTGCTTCAAGTTGAGAAACAAAATGCAGTCCTCATTCTTATAAATATTAAAGTATGTAAGTTCTGATCATAAGTCTTCGTAGGCGTAGTTAAAAGCAAAATTGGACTTTCGCTCACCAGAGTGTGAACATAAGCGAAGAGGGCCCATAATGTCAAGCATGACAAAACAAGTAACACCGAGGACGGTGTTAATTCTAGGGGGGGAGGATGTAACGTCCCCCTCGCACCTTGAATACCTAAGAGCGACTACGAATCGTAAAAATAGAAAATGAAACATAAATGCATCCTCGAGGAGTAGAAAACCCTCACGAGAATGAGGTTACTCCCACCGCAAATTAATGAAGGGAACTTGAGACATTCATCTTTGAAGAACATTATTATGTATGGCTGGGATATACATTTGGGATATGTATTATCTAAATAACATGTAATGTTACCGATA
>LPNX010892907.1:0-17361 GCA_001517045.1 Pseudotsuga menziesii | reverse complement strand
TATATATATATGAGTAGAACATTTTAAGTTGCAAGTAATCATGGGATGGTACATGGTGAAACAAACCTCCTACAGACATACATTATGTGTAGCGCACGCATATAATATTGAATATATATATATATATAATAACAAGGAAAATATAGATTGGGGTTATATTTATATTTGGGGATTTATATTGTTGAACACCCAATGTTACAATGTCACATGGTAAATGGAAACCTCCTGAGTACATAGATTAGGGGGAATTCCATATACATCATGGATTATGGAGAACATAGCAAAAGATCTATGGCTTATGATTACCTACCAATTGATTTCCAGCTCGGATTATAAGAAATTAAATGTGAAGGCGTTATCGAAAAAAATGCCTGGACTTGGGTCGATTATTGAGGAGGCATTTTTGCTGATTATTTTCAGCTAATTTACGTTGCTAGTGAAGGAACTATTTCACGGTCGCCAATTTCAGGTGTTAAGTACTCACCTAGACTGAACAAATGGGTGTTACAGGAATCCACAAGCACTAATGGTGGAAACTTGCTAAGGGAAGGGACGAGGATATAATCCTCGCTGGTGAGGATGAGAGGGGGGGAGACAGTGGATAAAAAGAAAGATGCATTATACTGAACAAAAAAAAATAGCGATATGGTGATTGGGGTCTGTCCTAACGTTCTTATCCCTACAGATTGACAACGCACGCTAGACTGAATGAGATTTCTCAAGGAGGATCCCCCGAGTCGGAGTCTACAGGATAGCAAACAGTGGAAGCTTAAGCTGTGAGTACAGCTTCTCTCTATGGTTTGTTTTTCTTCTAGGTCTAGAGTGATCTTGATGAATTGGAAAGGTTGTGTATTTAACCTTAATAGATCTTTTCTGCATCTACATTTCAGAATAATCAAGGATTGATTTAGGGTTGAATAGATCCAAGCAACCCTACTAGTTGATAATAGTTTGGAACCGAATAGTAGATCTCAGAACCACACCCCTCGTAGCTATCGTGGAGTTTTGTGCTAGGTGGTCGATACCCTTGCGTGAGACCAGTATATCAGAATCCACTATATCTGTGTAGTGGCCAATACATTTATGAGTTTTCATTTCTGATATGAGTATAGTTTTATATATATATCCACTTACCCTTTGCCCGCGATTAGCAGACCTGTTTTGGCATCAGTTGATACGATATCATATATATATATATATATATATATATATATATATATATAAGACTATACCCTCTTCTTGTGTCAACACGATGGAGATCGTACCTAACACCTCTTCTGGTAGTACATTCCACTTTTGCGTTCGAATGTTGAGAAAACTCTAGATCCAGCGTCTGTGCTTTAGATATTGCAAGCATAGGAATCGACTTGATGATTAAATCTTAGGGTTTCCAGGCTATATATTTATGGAGTCTAAAAGTAAATACATGCGACCTCTTGTAAACCAGGATCTCCATAATGGAATAGGGAATGACTTGTTAATTTCGAGGAATGTTGGTTTTTCTGTTACAGTGACCCCAGCGAACCGAGCCAGCATTGCGGGTTGCACTTTGATGAGAATTTTCTATCTTTTTCTATTACATCAACCCCAACAAACTGAGCCAGCATTGCGGGTTGCACTTTGATGAGAATTTGTTGTCTTTTTCTGTTACAACGACCACAGCAAACCGAGCCAGTATTGTTGGTTGCACATTGGATGATATTTTGCTATTTTATTTTTCCTGCTTTAAGGTTTAGTTTTTGTGGATCTAGAATAACTGTTTGCACCTATGTTTTTTGCCTACGTTGTGCTGAAAATATAGAATATTGTTTATACCTGTGTTTTGTTAGAGTTCGGGTGGATTTGTTTATTGCCTGCATAATGTAGTGTTTGCATACTTTAGCGTTGGGCTTGGGTTATGAAACATGATCCCTAATTATTGCATTGTCTTATACTACCAACGTTTGGTTGATTTCATACCCTGATGCCTGCATTTACATAATATGAGTGCTGGAATTTGAAGCATAGCTCATGATTCCTAAAATCTGTATATATATTTTATGTTTTGATTTGATAAATTTGATCGAAGATCGAATATGTGGTGAGAACCTTTGACCTGTTAAACTCTGTTATGATAGCTTATATTGTAGAATGCGTTTTTATGTGATTAGTTTAGATGTGAGACTATCATGCATCCGATTGGGAATGAACCCAGATTTCGTTGCAGAGCATGTATTTTTCCTGTTACTGGGTGATATCCCTTTTCATAGGATTGACCTTGAAACTTATTATAAGAGCATTTCCTATTTAAAATTCAGATCGTGTAGTTCCCTTCTGTTGGGATATGTTCCTTTGGAGGATTGACCCATGAAACACTTTATATGTTCATCGCTTATTTGATTGTAGGATGTTGTTCCTATTGGGAAGGCCGATCTCGTTTTTAGATAACTAATCCTTGAAACTTTTAACATTTTTGACTGCATATTTATAGAGGGTGTGTTCCCATTTATGCTGGGGAAACTCTCTTTTGGGGAATCAAACCTTGATCCCTTTTGTTGAATATGTTGGATTTATGGCATAAATGTATTAATTGATTAAAGCACTCAGATATACTATTCTATTGGATTTATAGTATAAAGGTAATGCTTGATAAAAGAACTTAGATCTACAGCACAATATGTTTGGTTGATAAAAGAACTTAAGGATGAAGCATGTATCCGTGAAAGACAAACTAAGAATATAATTTGTTCTGGAAATCATTGCAAATGAATTTATGGCCTCCCAACTTTCTGGAACATCTTCATCTGGGAGACTTGAACTAATTACCTTAGTTCATATCCTCATGATAGAAAATACTTGTGTATTGGTATAGATATGTCATTAATTGTTGCCTTAATAAACTCTAGAATGGAGGTTGTGCCCACTCTAGGAGCTTGTCCAGAGATGTTTTATTACATGGGCCTCAGGACGAGGTTTCCTATTCTTTTGTATAAGAAGCTAATGGCACATCAATTATGATGTTGATTGTACACCCTGATCGGTGATTTAATTTATGAATAAATAGGAAAGGCTAACTTTTGGTGGGCGTAACCTCGTGGACGAGGTGAACCACGTATGCCCGTGTCTCTACCATGTTTTCGCCTCATTATGTATTATTGTCTCTCTATGCAATTATGTCTAATGTTTTTGTTTCCTTCATGTTATTTATGTAAATATGATCCTGCTGGGCAAATGGATTGCAGTACCGTAAAGGAAAATGGGTCAAATAATGTTATTCTTACCATAATGTTTCATTATACGCATACTAAGTCATTTCGGGTCACCATGATGAGGAAATGCTTGTGGTTATGAATAATACCTTCGGGAGTTTTTATTAAAGTATACATTAAAGCAAATTTGTCGAATGAATGTTTTACAATACAAAGGGTTGTGACATTTCGAATTTATAGCGAGACATGTTTATATGAAGAGCCATGTAAATCTGCCGCTAACGGGAATTGACTCATTTTGTAGTAACAGTGAACTAAAGAAAAATTTTATCCCTTTTTTCCACACACATTGGCTTCAAGGTATAAGAGGGACACTACATATGGTATTAGAGCATAAAGTTACAATGCTCGGGCCTAATGGAATCATCAACATGCAAGTATAATGTGAACTATGTGATTTCATTATGAGATATTATAATGCATACTATGAAAGGAAATATTGTTGAACTCTCTGCTCAGATTGTCTGAGAATTATTTGTAATGCATGCACTAAAATACAGAAAACGAGTTATTTGTTTAAAGACACTGTTAGGCTTGCCGTAACAACTCTAAGCAAGATACACTTATGTTGTTTGTATACGTATTGATGAGTGAAGTAGCAAATGAAAATTGTGTTAGTAAGTGCATATCATTAACATGTCAAGAAAAGATATTGAAGGAAAGCCTTGATCTGATACACAAGTAAATTTTTTCGTAGTCTAACAGGAACATGTTATCATATAATTTGTTTATGAGGATAAGATGTGACTTATTTTGTGCAAGAATTTGTAAGCAGATAATGCAGGAACGCATGGTTACAAGAAGCAGCACCACATGGGGATGAGAGGCAAAGATGAAAATCCTTAGTAGGAATAATAGCACCTGGAGTCTGTATGATCCCCTGCTTATTATGGAAAGGTTACCAAGATGGTAACATTTGATTAGTTATATTGAAATTTCATAGCTTTGATAAATTGTTATGTTAAGAATTCTTTATAAAAAGTTTTGGAAAATTTCAAGTGTAGTAGCTAATTATAAGACTCTATATATATGCCTTAGCACTAGAACATCAAGTAAGGTCTAGAGGGAGCATGGGGAATGTCGAGCTACCACACGGATACGGTGTTGAGTGAGTAGGCATGAAACATCAAGTATGCCTAGAGATATGAAAGTTGTGTTTGAAGAGGAGCTTCTAGGCTCCAGAAGAAGGAATTTGTCAAGTAGAGATTATGATATTTTTATGTTTGAAATGACATTATATGTAACTCACAGAGCATTGGGATTTCTGCAGGTGGTGAATTGTGGAAGTCCCAGTTGGACCACAACTGAATAATTGAATGTAAATTAACTAGATTACCTATGAAATTTGTCTAGAGTATAGCCCAAGTGAAGGGTAAAGTATCTTGTAATGCTTCTCGTTAAATTGCACTAAATATAGACTTATATTGGATGAACAAAGATGTCATCAGACCTAACCTAAGTGGTTAAGGTGTGAAATGGTGGTAAGCAGCTCACTTGGAATTTATGATGTTAGCAGAATGCCTATGTCCCTAGCTTGCCACACATAAATATGGTGTAAAGATGGAAAGTCTCTTCACTGTAATTATCCAAACAAAAGATGGGTAAAGATGTCTAAATTTATTTCAGTTGATGAATGTTGCATCACATTATACACTAATACTGTAGGATATGCCAAGAACACTATCAGTCAGGAATTGACTGGTAGGAAAAAGTATTCGCGGCCTTAAATAATGAGGTTAAGGAATGTTGATTGTCGAATTTCAAGATTGTATGAACCAAGGATTTAACTGTGGATTATGTGATTTTATACTAGCATTGCAGGGTTCACTATGATAATGATGAGTGCTACAATCAATGAGCACTATGATGTATAAAACAAAATCTGCCTGCATAAATAAATTGCACTCAACTTGCTCCATAATGTGTAAGGATTAATTTCCTAGATAATTTACAGGATTATATGACTCATAAGTGATGGTTAAACCTCTGCAACTTATGATTAGTTGATAAATTGTGAGTTATTTGACATATGTGTTGACAAACCGTATAGCCGAATCACAAGTCGGGACAATGATGGAAAAAGTCATGGGAAGCACCAAGGAGTGTGCATTATGATTGCATGTTGCAGGAGCACCATGGTGTTAGGAAAGTGATTCCCACGTGAAAAAATCGGTGTTAGACATGTATGCCGCAGGAGAATAATGGTGTTATGCAAGCGATTGCCGCGTGAGCACATTGGTGTTAAGCGCACGATGTGGCAAGAAAAGACCTAGGCAAAAAAATGGACTTCTGGAAGATAGGACGTTGTCTGATGTCGCCGAGGAGAAAAATTTTGACTGGTGGTCAAAAGGGAGTGTAACCTAAGGAATAAATGTAAGTCCACCCAAAATTTAACTCCAGGGAGAGTTCAAAGAATAACGAAAAAGGAAAGTTGTGCTATTAGCTTTCCAAGTCACTAAATGGTGACATGTCTTAATACGTAAATGTGAAGATATGATGAAACTAAAATTATGCTGAAATTTTGGTGATACATTGATATTGATAGGATGCAGATCTAGAGTAGTGCTTCAAGTTGGGAAACAAAATGCAGTCCTCATTCTTATAAATATTAAAGTATGTAAGTTCTAATCATAAGTCTTCGTAGGTCTTGTTAAAAGCAGAATTGGACTTTCGCTCACCAGAGTGTGAACATAAGTGAAGAGGGACAGTAAGGTCAAGCATGAAAAAACAAGTAACACCGAGGACGGTGTTAATTATAGGGGGGAGGATGTAACGTCCGCCTCGCACATTGAATACCTAAGAGTGAATACGACTCGTAAAAATAGAAAATGAAACATAAATGCATCCTTGACGAGTAGAAAACCCTCACGAGAATGAGGTTACTCCCACCGCAAATTAATGAAGGGCACTTGAGACATTCTTATTTGCAGAACATTATTATGTATGGCTGGGATATATATTTGGGATCTGGTGAAATAAACCTCCTACAGACATACATTATGTGTAGCACAGGCGTATAATAGTGAATAAATATATATATATATATATATATATATATAATAACAAGGAAAATATAGATTGGGGTTATATTTATATTTGGGGATTTATATTGTTGAACACCCAATGCTACAATGTCACATGGTAAATGGAAACCTCCTGAGTACATATATTAGGGGGAATTCCATATACATCATGGATTATGAAGAAGATAGAAAAAGATCTATGGCTTATGATTACCTACCAATTGATTTCCAGCTCGGATTATAAGAAATTAAATGTGGAGGCGTTATCGAAAAAAATGCCTAGACTTGGGTCGATTATTGAGGAGGCATTTTTACTAATTCTTTTCAGCTAATTTACATTGTTAGTGAAGTCCCTATTTAACGGTCACCAATTTCAGGTGTTAATTACTCACCTAGACTAAACAAATGGGTGTTATAGGAATCCACAAGCACTAATGGTGGAAACCTACTAAGGGCAGGGAGGAGGATATAATCCTCACTAGTGAGGATGAGAGGGGGGGGGAGACTGGATAAAAAGAAAGATGCATTATACTGAACAAAAAAAAGATAGCGATATGGTGATTGGGGTCTGTCCTAACGTTCTTATCCCTACCAATGGACAACGCACGCTAGATTGACTAAGATTTCTCAAGGAGGATCCCCCGAGTCGGAGTCTACATGATAGAAAACAGTGGAAGCTTAAGCTATGAGTACAACTTCTCTCTATGGTTTTTTTTTCTTCTAGGTCTAGAGTGATCTTAATGAATTGGAAAGGTTGTGCATTTAACCTGAATAGATATTTTCTGCATCTACATTTCAGAATAATCAAGGATTGATTTAGGGTTGAATAGATCCAAGCAACCCTACTAGTTGATAATAGTTTGGAACCGAATAGTAGATCTCAGAACCACACCCCTCATACCTATCGTGGAGTTTTGTGCTAGGTGGTCGATACCCCTACGTGAGATT
Source organism: Pseudotsuga menziesii (assembly GCA_001517045.1). Classification (NCBI taxonomy): domain Eukaryota; kingdom Viridiplantae; phylum Streptophyta; class Pinopsida; order Pinales; family Pinaceae; genus Pseudotsuga; species Pseudotsuga menziesii. Next base: position 10,142 of record LPNX010892907.1, on the reverse strand, counting down.
TGTATATCGGAATCCACTGTATCTGTGTAGTGGTCAATACATTTATGAGTTTTCATTTCTGATATGAGTATAGTTTTATATATATATCCACTTACCCTATTTGGCATCAGCTGATACGATATCATATATATATATAAGACTATACCCTCTTCTAGTGTCAACACGATGGAGATCATACCTCACACCTCTTCTAGTAGTACATTCCACTTTTGCGTTCGAATGTCGAGAAAACTCTAGATCCAGTGTCTATGCTTTAGATATTGCAAGCATAGGAAATCGACTTGATGATTAAATCTTAGGGTTTCCAGGCTATATATTTATGGAGTCTAAAAGTAAAGACGTGTGACCTCTTGTAAACCGCGATCTCCATAATGGAATAGGGAACGACTTGCTAATTTCAAGGAATGTTGGTTTTTCTGTTACAGTGACCCCAGCAAACCGAGCCAGCATTGCGGGTTGCACTTTGATGAGAATTTGCTATCTTTTTCTGTTACAGTGACCGAGCGAACCGAACCAGCATTGTGGGTTGCACTTTGATGAGAATTTGCTGTCTTTTTCTGTTACAACGACCCCAGCGAACTGAGCCAGTATTGCTGGTTGCACATTGGATGATATTTTGATGTTTTATTTTTCTTGCTTTAAGGTTTAGTTTTTGTGGATCTGGAATAACTATTTGCACCTGCGTTTTTTGCCTGCGTTGTGCTAAAAATCTAGAATATTGTTTATACCTGCGTTTTGTTAGAGTTGGGGTGGATTTGTTTATTTCCTACATAATGCAGCGTTTGCATACTTCAGCGTTGGGATTGGGTTATGAAACATGATCCCTAATTATTGCATTGTCTTATACTACAAACGTTTGGTTGATTTCATACCCTGATGCCTGCATTTACATAATATGAGTGCTGGAATTTGAAGCATAGCTCATGATTCCTGAAATCTGTATATATATTTTATGTTTTGATTTGATAAATTTGATCGAAGATCGAATATGTGGTGAGAACCTTTGACCTGTTAAACTAAGATATGATAGCTTATATTGTTGAATGCGTTTTGATGCGATTAGTTTAGATGTGAGACTGTCATGCGTCCGATTGGGAATGAACCCAGCTTTCGTTGCATAGCATGTATTTTTCCTTTTACTGGGTGATATCGCTTTTTAGAGGATCAACCTTGAAACTTATTATAAGACCATTTCCTATTTAAAATTTAGATCGTGTAGTTCCCTTCTATTGGGATATGTTCCTTTGGAGGATCGACCCATGAAACACTTTATATGTTCATCTCTTATTTGATTGCAAGATGTTGGTTCCTGTTGGGAAGGGCGTTCTCATTTTTAGAGAACTAATCCTTGAAACTTTTAACATTTTTGACTGCATATTTATAGAGGGTGTGTTCCCATTTATGCCGGGGAAACTCTCTTTTGGGGAATCAACCCTTGATCCCTTTTGTTGACTATGTTGGATTTATGGCATAAATGTATTAATTGATTAAATCACTCAGATATACTATTGTATTGGATTTATAGTATAAAGGTAATGCTTGATAAAAGAACTTAGATCTGCAGCACAATATATTTGGTTGATAAAAGAACTTAATTATGAACCTTGTATCCCTAAAAGACAGACGAAGAATATACTTTGTTCTGGAAATCATTGCAAATGAATTTATGGCCTCCCAACTTTCTGGAACATCTTCATCTGGGAGACTTGAACTAATTACCTCAGGTCATATCCTCACGATAGAAAAGACTTGTGTATTGGTATAGATATGTAATTAATTGTTGCCTTAATAAAATCTAGAGTGGAGGCTGTGCCCACTCTAGGAGCTTGTCCAAAGATGTTTTATTATATGGGCCTCGGGACGAGGTTTCCTATTCTTTTGTATAAGAAGCTGATGGCACATCACTTATGACGTAGATTGTACACCTTGATCGGTCATTTAATTTATGAATAAAGAGGAAAGCCTAAATTTTGGTGGATGTAGCCTCGTGGACGAGGTGAACCACGTACGCCCGTGTCTCTACCATGTCTTCACCTCATGATGTCTTATTGTCTCTCTATGCAATTATGTCTAATGTTTTTGTTTCCTTCATGTTATTTATGTAAAGATGATCCTGCTGGGCAAATGGATTGCAGTACCGTAAAGGAAAATGGGTCAAAGAATGTTATTCTTACCATAATGTTTCATTATACGCATACTAAGTCATTTCGGATCACCATGATGAGGCAATGCTTGTGGTTATGAATAAAAGCTTCGAGAGTTTTTATTAAAGTATACATTAAAGCAAATTTGTCGAATGAACATTTTACAATACAAAGGGTTGTGACATTTCGAATTTATAGAGCCGTGTAAATCTGCCGCTAACGGGAATTGACTCGTTTTGTAGAAACAGTGAACTAAAGAAAATGTTATCCCTTTTTCTGCACACATTGGCTTCAAGGTATAAGAGGGACACTACACTAATAAATGCTACATTGTGTATAAATCTGATGTTATCAAAATTGATTAGTCATGTTTCTATGAAAATACCATGTAAAAATATAACACTAATACGATTGATTCCTTCGATTAGTAACGGGGAAGGAAAAAAGATTTACCCCCTCTTTACACGTAATGGCATTGGGGTCATTTAGGTACGTTACAACTTGTTTCTTCATTAAGTGGTTATTGAAAAGATTCATAGAATAGGCTTTAGAGGGTTTTTCTTTATTAAGTTTTCTACTTGTTTCTAAGTCATATTTTCCTCACATGGGTTTCGTATAAGAGTAGTATACCTTTAACTTTCAAGTAGTTGCTAAAGGATTTTTGTTTCTTGATTAATAGATTAGTTTTTCATAATATGTTTTTCCGTTAAAGTCATTTCCTTATGGAATAAATCACAATGTTTACTATCACATGTAATTGGACATTACTTAGTTTGCATATATTTGTGGAAGTTAAGTTAGATTTAATCACATTCATTTTCTTTACTTCTTTCGAAAGCCATTTTGATACATGTCCTTCTCGAGTACCGATAACCATGAATGCATATCCTCCGAACAATCAAGGAGAGTGGAGCTAGATAAATTGTTTCAATCATTGTATATTTTTCAAACCGCCTGTATAGTTTAGTTATTGGGTTTCTTAGATTAATTAAATAATCATAATATTGAATTAAATAACATAATCTATTGTAAGAGTTCTAAATCTCTTCTAAACCTTTTTTATTCACAAATTAAGAAGTAGAATAGTTAGTATGCTGTAAAGGAGTAGTTTACTTTCTTAGAATAGTGTTACTTATAAAATACATAATTTATGATTAATAAAGTAGAGTAGTATACCTTGATACTGCTCTAATCTAGTAAATGTATCCCAACCTAATTACCTTAGTAGTTGATTTTCTAGAGTTTGACTCGATTTTTCATTTTGAAATAACTTTCGATCTTTCCTTTATTAAAATATTTCCACGACACCTTAGGAGCCCTTCTACGTTTGGATATATTTTATATCATCTCTAAGATTACAAACCTCGGTTGATAATTGAATGTTTGGTGAATTAATTAAGACATTATAACACCCAACATTTTTGGCGTTGTTTCCAAGGAGTTGTTCTGTCGGGTAGAATAAGTAGAGTCCCCTTATGAAGTTTAGGAATAGGCTAGTGACGGGGGAGCGGCAAGACGAAAGGTAAGAACATGGAAGGGAAGGCATATCCTAAGGGTTTGTGCAGCAGAGAAGGGGATGCTTCCTAGTGTTCGGTGTGTAGATGTTTTAGAAGCCATGCTAGATCTGGTACAGGTGTCCATAGGACCGTGGTTGAGCTCACTCGCTTAGAAGTCAGCCTTTCCAACTCCTTTGCAGCCTGATAAACCCAACTCTGTTTGGATTGGGTGAATTTTGATATACCTTGGGCTACATATGAGCTTGCTAGTGTTCCCTTATTCCTTGTGGGAATCATGCCCAGCTCGGGGGTGGCAGTGTTGTCGAGAGATTTATGAGCACATTTTTCTATGGTTGGGTGGAACATTGCAACGACGCAGCTGGTTACGGGACAAGCTTCTTTCTAGATAAGTATTCTTGTCTGTTTTATCTCTGCAATTGCATATGTGTTTATGAATTAAATGAACATGTTAAATGTTGTGAATGAATGAATTTTTCTTCTGTTGTATGTTAATAATTTATGCATCTATATAGTGTTAGTTTTACTTATATATTTAGCATGATTGGAAATGGGTTTATTTATGGTGTCATCCTTTCTGTTGTGGTGCACCCCAAACAACATGAGATCTTCTCCATAACAAAATTGGTGACTCCACTTGGGAATTTCCTTTTTGGTGGGGTTGTGGGTGCATTGTTTTGCTTTCTTTGCTCTCTATTTATCCATGTTTAGGTGTCACATTTGGTAGTATGTTCATTCATTGATAGTAACATATATTGGTTTTACTCATGCCCTTCCTTTTACCACCTTATTCTCTGTACACCCAGTTCAAAGAATATGCAGTCGCGTATATGCGTGGGAAATACTTTGTCTAGTCATGTACATACGTTATTGTTCTTTGAAAAGTCATGTAAATCCTCCTTTTTGGTTCAGTTCTTGATGTGGGAATTTTTTGATTGGGTTGTGAGTGTGGCTGGGTCTTCCTGGGTACCAATATTGTATGTTGACTTCTCCCTCTATGACTAGAAACCCCTTTTTTATTATTTTTCTTTCTTTGAAATTTTTTCTTGTTGAGTTATCTCATTTTTTGTTTTTCCATTAGTGCATTAGTAAAATTAATAATGATTATGAGTAAAATTATGTACACGACTAGAAAAAGTATTTCTCATGTATATATGCAACTACATATTCTCTAAACTTGGTATACAAAGAATAAGGTGGTAAAAGGAAGGCCAGGCATAAAACCACTCTAGGTTACTATGAATAAATGAACATACTACCAAATGTGACACATTACCATGGAGAAATAGAGATCAAAACAAGAAAAGCAATGCACCCACAACCCCACAAAAAAGGAAATTCCCAAGTGGAGTCACCAATTTTGTTACGGAGAAGATATCATACTGTTTGGGGTGAACCACAAAAGAAAGGATGAAACCATAAATAAACGCATTTCCAATCATGCTAAACATATAAGTAAAACTAACACTAAGGAACAAAGGGGGCATACCTTATTCTGGACGTTTGAAGTAGATCCCAGTTGTGCTTTCAATCAAATTTGTACCTACACATTTCCCTCCACAAAAATAAGATATACAAAAATGATATATGTAAAGAATTAGAACCTAATCTGTCATGATATATTCCAATACATAATCATGTTGGAGTCATTATACAACCCACACATGTTTATTTGGCCTGATTTTCCTATTTTACCACTTATCCTAAGTTATTGGCTTAAATATGTGACTACATCATCAACTCGATAATCCTCCTTCAATCAAGGAGAAAATATGGGTTGATCTACATGACCTAAGAACCCCAAGTGAGTTAACTGATGGTTATTCCACCTACTTTAAGTTAAAATGCAAACGTAAATTCACCTCCATCATTATTTTTCCTATTTTTGTTTATATTCTGGTTAATTGGAGTGACTTGTTTCAGTTCAGTTCACTTGATATTAGCTAACTGAAGTCAAATATGCACCCTCACCCACTGATTGACATGCAGTTGAGTTCTATTCAGTTATACTCGGTCATAACTGGCTCTTATTCAGTTAGAGTTGATTATTGTTGTGATTAGTGGTTAACTGGTGTGTTTAGTGTGCCCGAGTGACACCTAAACCACTCTCATGTGTGCAATTCGGAAGGAATCCTTGGAATTCGAATTGTCTTACTGTTCATGCAAGTGTTTGACATTGTGTCACTACTTTTGATTGATTCTTGATAATTTGTAGCTGCAACTCCCAATCACAACACTTTCATGTCATTTTTCTATGTAATTGATCATTGAATCTTCTGTAAGTTGTGCCTTCTTCCACAGATTATTGTGACTCAATTTTGATATGGTATCAAAGCCAGCGGGGGAGAAGGGTATTCTTCTCCAACAAGATTTCTTGATGGATCTATGATGCAATTTGAGCAAAGAGTTCAAAAATTTCAGCTCTGCACTAGAAGCAGAAAATTTACGACATAATTCATAGGCAAAGGAATTGTTGATCAAGCTTTCTTGATTGATTAGGCCGAGTGTGATGAAAAATTGAAAAGTGCAGGCTGTTCAAGCTTCTTGTGCCCTTTTTTGTGTTTTTGCAGTTTTTTCAAATCTTTTCACTGCATTCACTACAGGATCATCATGGCCTCTTTTGTGAATCTACTCACTCCTTTCAATTACTACTAATTATAGGAGGGCATGGACATTCAACTGCACTCCAAAGGACTCTACATAGTCACAATGGAAATATAAATAGAGCCTAATGATGTTGTCGACAAAGAAAAATACTAGAATAAGCTTGATGAAGCATATGGTTTTTTGTGCATTTAAAAATCTAGAGATTTTCACTTCGACATCACTGGATTGAAGAGACCTAAGGAGATTTGGGATCAAATTTCTACTCTGTTTTATAAGCAAGATGTCTTGAGGATCTATCAGCTAGAGAATGAGTTGATTTCTCTAAACCCAATAAACTTCGAAACCATTAAATATTTCTTCACCAAGTTCAAGCACCTGGTGCTGCAATTGAAGCAGGGAAAAGTTGAGAAGGAAGATGATCAACTCATCCTAGCCATCCTCTCAAAACATGGTATGGATTATTTAGTCTTTTTTTCGACATTCCAAGCACTGAGATATACTTGTTGGAGGACCCAAGGCTACAAATGTAAAGGGAAATCAAAATAACCAAAAGACTAAGTTGGATGCTCCAAAGCCAAAGGAGAAACCTCAACATCTTGATGAGCCCTCAGGATCAATAAAGAACAAGGATAAAGGAAAAGTAGGGAAAAATAAAGGTCAAATGATCCTATTGCGGAAAGGGATTTCACCCTGAAAGCTCCTGCATGAAAAAACAACTTGATGCTATGACTCTTCTCCTTGAGAAGAATAACATCAATCTTCCTGAAGGTACAAGGAATAGATAAAATCATGATCGAAACATCCAGCCTGAAAGAGGACATGCCCTCATGGAAAATGTTTCGAAGCCTTGAGCTCTCCTCATAGACTCTGGTGCTTCAAACCATATAGTGGGAACCAAAGAATCATTTCCATTCCTGGACTCCGACAATAACATTCCCATCCACATGGGAGATGATTCTCAAATCATTTTGAAAGGAAAAGGTACTATAAGAATTGAACATGACAACGTCTATGATGTTCGGTATGTGTTCTCCATGGCTTCAAATTTGTTGGGTGTATATCAAATGACACACATAGGCTTGTACAAGAGAGTAGCTTCAAGCCCGAATCATGGTGAGATATCATAAATTGGAGATTCTAATATCTCCCATCTGGATCAATTTATCTTTCTCTTTTGCCACCAAATCAGATAAGGTACTCAAAGAAGGCATTTTCCAATTTGAAATAGAGTGCCTAATAGTAGGAAACGTTGACACAAAAATTGAGTATTCATGACCCAATTTTGAAAGGATTGAAATATCAATTCATCTTCCTTCTTATCAGTCTCACATTGTTTGAGAAACATAAAAAGTGACTTGAATTTAGGGAATAACCATGCAATGGATTTGAAACTGCTTGGACTCAATGAGAATAACACATTCTCCAAATGATGCGCTCTTATCTCATCTTGTACTGCAAAGAGATTCTCAAGTTTGGACCATACTTTGTTTGGAGTGGTCAAACCATCGAGATGAAAAAAGAAGACCGGGAGAAATAGAGAGACAAAAAAATTTGTAGTATTCATCCAACCTATTACTCCAATTAGCTTTCTCAACAATAGCATTGGGATTATTTTCTAAAGCCAAAGAAACTCTATAGAGTCCTTTACTGCACAACAAAATTCCAATTTTGGCCTTCCATTCATGATAGTTGAAGGGAGTCAGGATCATTGATGAAGAGGAATCCATGCTTAGTTTTTGTTGCACTCATGGATATGCTATATTGAACATACACAGATATAAACTAGGAGGAATAATTGTAAGCTCAATTAAATCTCTTCTTCAGAGAGGGAGAGGATGTTGGATGCGATTTGATGTAGAGTATTGATAGATCCTTAGCTCTTTGGAGCTTGACAACCTGAAGGCTCCGATACCATATAGAAATTGAAGATTTGGTACTATGTATAAACACATGATGTAGATCTAGTTACAAACTAATTCTCACAAGCATGCAGGAGGAAAAAAATAGTGAGCGGAATAATTGTGTATGAAATTCCATGGTTATATATGTGTTTATATTGTTTAATTTACTATTAAACGTGAATTTCTAAATGCACATAATCAAATGGAAGTTGATGCATGCGTTATTTGGTTGAATTTCCTATAAATTGTTTATGTATGCATATGTCAATATGGGTGAACATAAATTTATTTTCCTTTATAACTTAATAATGAAAATGATGAAAAATGCATTTGGATATAAGCGATGAATTGCAATACATATAAGTTGAGTACCTTGTTATCTCCATGGTTGAAAGGTTCGATTGGGTACGTTACACCCATTGCAATTTTTTATCACATATTTTTATAATAGAGATCACTAGAAAGACTCTCATTCACAACTCAAATATGGGTCATCCACAAATCCAATGGTTTGGGTCAACCAAACAAAATGTTTTGTTTCATTGAAAAATGGTAATTTTTTAAGGATGTTGAAAAAATAAACCTAATAATTACAATTGGGGATTGATAATTGTAACAAAGGACCATAGCTTCCATAGTTTAATTTAAACTTTACATGACATCGACCCTATAAGACTAGTGTGTGAGAGAAAACTGGCATATAGCTTGTGCGATAGAGTCTCATTTTAGGTACTTCCTATCCAACCTGTGTTGGAGTGGTAGAAGGAAATTGGAGGATGCTCGAGGGAGTGTTAGCTTAGAGAAGGAGGCCAATTCTTAGCATTGTGTAAGTTGGTGGGGAAATATTATTGAGGATTGGCGTAGATGTGGAGGGTATTTCCACACCAGTGGGTTACATGAGATATTGAACTGGGTAGAGGTAGTGGGAAAGAGGTTTTTCCTTGTTGATTGACAACGCTAGATTGTGTTGGCCTATCAAAGAAAGGTACGGCTTGACAAAGCACATGGGTTGGAGAAATGTCCTTCACCTACAATCAATTGGATAATTAAAAGATAAGTGTCTTCCTGTGTATGAGATTCCATTGTTATATATGTGTTTATCTTGGTTAATTTACTATTACGTGAACATCTAAATTCATGGAATGACATGTCATCTTATGTGTGCATTATTTACTTGAATTTCCTTTAAATTGTTAATGCATGAATATGTCAATCTCGATGAACATAAATTTGTTTTCCTTTATAACCTAATAATGAAAATGATGAAAATACATTGGGATATAAGTTGTGAGTTGATATTTATAGAATTTGAGTACCATGTGGTATCCATGGTTGAAATATTTAATTTTAGTACGTAACACCCATTATAAAAAAAATTACCACATATACTATAATATATTTCTACCATACAAAAGGTTTTGTTTAATTGGAAATTGGTAATTTTTAAGCATGTTGGTACTATAAACTTAATGAGGACTCATTTTTATTTAGGTTAGGTGAAATTACAGGGGCATCATTTTGTAAGGGGGATGATTGATTTGAATTTCAAGGGATATTATATTCTAAGCTTAGATGTATATATTGTCAATCCATATTTTTATTTTTACTAAATATAAAAGGGAACATGATGGATATATAAAAAGTTGAATTTGTGGAGAAGACACCTTAAACAAAAATTGTAGGAAGACAGTTAAAGTTGAGAATGAGAGATCATAAATTTGGCCTCATTACATGCAATGGTTTCATATCAATAATATCCTTCTTCTCTAAAACTCTCTTATTTTTTTGTGTTGTTTTTTGTTTATATGTTTTATGTCAATATTTATTCTACAAAAGTTGTGGCATATTTACATGTTTTGTCCCTTCTAAGCTTATCATTTATGTTTTCCAGCCTTCCACAATAAACGTCCCTTGATTTTTCTCATAAAGTTTACATTTTGTATGTGCATATAATATATATATATATATATATATAT